>JARHVA010000099.1:6940000-7540000 GCA_037957365.1 Torreya grandis | reverse complement strand
TATGCGACTACAACAAGGCTAGATATATCCTTTGTTGTTCTTTCAAGATTCATGCAACAACACAGAGACAATCATCGAGTAGCAGCAAAAAGAGTTCTTAGATATCTCAAAAGAATATAGAATGTTGGGCTCAAATACTACAAGGCACGAGACTTTTGACTGGTTGGATATTCAGATTGCAACTATGCTGGTGATCATAAAGATGAGAAATGCACTACAGTTTTTCTGATGAATTTGGGAATAGTAGATGTCAGTTAGAAATCTAATAAACAATCAGTGCCTTGCAATTTCTTCAGCTATAACAAAGTATATGGCCACTTCAGGGAAAACCAGAGAGATTTTGTGGCTCAGAAGGGTTCTTTCAGATTTGCAGGAACAACAGATTTCGTCAACATCTCTCATGGTTAACAACACTTCTACAATTCAAATGGCAAAGAATCTAGTCTTTCATGACCGAACCAAGCATATCAATACCAAATTTCATTTGATTCGACACTATGTGAAAGATGACAATGTCAAGTTGAAACATTTCCCTACAACAAAGCAACCAACAGACATCCTAACAAAATCACTTGGATGAGAAAATTTCATAGGATAGTTTTGTCTTATTCTGCTAATTTGGATTTTTATTCCCGTAGGAATAGGAAAGGTCACTTGGGAATATGAATTGAACAACCATTTCATTGGCTTTTTATATTGTAATGCTTCCTCATCTCAATTTGAATCGTGAAGACATTTTTGTCTTGCACCGAACATTGTAAATTGATATTCCGTCCATGGTCCGGCCTGACAATTTTAATTGAATCCTTAAACAGCGAAACATTTTATTCATTCCTCAAATCTTCAAAGATGCAAATTGTTCACATTTTAACCGACTCTCAAAAGTTAACAAAAGATAATTATGTTATTTGTAGTAAAAGAATGAAAATGTCTTTAAGGGTGAAAAGGGTATGTAACATAATTAGTGAGATGAAAAAAGAGATTAACAAATGGCGATCCAACACAACGTAAATATGATAGATCTAAAACCTTAAAAGCCTATGGCAAATTGTCAACTCTATCAGTGATGATATTGGCCTCTATAACATTGATGCAAACAATGGAATTGATGCATGGAAACAATTAACTTTTTTGTACGCTGACTCATGCAAAACTAGGATACTTTAGTTGAAAAACAAACTTTGTGCTTTGAAGTTACGGGAAAATGGATTAATGGATGACTATTAGAGGAAATTGAAGTACGTCAAACAACAACTTGAAGGTATAGGTGAAAACATAGATGATAAAGAATTCAAATCCATTGTGTTAAAGAGTAATCTTGAGGCTTATGAAGAATTGAAACTTTGTTTGTTTATGCAACAATCTGAGATTTTGGGAGGATTTTAGGTGGTTTCTTGCAGAAAGACAACCTATGCAAAACAAAGAAGAAACTAAGTTCGAAGAAGGGAATGCTCTTGTAGAGCACACAAAACATAAAGGCAAATGGCAATACAATCAAAACATAATACGAGCAAAGGCAACGATGGTATATGACATTTTGTATGTTATCATTATGGTAAACCAGCAGCATATTACAATGTTTTGCAGGAATCAGTATCCTAACAACTCAAAAAACTAGGAAAACAATTTTGCCCAAACTTTTGGAAATGGAAAAGATATAAAAGAAGCAGAAGCCGATGATAAGTATTTTCTTTGATTAAAGAGATCTTTTGATGCGCCCCTCAATTTAAAAATGTTTTGTAATAATGTGTAATTGGGACATTATAGGGGGTGTTGGAAATAAAATGCCCATTTAGACTTGGAAATTGGTAGATTATACTTAGTTTACAATATTTAGGTTAGAGTTAATTAAATACATGTGAGATGTCATTAGAAATTAAATAAAGATATTAGTATAGGTGGTTACTTACCAAACATCTTATGTTGATCTATAAATATGACATCAAGTTATAATAAAGATGCCTCACTCTTACCTTTCATTCACACCTCGATTATATTGATGTCTCTTCTAATATGTTAATATGCATAAACTAGATAAGGAGCAACAGAATAAGCTCTAAGATGAAGGCAGCTATCTTGTCCATGTCTGTAAACAAAGCATAAAGGCAAAGGAAAGCGAGAAAGGGGCAAAGCAAGGATAGTGCAATTTCAAGTATAGACTTAAGGAAGGATAGCTTCAATCCGAGTAACAGAGGTATGTGGTATATATGTAGAATACCGAGTCATCGTGATTAGAAATAGTAGAGAAAAAAGAAGCGTGATTTTTCTCCTTCAAGCTAGAAAAGCATTCGAGCAATCATGTTGTAGGCAAAAATGGTGATGCTAGTTACAATTATAGTAAGTGGTCATAAAAATCTTTATTAATTCATTAGTGGCCAAAACAATATCTACAAAGGTATGGTATGTAGACTCAGGTGCCACAAGCAACACAACAAATAAAATGAAGTGTTTTGCCTCATTGAACAACAATGAAAATCATGTATTGCAGGAAATGCCCCTGCAACACACCACCACCACCCCCCCCACGTTTCCCCCCAAAAACGTTTTTGGTACAAAAACGCTCTGGGCACATCTTGGAAACGTCCCAAAAACTTCCAGGACGTTTTCGAACATTTATTAGGCATTCCCAAGGGATTCTGGCAGGAAAAAATTGTTGACATCAACAAAAAAATTGAAAAAATGTAAAACTACCCTAAACCAAATAGTATATAAAATAAAATAAACATTTAAGTATAAGTTTGCATTTAGATAGGGACATCTAGTTTCTTATACTTTTAAGTTATATTTTATTTATATACCACCAGGATGTTTGAGGGTGGTTTTGGACCTCTAGGAGCTATAATGCAAATTCTAGGTTTTTGAGGATCCTATCATTTTTCAGAATTAGTCAAATTCCAGGGTTTTACGCTTCCAAGATTTCCAAGAGACATCATAGGAGGTATGAAGGCTGCATGAAAGGATGTAGGTATGATAGAATAGTTTGAGAACATCTCTTGCAAAGTGTCACAAGCTAATCCCATCCCATCCCTGTGCATCCCTTAAGGCGTACACTCTGGGAGATTCAATCCACTAATGAGCCCTTGCGAGACAAAGCATCAATAAATAATAAAGTTGAAAAATAGTGAGAGTGCCATTCATGATTTTGAGGGCAATCTAGATGATTTATTCTAGATTTGAATGTACATTTTGTCTTTGAAGTCATGAATGAATGAATACTATATATTTTTAAGTGTATTAACATATATAAACAAAAATAAGTATACTATATATTTTTTGTATATATGAATGAACACTGTATTTTCAAGTGTTTTACTAAACAAAGAGTAATATGCATTGTTTATATATATATATATATATATATATATATATATATATATATATATTATTAAAATGTACAGACGTACCCACAATGTTTCCAAATCAGGGTTTTTGAAAAATGGCGTTTCCACGTTTCCGAAACATACCCGTACCAATACCAATACCAAAACAACCTAGTGAAAATCAAAAAGAGACCCTGATGTTATAGGAGATAAATGGTTCAAGATTGAATTCGATGAAGACAGTTGTCCCATATTGGACAAGAGGGACCACTATAAAGTTTTACAAAAGATGCAAAAGAAGATAGTCTGAATAGATTTACTCTTACAACAGTAGGAAAATAAGACTAGAACAACTCCAAAAGTCAACTCTATCACCGAAGGTATTTAAATCTTAGCTACCAAAGTCTCCCACTTCAAAAGAAACTTAGCATTGTCCATGGTTTGCTCCCACTTCAGCAGGAGAAACACGTTTGTAAAGCTTGCATTTTAACAATGCAGCATAAGGATAAATTTGACAACAAAGGTGTAACAAGAGCAAGCATGCAATTGGAGCTGGTGCATATGTACAAAAAGCATATATGAAATCCAAGCTGGTGCATAGGGACCTTTACAGTCCCACTAAAATTCCAAATTTTGCAGCAAAGTACATTATAACATTTACCAACTACTTCTTAAGAAAGATTTGGGTGTCCTTTGTCAAGCGTAAGTTAAATGTTGTTGAAACACTCAAGGAGTTCAAAGACAGTTGAGAGGCAAAGTGGAAAGAGATTAAAGTTCTTGGAGCATGTGGGATCGAAATCTAACAACTTCTACAAGTACTTTAATATTCACAGTATTTGTAAGCAGCTTACTTCCTCATATACTTCACAACAAAATAGTGCATTGAAAACAAAAACAAGGACTGCCATAGGGATGGCCATGTGCAATCTTAAAGGCATAGTCACAAGGTTTGAATTCGAGTTCGAGTTCGAGGAGTATAAAATTCGGTTCAAGTTCGCCAATGGATAAAGTTCGAAAAAAATTGCCATTAAATTTGAACCGTAGAAAAAGCATAAAAAATATATAAAAATAAATCAAATTAAATTAAAAATAATAATAATAATCATATATAAAACAAAATAAATTAAAAAATCATTGTAAATAAATTAAAAAATAAAAACAAAATTGAAATTAATAAAAAGTTATTAAAAACAAAATAAAAATAAAAAAATAATGAAAACAAAATATAAAATAAAAATAAATAAAAACAAAACAACATAATAATAAAACTAAAAACAAATTAAGAAAAATGAACTAAAAAATTATATAAAATAGAAAAGAATAAAATCGAAATTAAAAAAAATACCAAACACAAACCTAAATCTTAAATTCTAAAAAGTAAAACAAAGCCCAACAAAAAAAAAAAAAAAAACCTACCTCACCCAGTTCGCGTAGCACGTAGGCGGCAGGTGACAGCAGCAAGCAACCTTCAATCTTTACCAACCGAACAGCAAGCATGCCCATGTCCCTCACGGCAAGCAACAGATTCCTCTACGGCTCCAACACAAAAAACCTTTCACGTTTCAACAGACAGGTTGACAACCTCCACAATCGAGCTATTTTTTCTGTGTGGTGTGTTTTTTTATAACCAGGTCATTGTCTCTTTCTTGCTCACAATTTTTAGACCCCAACACTCCAATTTGCCGAACAGGTCATTTTTCAAGCGAACTTCTACCCGTACTATAAAATTCGTCAAATCCTGAATTTTTAGGGAAAAATTCGACGAACCTTGTGACTATGCTTAAAGCCAAGACCATCTAAAACAACTTTTAGGTTAAAGAAGCATATACAGTAGCCTAGGTACCCAACATAAAACCATCTAAGCCTGTGATAAGTATCAGACTTGAAGAGTTATTGAGTGGTTGAATAAACAAATAAATCATCCCAAAAAATTTGGTTAGTATGCATATACACATGCCAAATGCAAAAGGTGCAAGCTAGAAGACAAAACACTAAAATGTCTCTTTATAAGGACCAGTGAAGAGTCCAACACGTATAGGCTCTTTGATTTAGTAAAGAATAACAAAAATGTCAATAGAGATGGTCTTGATGAACACCATAGGCAGAAAGAAACAAAACTACTTGTACCATGTCTTGTTGAAGGCAAAGATGACACTAGAGTGTTGCAAAGGAAAAGAAAGGTATACCAAGAGATAAGAAGACTATTCTAGCACAAAGGGATGATAAGGCATTACTACCAGCATGGAAAGCAGTACAAAAAACAAAGAATAGGAAAATCCCAAAATGGTGTCTAAAAACAATAAGGGATTAAAAGCTTTAAAAGATACTCAGACTAGAGAATAAGGCCGACAGTTTAGAAGATACAAAAGCTACAGCAATCAGCTTTACATCAAAGGTATGAAACAAGGAAGTGACTCGAGAAGATTGCAACAATCAACTTTTCATCAAGAAAGTGCTACTTTGATGGCCACAATTTTGAGTCAACAAGATGCTAATCAACTTGAAGAAAAAATATATACACTCAGTGGGAAAAAGCAATTGCAGAGAAGGGAGATGGGAGTTACATGTCAATTTGACTCTTCACAAACAAGGGGAGGGGAACCATGCTAAGCATCATTGTCCTTGTTACCTTCTTGAAGTCATGGGACAATCGCTCATCCTCCAGGGTTCTTCAAGGAAGACCCTAAGCAAACCTCGCATTCTAATGGATTCTTCTAAAACACCCCAGAAAACCTAGTAAGGACAAAATAAGAAGGGAAAATGGGAGTAGAGATGGTTCAAGGGAGTTTTTCCACTCCAATACACTTTACAATGTAAGATTTCCAGTGGATTGAGGAGAGAGACGGTTTGTTTGTGCCTGTGGTGTTGATGTTGCTGACAAGATGATGCTGATGCTAAATAAGAATCCACGACACATCTCATAATCTATTTTTTAACTCATTTTTATGATCATTTGGGTCGTGGTGGGTCCCATGTACCGAAGTGGTCCATAATATACGACTGAATGGCAGTAAGCCAGTTCCTGCTAAACATTGCATAGAAAACAACCCCGGGACATTTTTGGGTGCCTGCTAAGTGTTTTGTTTTACAAATGTTTCCCCAAAGGAAAATTGAGAGGACGAGTAAACTGTCTATGCGGACTAATTGAGTCCACAGAGCCGGATACTGCTGTTTTGGGGGACAAGTCTGTTCCCAGGTTCGGCCCAAGTACACAATGATTTGTCGTGTACCTATAGGGTTTGACTGATTTTCAGTCAAGATTGGAATTTGACTTCACTAAAAACAAAAAAATAAATAAATAACCTAAAAAGTAAACCTAAAACCTTTAAAAAAACCTAAAAGCTAATTTTGGCTCTCATTTTACCAAAGCAAAAAAACAAAACAAGACACTTACCTCTCATTTCACACTTACCCTCTCTGAATGTTTAGGGCTGAAACTCCATCAACCTAAGTTCCAACTGTATTGTTTTGGTATTCCCATGCCACTACTATGTAGTTTGATCACTTACTATTAATCTATTTTCATTCATCGTGACATTTGGTGTTGAATTATCAATGTATCAGTAGTATTTTGTGGTTATATTATTTATTTCATGCATATTATTATGTGGCTAATTTTGCTTATTTGGCTAGAATTTTTATATTTTTTTAAATTTTATATTTTTTGTGCATACTTATCCATACCAAACACAGAAAAAAACACAATTGCCATACCAGCTTACCCAATTCCCATACATGTACCTGTTCCAGAACCAGCTACTTAGATAAAAATGAAAAATAAAAATAAAAGTTCACTATACATTAAATTATTTTAAATCCTGATTACTAGACGAAGAATCAGAGTCCATCCTCTTCTGAAAATAATGAGAAAAGGGGCAGCCCAAAACATTTATCAAGAAACAAGTTTTTTCTGTTTCTCAAGAAACCAACCGTCAAATGAGCTACTTATTCTGTTTCTTTTTTCAAGTTTGCCTTTTAGGTTCTGTTCCAGTTGAATCCAGAGCTGCAATTGCATTTGCCTCTGCTAGCTCCACTTGTCCCAGTTCAAACATTTCTTTGCAAGGCTTCCTTCAACTTTAGCTGATTCTGATTTAGTTCTTGTTCAACTTCCTTGAAGGAAGCAAACTTTTTATTTTTATTTTTTTTGGGTTTGGTAAATCATGCATGAGGTTATGGTCGGGCTCTAACGCAGCGTGGTAGTGTGACATAAACTTGGATCAAGTTAGCGTGAAGTAAAATCAAGCCACATTCTTAAGATTTTTAACATGGGTCATGCTCTGAATGTACCACATCAAACCTGTAGACACCTAATATTGGTCTGGGGGTAATTTTAAATGTCAGATTGCATTGTTCTAGGGTACTTCCATATTTATCGATTATCAATCCATATTAGACTTTTATTGGTGCATGTATTCTATGTTTTGGGCCCCTTTTGCTTCCTCTTTCTCTTGTTTTCTATCTCCTCCTTAGTTTTCTCTGTTTTCCTTATGTTTTCTGGGTTTTGGCCAGGAGTGTAGCAGTATTCTCTTTGTTGACCAGAAGCACACTCCTACACTCTTGGTCCCTCTGTTCTGTGGATCCTTTGGCCCTCCTCTAAGTTCTCTTCTATTCCACAAGGTTTTTGTCCTCCTTTTGACAACTTTTCCCATCCTTTGTGTGTGGGCTTGCATGCCACTAAGGTCCTAATTTGAATTTGAAAAGTCTATATATACACAGATGTATCAGTGCATATAGGACATGTGAATGAACACAAGAGTTCCAAGGAAAGGTCAAGAATGATAAGCAAAAATCTAGCATTTAATTTGAAAGCAGAATTTCATTTGGTGTCCTCATATTGCATCATCGCAAATTGTTTGTTTAGTGAAAAGACATAAGAAACAGGGCTTGCATCACCACAATAATTTGTTGAACTGCACTGAGTGTTAGTTTCCAAATTTTCCAAGAACACGGGTCTGATTGAGAATGGCCCCTCAATGATTACACCATTATTAAGGTTTTGCATGGTATTTTGAGTTGATTAGGGATTTAAGGAAGCAGATCAATTTCCCAGAGATCCAAAACGAAATTCTGGAAAGCAAGTGAGGTTTCCAGAGCCCAAGAGCAGAGGATCAAAGTCGTTGAATTTGTTTCGGAAATGAACACAGTGACAAGAGTGCAGTAGTATGTTCCTGGTCTGACCAGGAGCTTAGCAGTCAACTCCTGGTCAAATTTTTGAAGTTATCAGTTCGACAAACGATTTTTGGGTTTTGTTCATGTCATTTCCTGGACCAATTACGAACTGATTTCAGCCTGAGACTGTCTAGACTTTACAGATTTGCAACAATTTAGTATTCTTCTCAGAGCCTTAGTTTTGCACACTTCAATTATTCTATAATATTATTTTATGAAATTGAGTCTGACTTTTACTGTTATATTACCGTATTCCTGATTAGATCTGAAATTGCAACATTGTGTATAGGAAGGTGTAATGCATGTTGATGTAAAAGTCAGAATAACCACTTTCCCCTATTACAAAACCTAGGTCATGATTTATTGTACCAAGGTTATGAGCCACGTGATTTCAGTAAGGTGGATTTGAACCTGGTCTTGCTCTTACTAAGTGTCCCCAAATATTCACTTTGACTAGGATTGCCCAATATTTATTATAATTCATGAATATGGATATAATACCATAATCTATTTGTACTTGTATAAGTTTGGTGATTTGTAACTTTTTGTCTGTATATGGTTTAAATTTAGTTTTTGTTGCACACATACAACAAAACCATAAAACATTTGTTATTCCTGAAACTTTAGAACTCTGGTTTATCTGTTTTTCTTTTTTGCTTCCCATTTTCGTTAACAAAAAATAAAACTAAAGTTTCTTATGGTGATATGGCAAGCTAAATTAAGAGCCTGGCCAGCTGTCTAGTTTTTGGTCCAAAAAAATAAAGCTTAACCCGATAAACTAGATTGCATTGTTAAATGAAAATTAAAAAAAAAATCCTCAATGTAACTTGTTATGTCAGGCTGCGCAAATGGACCGCTGGTTCTTTTGTTCCCCCTCCTGGTATTGCTCTCTATCTAAAGAAATGGTATTATCATAGAATAAACTTCTGCCATAAGGACATGCCACATGCAGATCAACAGCTTGTGGTTATAAAAGCGTCACAATGATAACAGCCTCAAAGGAAGGGGATTCACGAAGCACAAGAGGTGCCACTAAGGAAGAATGTGAAAATGGGGTCCCATGGAGAGGCCTCGGGCTCCTATTTTTAATGGACAGGCAGTTCCATGTAATTGTAAACAGCAGAATTTAGAATCTTGCCCTCAAAAATCGTAGCGGCCATATTTGTAGTTGGAAAGTTCATGCAGATGCTGTATAGGCATATCTGCAAAGAAACTTCTTATTTTGAAGTTTCTTAAATAACCCTAATAAATTACAGGCCGGTTGTTACTCAAACTAAACAGTGATACAATTATTCTACGGAGATAGAAGCATGACTTGAGAGGTTGTATGACACAGACGGAAGTAAATGGGAATAATAATACCTCGACTAGGGTAACTTCCTCGGGCGCATCCATGTCTTCTTCCATTGCTAAGTTGCTGAGCTTTGGGTACCCTGCAAATCAGTGTATTATTGACTCGTAAATTGTTATGACTGCGCTGGCTTGTTGAGTGTCTACAAAAGGGTTGTAAGTGCACTTTTAGCCTGCTCAAAGCCCAATTTTCCGGTCCATGTGCGAATGCTAAGTGTTATATGCAAAACGATCAATAGGTTTACAATTATTAGGTGAGGCAAAGACTCAGGATATTGGTAAAATATTGATTTTTGGGGGTTTTGATGGTGAGATTTAATGGTGGGTTCCCATTGTTTTGTGAGTGTATTTTGGTTAAATATTTGTTGGATTTTATGGGATCAATTATCTTTGCATTTACATAATTAAAAGGTGTCAGTAGTGGTGTTCCTGGTATAAATGTCCCACTCTGGTATTTGCTTTCAAGTTAATATTGTCATTGGCTACTCAAGCAAGACATATCTTATGGGCCACTTAAGTTGTACATTTTTTTTAATTTTCTATTGTAGATATCTAAAAATAAGAGCTCGTTATTAAGGTAGCAAAATGATTCTTATCCTACATATTTAATAACCCTGACATGTTAGAAAAGTGTAGAAGTAGTTATCTGAGTTGTTCATTGTTGTCTTAACTTTGACATTTTTTGTTCTCTCCTTCATTCGCTCATTTTTAAATGGCAACTATTAGTTTAAAGTTGCACTCCACAAAAGGAGATGACACGTTCCACAAAGGCACATAGTGGAAAGTGTGAGTTTCACATCTCTACCACCAGTCTCCATATTTTTATGCAACGACAATGATGTGTCGAGTGGATTTAATGAAAGAATTTAAATTGTTGTGGTGATCATTTGTTAAATAATTTAATTTGCTCGACGATTATTTGTCCGCTCTTTTTTAAATGGTAACTGTTAGTTTAGAGTTACACTCCACACAAGGAGATGACACGTTCCATAAAGGCACATACTGGGAAGTGTGAGTTTGACATCTCTGCTCCCAGTGTCCATATTTTTGTGCAGTGACAATGATGTGTCAGGGGGATTTAAGGAAAGAATTTAAATTACTGTGGTGATCATTTGTTAAATAATTTAATTTACTTGACGAGTGTTTGTAATTTAGCCACCTCACAATGTAATTTGCATGAGTTCATGAAAGAAAGAAAGAAGGTTATTTTTATTCTTTATTATTTATTCTTTAAAAGCATAAGGGTATTCGTTACAAGCATTCTACCAATACCCTTACAAGCATTCTACCATTAAACAGCGACCTCACAACATTTTTTTTCAATTTGCATAAGTTTATGAATAAATAAATAAGGTTATTCTCTACAAGCATTCCACCATTGAACTACCACCTCATGATAATTTTTTTCAAGTTTACATAAATTTATAAAAGAAATAAATAAAGTTATTCTTCACAAGCGTAAGGTTATTCTCTACAAGTGTTCTACCATTGAATAACCACCTCAAGATAAAGTTTTTCAATTTTTAGAGTTTATGAAAGAAAGCGTAAAAGGTTATTCTCTACAAGTGTTCTGCCATTGAAGCATTTGAAGTATAAAGACATTAAGGACATAAACATGGTCAAGCATTTTTTAGGATATTGTCCATCTACACTGCAGCAAAAACAGAAATTGAAATGCGAAATAGAAAAGTAAGAAATTGATTCTTCCAAATTATACTACAAATGGTCAAATTTGTTTTATATCAACAAAATATTCTATAGCTTTTAATCAAAATAAATTCCTTTAATAAAATGAAATTTAATAATTAAATGCCAACCACTAAATGAAATATGACACTTCCATAATTATCTTAACACTTTTTTTTGATATTAACAAAATAATGAGTTGTTATTTATTTTTATCCACAGTTTCATTTTTTTTTAAATAGTCGAATATGGTAATAACAATGATGAATAGTAATTATATGGTTCCAAAATTAGTATTTAATATTTTGTAATGAAGTTCAAATAATATTGAGTTCATTTGTCACTTTCTTTCAAAATTTAAAAATATAATTTAATATTATGGTTCATGTGAAATATTTAAAGACAGAGTTCAATATCCCTCAAATTATTAAAATGGTGTCAATCATGAAATGTAATACATCAAATAAGTTATTTATAAAATAATATTCCTTCACTATTGATTATATTTAGTTTTATTAATTTATAATTATTTTGTTTTACCACAAATTTTATGAGTTTGAAATGGAATGACAACTATTTTTGATTCAAATTTTAAATTGTAATGTTTTATATGTGTATTGATTATTGTCGTGTTTCATGAATATGTACCATCTAATATAGAATGATATGAAACTATATGTTGAATTTGAGAATATGTATCTCAAATGTATGTATATGTGAAAACGTGTAACTTATATTTTTATAAATTATGTGCATATGTTCATGCATATACACCCAAGTGTGTATGAATATTTACTAAAGTCTATTTAAATTGAGTACATATTCATTGAATATACTTTTTAGTCTATATTGATATGCAAATATTTGTCATGTAACTGAAATATATAATATCTAAATCATTGTGAGTCTATAAAATTTGTACTCATGCATGATTTTCTACTCATAGAGGTTTACGTTTATTAAAAAATCTTATTATAATGTTTAATTTTGAGATTAAAAATGTATCATGTAAGTCACTCATCTAAAAATAAGAGCTAAAAATATCGTGTTGTGTATAAATATAACATCATGTATAATCATGTAAATATTTAGAGTGTATGCCATCACAGTAATGTATATGTCAATCAAAGCATGAATGTAATTAATGTAATGTAAGGCATATAAGTGTCATGTCCAGATATATGTATTAATAAAGCATGTAGTGAAAGGATAAATGAACAAGACTATGTAATAAAAATGCATGATATAGATCATGGCACCACTCAATGTTAATAATCTCAAATAAACTCAAATATTTTTGTCACGCATAAAGCTAAAGGACACCTAAAACGAACATAAAAATGTCACAGTAAAAAAGGATAAAGACCACATGAAAAATCCATAAATATATTGTAAACAAGGTCAAATTGCCACACATAATAGACAAGCTCGAACTAATCTATCAAACAAGAGAGTAACAATATCAATGAAGCATAAAACAAGTAAATACTAATTTACACCATCCATGTGTATCAATGCCACATTATAATATAACAACATATCCATGTAGCATTGTATAAGATATAAGTAGCTAGCAAGATATGTGTAAGTAATATAGATATCTCAGCATGGTAAAATGTTCTTTTAAATAAATAACATGTAATAATAAAACTTGTGGAATAAGATGCCCCCATATCAGCATGACTACTAGGTAGAAAAAGCCAAACATCTATATTTCCATGTGTAACCTATGTATCTTGTATCACACTCATGTACTCATTCCACTTCAAACTCTCTTTTTTTTAACTATGAATATGTGTATAAATGAAAAAGCTTAAAGCAACAAAAAAATTTGAAACATGTATGAATATTATACATAAATGACATATTTTATAAATATATATTCTTTTATATATGTAAATATATTTTAAATGTAACTTTGATGATTAATTATATCCTTATAAATTAAATGATAGAACATGGATGAAAATGAATCTTATATTTGTTTTGAAATTATGTGTATAATTACACAAACGATGAACTCGAATATATTAAAAATGAGTTCCTTCAATACAATAAATACAATAAACTAAAAATCATTTCACATTTCATACTCTTCTATACACATTTAGTTATGAATATGTACATAAATTAAAAACCTATAATTGATAAATAAATATGAAAAATACATAAAATATGATAGCTCAGTGGCATAGTGTTAAGATATAAATTTTATTTTACACGTTATTTACATATTATTGTGAACTAAATTATTACTTCAACTTTATTTTAGTTATTAGTATACATTTTACAAATATTTAGCCTTAGAATATAATAGTTATGTCGGAACTATAAAATATATGTTGGAACTATAAAGTGTATGTCAGAACTAGAAACTTTGCTATCAAATTTAATTGAACAAGGAGTGCCATGTAATTTATTTTTATTTTCAATTTGTTGATAGCTCTTTGTTCAATTATTTTTCATAGAAAATGCCAAGCAAAAGCAAGCAAAATGGAACCAAATGCAAGACTTAGAAGTGCATAATGTTACGAATTCCCTTGTAATGTTTTCTCAGGATGATTTGAATTAGGATTTCATAGGATGTAGAAAAGGCATTGGGGATATGTGGGTTGCCATTCCTTTGTGAAAACTAAAACATTTTATTGAGGGAAAGGATAGGAACACTATTGCACCAACTTTGTTGTAAAGTTTTGTCAACCTTTTCAAACTTTATGCCCATCAAATGCATCAAGAGTTGAGATATATGTGTGGTGAGTGTTCTTATTTTTTCCAGCTAGTTATTTGTTTAAAATTTTGAAATGTTGGTTTGTGAATTTTATGTTGAGAATGTCATTAAGTCGAGTGGTTGGTAATTGTATGTTGAGTATGTCATTGCTATACGTCATATTTATGTTGAGAGTGTCATTATTTTTATCATCGATAATTTATTATTGAAAAATAAGTTATTATTATTTTGTGTTGTTATTTGTTTTTTCCAATTCTATGTTGTCACATCAATTAGATTTGAATTATGAACAATTGCCAATTATTGGTGTACATATGGCCCTAATGACAAGATAAATGAACTAGCCAAATATGATAGGAAAAGACATCAAAAACCAAATTTGAAACGAAGTTGTGGATGTCACTTTGTGGTGAAGGTGTTTCATAATAGAGATGATGTTGCCATCCTTATATAATGAATGGATACATGTTGATAAAAATGGAGATATTAAACATGAGGGTGATGACCCTTTGAGAAATCCTCGTACTACATATGTTCCATATTTATCCAAAATAACCAAGGAATATATTGAGTCTTTATTATTTATGGGTGTCCCCATTGATACCAGTTGTGGGAAACACTACTTGGACAAGGGTTTGAAGGACATGTTGAGCTTGTGGGAGACCATTCTACTCAAGGACAATATAATAAATGCAAGGAATAGAGATAGGAGAAGTGTGTCACAAGAGGATTTTGATGACTCTATTAATTAAAACCATTGGTATGATGATGAAGTGGATATATGGTTTATTACCAAAAACCAATCGGTGATGTTATTCCTTTTCTTATGAGAATTCAAAGACCGTGGAAATTAGAGAGAATGGTAAAACATTCACATAATTCAATCATCTTTATGGATGCAACATTCTCAACAAACAAATACAATATAAGTTATATTCATTGGTAAAGTTGGACTTGATTTAATATTATAGTAATAGTGGCTAGAATTGTTAACATAGTCATTCAATTCATTGTCACAATACCAGTTGTACACTTTGATGGTCTTTGATGAGAAACAAGGTGGAATCCCATTCGTATAGACTATTTCTTCTAAAAATAGGGTGGGGAACATTAAGACTTTGTTGATATAAGTATATAAACATGGCAAATTGTTTCACCCATATTAGAAGGTTAATGCATTCATCACTAATGATGCAAATCTAAAATTGATGCAATAAGGCAAGTTAATATATGTTTTTATCATTACTTCATACGTAATAACTACCTTGAAGAGTACGTTTGGAATATTAATACACTTTTTTGTATTAAATTATGTTTTAAATATTATAATTTGTTGAGGGGATGCAAAAATGTGTTCAAATGTCACCTCCTCCTTTGTATTTGGCATGTGAGAAGGGTGGTTCTACTAGGGATGTTGGTATGCAGATGTTTGATTAACTTAGACAAATATTGCATATAATTAACAAGGAGGATAATGAAATATATAGTCTTATTGTTGATTTTGAGACTTAGTTCCATGCAGAGAAGGAGTTCACAACATATTTCAAAAAGACATGGTCTTGAAGTCACAACAAAACTAGTGAGTTCATTATCTATGTTTTATTTTATTGTATGCATATTTTTCCAATATAACATATGTTGTTGATGTATAACTAATTATAATTATGTTGTACTTACATGGGCCAAAAAAAATCATTGGTTCAATCATGCAGACCAACACACCAATGTAACCATTAAGTTTTACCAGCAATGTATCAAAAGTAAATTTCTTCTAGGCCACTTCCGAAAATGTAATAAGAGGATGGGTTGGTTCATTTAAATTCTTCTAAAAAGGGTTGAACTACATTACAAATACAAGTGCATGTTGAAGATCTCTAGGATTATTTCGAATTTCAAAAAAGGACAAGGACCTTGTAAACACCACTAAGAGGGATAAGGGAATACCTAATATGGATTGCCATGTACATGAAGATGTGAAGGACAATTATAAGGTAAGGAAGTAGTCTGACAAGGGGACTTATTACATTGTCACCAAGTTTGGGTTGGATTTCCATGTTTGTGATTGTTTATGGTTTAGGAAGAGAAACATCTGTAAGCATATGATTAAGGTGATATCTCTGGCTAGCAAAGTAGAAAATGATGACATCAGTGGGAATTTCCTATCACGTGTCAAGTCTCCTAAATTTTTAATGTGGGAGACATATTTTCCACCCAATGTAAAGTTCATCATACCATACTCAATGAGTTTCTTGGGCAATATGATTATGTTCTAGAATATGTGGAGGAAATTACAAGTGATACAGAAGCAGATGTTGTGGTAGATGAAGTTTAAAATGATAGGTGTAAATAAAAAGTGGTATATGGGGTTGTGAAATATGAGGTGTTAAAAGAACATCTAGAGTTTTTGAAATAACTGGTAAACATGTATTTGATATGTAGAAGACAAGTGGAAGCCTTTTGTGCATCAGTTTCATTTTTTCGAGAATAACTAAAAGTTGATAAATGTTTTGCATTTTATTTGACACATGACATTGCATTTGTGGGTGAGCCACTTCAAAGGAAATCATCATGGTTTAGCCCATCTTCCCAAAGGGTGAGGGGCCATGATCATCATGGAGGAAGGTGAATAACAATGCAAAATATCAACTACCATGCTAAAGAATATGAAAGGTTTAAATTTCTAGAGACAGCTATGACTTAAGGCCATTGTCTTCATAAACCATGCAATAAGACCAAGAAAGTGGCTCTAGAAGGTGGTGTGATAGTACATTTAATATTTCAAAAAGGTATTACTATATATTATTATCATTGCATTCTAATTATTATTTGTGTTTTCATAATATAATCTCCATAACTCATAATTGAATGCAAAAAAAAATTATATTTTGAAAGTGCATCACATGCTACTCTTAAAGATGCATCACAACACCCCTATTACAGATCATCATCGATTATCATTTTTAATGTGCGAAATCCAACATCAAGACTAAAGGAAAGTGGATCAACTATTCATTTTTGGAAACACTTGACAAACATAATTTAAATCCATCACTACCATATTTGTGTAATTATTTTGGTTACCCTAGTTTAAAAATTTCCATATTTGAAGTGAGCGTGACATAACCATCTGGAGTGCATCAACCTCTTTTCTCGCCGACATTGGAGAGTGTCATAGACTTAGATTCATTGTAGCATTTGGTGAGAGATAAGAATGTAATCTATCATATCTACAATTTTGATATTTATTGAGATCTTCCTTAACTGTATTGTTTTTAGTGTACTTTTTTTCCACTATGGAACTATCCATGAAAAAATACAAATACATGTATTTTTTATAAAATCAATGTATGGATGATATTTAAAGCATATAACTTAGTACATAACAAAATTAGGATTAACTCGTGACTTATTGCATGTATGTACGGATGATGTAAGGTGAAGTTATCCCTAATGGTTATAGTCTTCTTTCAACCTTGGGCATAAAGGTGAATTAACATATCAGTTTGTTCTTTGATAGTAGTATTGGCTTTGGCAAAGAGCTTGTTACCCTACCTTGGTGATAATTTAATCCATTTTGTTGTGAATTTGTATTAATGAAATATATGTTTTTTCCTCAAGGAAAAATATGTATGATGCAGAGTACTAGGGAAACACACGTTACATGTAGGAATATCTAAACATAATTGCAAGTTAGAAGAGCCACAATGATCTAAGTGCTAGATCATTTTTTATACATATGTTGCAGAAAGAAAGCTAAGAACAAAATTAAAGTAATGAATAATAAGGGATAATTATCTATCTTTTAACTTATTGTATTACTATTCATTTTTTAAGGATAGGACATATAAAAAATTTGAACCTATTATAACATTTCAATAATTTGATTATACCTTATTCCTCATTATATTAATAACCACCTCATTTGTTGTTCATTTACATTATGCTTTGAGGATGATAATTGGAATTGATAAATCTATAATGATAAAAATGCATAAGACCAATATTTAATTTTCATCCATTTTATTATTCTTCATTTGGTGTTTGGAGTGGGCTCTTTTTATTTTAGAATGTGTATTGATCAATGTGAGTTTTTGGGATGGTGCCCACAACAAATAAGACCCACTATTATTATAGTTGGGGAGTGGTATTTTCTCTTTATCTTTATCAATGGATTGGGTACTAGAGTGGAGGATCCCAGGATTGAGCTCATGGAGTGTCCCTTTTACAAGATGGATTTCAACAAGTTTTGGGAAGATATGTATTTTACTCAAGGTAGGATTAAAAAATAAGATGTCATTGTGGACAAAACCATCGAGGTGGTAGGACTATTGTTTGTCCTTACTCTTTAGCTTCGTTAATTATTTGGAATTACGAGATAAGAAGGCAGGCATAAAATAAGTAGGTCAGGCAAAAAAAGGGGGTGGAAATGGCACATGTTGGCTCCATATAAGAGGTTTGAACACAATATACATACTCCCTCTTTCAAGGCTTAACATTTGATATTGAATATGTTGACTAAACAACAATATGACTCACAAAACTACAGCTGACAAAATTATAGATAGTTTATTAAAGAATATAGAGCCTCAATATTGAGAAAAGTGTGTTCAAAAATTTGCACATGCTATAGTTGACAAAATTATCAACTAAGTCAAAATTATACCATGATTTTGAACTAATAAAAAAGTTGATAGAAGTTAAAATGATAATTCTTCCCAAGTAATATAAATCATTTGTCACTTTATTTATGTAACTCGTATGCCATAGAAATCTTATCCCAAGATAGTATAGCGATGGCCTTAAAAAAGGCACCATACATTTTATCAAGAATTGTTAACTATAACTTGTCCTAAAAATTGGAAGTTAGTGTAATAAATAACATATTTCAAGTAGTGACAAATCAGAGGCCATTGTTGTCTTGTCTTCCAAATGGAAAGCTAGGTCCAAAAGTATTGTCATGACATTTTTTTTTTATGAATCAAAATTAAAAGTAACACACAAGACTGGAAGAAAAACTTGGTTATTAATGGTTTGTCACTAAAAACAAAATACCCCTTTCTTATAAAGTATATAATAATGCGAGCAAGAGTATCCAATAAAAACTAAACGCGATGTAAAATCACCATAAAATAAGATGAAGAATTACATGTAAACACACCAAAACTAAAATCTTAATGAGAGGAATAAATCAATAAAATAATAGAACATGCCTAGATTTGTATAAGAGCCATTAAAAATTATACATGGAAAATCCAACACAATCATTCTCCCACATACCATATGTTATTTTCTTTTATAGCTAGACCACCAATTGATACTCTACTTAAGCTTCTAGAAGGATAAATCCTTCCTACACATGAATGAAGTTAATAGTAAAACATAATATAAGTAATTATACTTCATTGAAAATAAATTATTGAAATTTTGTAGAAGGTTAAGTTTGGATAACAAGATACTTGCAACTTTGGCCATATCAAGACCTAGGTCAATCGAAGAATTTGAACATACATGATTTTTGTTAGAATTGAAAGCCATGAAATTTTATCCAACTCTGAAAGATGAGATAATATCAAGTTTGGATGTTTGAATTATTAAATTGACAATAAGTATTGCTTCAAACTCACCTCTTAACACAATGAATTATAATTTTAAGGTAATTAAAATTTATATAATAAAATTCATTCATATTCATGCAAATTAGTTCTTCATACTTAAAAACTTCAAATGTAAAATTAATGTGAGAACTATTGTCACTTGGAATTGTACTGCTTGAGGAGATACCTATCTCTCCTCATCCAAGTGGTACAATGGAAACATCTCTCTTGCTATGGGTGACAATTTTGTTGAGATGGATCTCTAGATGGGCTAGTTCCCTTGATGTAATCTTTGAAGCACTTTCTTGATTATCAACCTTAGATGAAAAGGGTTAAGAAAAAAAACTAAGAAAGCTAAAAAAGGTGATGCACCAATAGTGTATTTCCTCCTAGTGACTGAAATTTTACCACTTAGATTCAAACACGACTTCTTTTACACAAAACTCATAATTCAAGTTGCATTGTCACATCAATGTTTCATAAGTTAGGTTCAAAAGGAATTTTGATGCTCAAGATGATAATGAAGGATTATTTTATAGGATACAGTCGTGAACCACTTCTGAGACACCTATACACATAGAAAATAACACTAAAAAAGACTTGTAATAATTACTCTTCTGCACATTTGGTGAACAATCAAGGATAACATGCTATAAAAGATAATCTTCTACTAGACAAGACCAACAAGATTAAACTAACACTCAATTGAAAATCATGTGAGTAGGAAAATCACTTATTTATTTCTTAAAGAGATATTCAAGTAAAAATTTGGCAAGGGTTTCACCATTAACCAATGGAGGCTGCTCAAAAGAGCCAAAAGATTCGATATTTATAGCCTTTGAGAGAAGAACAAGGTAAGGGAAGTTCAAAAGATATAAAAAAGGGGTTAAAATTCACATTATAAAGATGCATGAGGTGAAGCATGCAAATTTAGTAGGTCCAATTGTCCATACAAGTGAAACCTATGAAAAATGTCACAAAATTCCTTATCTTGGCTCAGAAAACTGCCTTCATCATTTGGAGCTATTTGAACATCCCACCACTAACTATAGTTAGGTCTAATGATTGGTATAAGAGGTAAGGTCTTAAATCATTCAATTCCATGCATTGGTGGTATTCCTACTCATTTGGAAATTCTTGGAAGGAAGCAATCACTATCTGTAGTCTAAAAAACTCCATTTCTAGTCACCCCTCACACTTGGGCTCACAAATGCCTTCAATTTTAAATTAAAATTAATAGGATGGAGTTAATTACACTTTTAAATGATACCCATGGCCTTTGAATACTTAGGTACACCTTAAAAAGGCTCATACTTGGAGTTTTCATCATTCACACCCTTGTGTTCACTATGTCGATTTGACTGGCTAAAAAGAAGGCAATTGTTTGAATGCTTATAAGATTTTTATTGGAATAAAATAGCCATATTGGGTTATTATAAGTCCTAATATTCCACCCAAACTTTATTTAAATTTAAAACTCCTCATATATCCTATAAAACACAAAAAATGGTGAGAAAAACCCTATTTTTCATGTTGTTCATACAATTACATATGACTTATTTGCATGGTGGGGAGCTTGAGGTATTATTCTTGATGTTATAATATATTTCATTTCCAAAATATGTCTTTATATCAGCTTTCCAATCTCATTTTTCCCATCGGGTTCATTCAAGGGTTTTAGATAGTTTTCTCTCTTTACCATTGTTCATAAATATTGCACATTCAAATTCCAAACCAATGCCACAAATTTTTTTATAAGGACATTATATAAATCCTATAAACTCCTTTTTCTCCCATTTATATCCCTTAAGGAGGTGTGAGCTCCAAAATTTGCCCTGTCGAGCTTGCTTTTCCAAGTTTACATAAGTGTGTGTGGTTTTGAGCTCAAATATGGCTCTCTTGGTAACTTATCTACACTCTACAAGATCTCGCACCTATATTTTGTCCTCAAAATCATACCTAAATAATCTAGATAGCCTAAGAATAGTCAAAAGTGGAAATGGACTACCATTTGGCATTAGACCTCTTCAAAGCCTAATAGATTTAGCCTACACCCTAATGGTTTGAACCATTTGGACTGGTATCTCATTATTGGGATGATGTATCATTATTATTCATGTTACATTAAATCTTATGAAACCATCCCATAACTTCTAAACACCTCACTTCTTCCTTTCCTCTCATCCATCAACTAGACCTAGTGGAAACTTGCTTAGTTGACATGTGTGCAAGGGGAATTTGGGTTATCTTGAGGGGTCTAGGATTTATATATTGATTATTAAAATTTTTTTTCCTTTCATACACCTCATAATATGTTTATTTATGTCCCCAAAGCTTCACATCAAGTCTTTTTCCCATTCTACACTCATTAGGTCACTTTGCCAAATTCTGATTTTCCTAGACTAGCTGACCTCTGAGACAAAATAGACAAGTATAGACCTTCTTTCCAAGGAAAAATGAATATTTTTGGATCTATTCCAAGTTGTCAGGATTATGGAGCACACATTGATCACCTTGTATAAGCAACTAAACACGGAATTTAACCAGAATGCACAAGTAACTAGAATTCGAAAATAACACAGAATATGAGAGACAATACCCAATTGTATTAATACTCTTACAGAAAAGAATTATAAATGAAGAGACGCCACACTCTTCCACACCTTACAGGATTTCCACACCAATTGTATAGTAATTCACCTTCAAGAGCTCACTCTCTCAATTACGGTCCCAACACACAACTCAAACATAGAGTTGGTGTTCACCTCCACCAGCTAGTAACAACACTGCCAGTCCACCAGTCAGTAACAATACTGCCAGTCCACCAAGTACTCCATGTACTTCAAATCTGAGTATACACACATACTCTAAGTAGATCTCCCATGAACTTGCAACAACTTGTAACTCAAATGATCTTACTTTGAAAGGATCTACCTTGCCTTCCTCTATTGCTCTCTGACCGAGTACACACCGTACTCCAAGTAGATCTCCCTGATCTTGCTACCTGTTGTGTTGCTATCACCTTGATCCTGCTACCACCTACAGATCAACCTGGTTCTACACACCTGCAAACCTAGACCTTGCACACACACACACACACCTGCAAATCAATGATCTTACTTACCATGTAGATTTCCAAACGTGGCCTTGCACATCTGCTGACCAAGATCATACATACATGAAGAATCCTTATGATTCTCCAAACCAGCACCCACACTTGGCACTGTGGCACTAAGAGGAGCACACCTTGCTCTCTTCACTCTAATGGAGCTAATTTTTGCTCTCTTACTCTCTAGAACACTTTACAATACAGCCCATGAGTCTATTATATAGATCCCATGCAAACAATAATTAGACATCCAATTACAATAATTAGATCCACAACTCAAGTCTAAAATTGGCCTCTTAACATGCAAAAAATTGATTCGTTAACTAATTGTTCGTCAACAAGTAGTTTTGAAACCGCACAAGCGACCGACATCGGTCCCTGTCTGCTTGGAGGTGATTGACGTTGACTGACTCCTGACCGATGTCGGTTGCTCTGACACTGGATATGACTGACATCGATTGATCAGACTGACGTCGATTGCTCTGCCACTCAGCAACCTCCTTCCCTGTTTGCATCAGTGAAGCTTTTAGCTCCACAACCTAACACAAGTCATAAGTATTATTTTTACCAAATTATTTGTTTTGATTCCATGGTTTGGGTGTTTAACCATCTCAAAATGCCTAAAAAAGGCCTTATAAACCCCTATTTTCCTACCTTTTTTTTCAAAACCTCCTATGACCTATCTAAGCCAAAAACATGATTTTAGGCTATTCCAAAATGATCCAAACCTTAAATTTTTTCTCATGGATATTTTAAATCCATTCAAAACACTTCTCGTATATGGATTTTTCATATTTGCTCATTGGGCAAAGGGGTTTCCTAGTCATCTATATGGACTAATGGCCTTGCCCAAGTAAGGAAAAGTGGCTGAGCATATTTTGGGGGTTTTCAAGTGTGTAAAACATTAAATTTACCCATCATATACCATCTCAAGTTGATGTCCAACATTTTTTTATCTCTTTCACAAGTTTATGTCTTCACTTGGCTTGCCATCTTGAACCCTGTTGCAAGTGTGAATAGGGGTTTAGAACCCTATAGGTGCCCTACTTCACTCTTGATTACAAATTATGGAGTTTTCATGAACTTAAAATAAGTGATATCCTATCTTAGATATCATCCAAATTCTTCCTTTGGGCCTCAAATGCACTTTTACCCGAAACTGGGACCCTGTTGTACCTTGACTGATACCCCTACTTTTTTAGCTTGCTATAGGTTTGCTTACCCTATCTAGAGCTTATGAATCTCATTAAACTCATGGATAAGGTGTATATTTTCTAATTTTATCATTCTACTCTTTCCAATCATCTAAATATGCACCTTCAGCTAATATACTGAGTACTCTCCCAATGATTGAGCAACCCTGACTATTGACTAAGACAATCCTGCCTGTAGGTGTGTATGGCCTCAAAAGGTCTAGTCATTATGTTAAAAACCCTCTTTATAACCTCATAAATTCACACAACCTCTCATTATATCAAATATTCTAAGTGTTTTATAATTACACTTTCATGCTCATACTAGTTTCTTTCTTGTTGACTGAGACAACCATGCTCTCTTAGATCCATGTAGGTGTCTATCTCCTCAAAAGGTCTAGTCAAGATGATAAAAGACTTCTCTTGACTCCTTCTTGTTCACAAAATATTTGTTTGATTCACAACTCATGTTCCTAGGATCTCAAATCATCAATAGGAATCAAGTTTTTTTTACTATCTCATACCTTGTTGTAGGTGTACATTTCCAGTGTTTACGAATACCTCAAGACAGTCATGGAGTTGCAAGGGAACATTCAAATCCCTCCTTTCTTACTTTCAAACCATCTAACCTCATCTCACTAGCTTAGTCAACCTAAACATGAAGGCTTTCTCATATTTTGCTTCCTAGGTGGTAAAAGGGTCATTTGCATCTACAAGCCTATAGATATCACTGAAGTATTTCAATATGTTGTAGGGCATATTTGAGGCCTTCAAAACTTATCTCCCCTTGCTTTCTGACCTCCATCATTTGCAATGATATAGTCTATACTATAATAAATCTATTATGTTCATTATATGTATCAAACAACTCTATATCATGGGCCATTGTTTTGCCTTTTTGGAGACTGTAGGTCTGAAAACTCAAGCATTGTCTTGAAAAGGAATTGCCACCTCATTTAGTCATCCTATAACTTTAATATGCATGCTCATATCCATTATAACTTATTAATTCTCCTAAGATGAGCTACATAACTTGCCAAGCATTTGAAAATAGCTCTTTGACCCCTAGTAAATCACCTATAGATGGATGTTTGGCACACCAACATTAAATTGGATATGAACAATAGGATACTACCTACGCATATGGACCTTGTATGCTTCCTTCCAACACAATAAAATACTTTTAACAACTCTAAGTATTTTTAAACACATGTCAATATTTTCACCCCCCCAAGGATGATGTTAGCAATGGTTGTAGGTGGATGTTTTGGTTGTGTATAGATAGTGAGGGTATGAGATGTGGCAAAACAAGGTGGAAAATGGCTTAAAAACAACTCAAGATGCATTTCCAACCTCCAAAACATGACCATACTTAGACACCTTGAAATCATTTTCAATACATATTCCCCAACTTGAAAAACACCTACATATACATTAAATACAAGAGACAGGGGCATTTCATGACTAATGTAGCATGTTGGATGAGTTTGTGACTAAAATTGCACTTTTTTCAAGCATCTAGATGAACTCTCTACAACTCTTGATGGATTGGATAACTGATATACCATGAATACAACTCCAGGATCAAGTTGAGAAAGCCCATGCATATGACTACAAGTGAAATTATACATGAAGTTGACAAATAGAGAAAGACAAACTTGTAAGCTACTCAAAGAATGCCATGGTGAGAAAAAAACATGAGAGGAGGTGGTAATATGAATCAATAACTTTTGGAACACCATTTCCCAGCTATATGAGACCCGTATAGGATAAAACACTCAGTAAACAAGAAACACCTCAGCTAAAACTGCACCTGGTGACACCCTCTTGCAACATGAACTAAAATACTCATCCAAACATTATGAAACTCGAAACCAAGAATATATACCATACAATAAGTAATTAAATATCCTTTTGAGCCAATTTAACTAGCTATTTTTTATGTATTTGGTAGAAATGGATCAAAACCTATAGGGTGCATAAAATAATGAGTAAAAGAGCACAATCAACTTGTTAGTGATGTTTAATAAAGCACAGTTGCTAATTTCTCAAGTTAATTGTATTTAAATTAAGGTATTTGAGTTTAAAACAACATACCAAAATCATTTGACTTTAAACTTCTTATGCTATCCATACCAAGCAAAAATCTGAAGGTCACTTCAATGTGTCTAGGAAATCAAAAAATGAGCAAAATAGTTT
Organism: Torreya grandis; assembly: GCA_037957365.1. Taxonomy (NCBI): domain Eukaryota; kingdom Viridiplantae; phylum Streptophyta; class Pinopsida; order Cupressales; family Taxaceae; genus Torreya; species Torreya grandis. Next base: position 7,513,652 of record JARHVA010000099.1, on the reverse strand, counting down.
TTGCTATAAAATGGCACTTCCCAGATCAATTTAAGCATGGATATGAGTTTTTAGAATATTAAGAGACATCCTAAGATATTTTTCCATGTGGCACACTTCCTAATAAGGTCATACAAGTGCCATTTGCTCTCCTTTTTAGTTGTTTCTATAATTTTAGTTAGGGAACCTACCATATTTTGATGTTTCTAACATAAATGACATGGAATCTTAAATATTTGAAATTTTAAAGGAAAATATGACATTTGGTCACTTTGGGAAATGTGCCACTTGCATTTATGACCTTTAAAACCTACATAAAATGACCCCAAATTGACAAATTGACTAATGTAACTAAGACCAAGGCTAAAATTGCACTGAATAACATCAACTGACATGTAATACTTCCCATGACAATAGATTTATACCCATATATCATCTAAGGAAACATGTTTTTCCCTATAGGGGTCCAAGTTTGACCTAAAAGTCAAACTTGGTCAACAAGAACATGTGTTAATGTGTATGTTGTAATTGCCTTTTTTTTTAAATGACAATAATCCCAAAATGGGAAATATGTATTGATGTTTCCATGAAAAAAATTGTAGTCAGCTTCGGATATCTTACAATAATATAACTTATACAAGACATAAAGGAGTTAATTAAACACATTTTATTGGTGTTGTCTTGCCTAAAGGTTAACAGTTGGGAATTGCCCCTCACCGTTTACAGTTTCAAACCCTATGGTGGTAATATAGTGCAACATAACCATAATTATAAAGGCCAATTACCTCTCGACAAAGAGCTAGGATGTTCCCTTGGAAAACTTAAGTTTAAAACTACTAACATAATTAAAATTACCAAAAAAAAATATTACCACTGTCACTCTTCAAACAATTAAAAAGACATATATTGATTATCACTGATGGAATCCAAATTCCTAAATAATTTTTTTTCCCAATAAAAATTCAAACATGCATTGTCAACCATATACCTAATTCAAAAATAAGATGTAAGATGCAAATAAGAAAATATAAAAAACAACAAAACACCATTTGATTCAAACTCATGAAAAAAACATGTTTTCCAATTTAAAAAGCAGACATACATTAATGTCCATCTATCTAACCAAATAGGGAGAAGATGTAAGATACAAAATAAAAAAATACATTAAATACCCATCTCTTAAAATTTAATGAAAATAAACAAAACTTTTAATTGAAACTCAATTGTAAAATATAATTTTAAAAAACATACTAAATACCCAAGATGGGAAATATATATTGTTGTTTCCATGAAAATAGTTGTAGTGTAATTTTGATAGCTTATAATTGTTGGGGATCAACCAACAATAGATTACACTTATGAAAGCAATAAACGCGAAATTAAATCAGATAGATAAGTAACTAGAATCAAATAATAGCAACGAACAAGAGATACAAGAAACCACCCTGAAAACTTGTATTAAAACTCTTTACAAAAGGAATACAACTGAAGAAACTTCTTTCTTCCACACCTCTCTCAGATGCACAAGATCTCTCTCTAGATCGCTATCCCTTAAGAGCTCTCTCTCTCAAGTACAATCAATTCCAACAACCTGGATTGATACAACTCTGTATTGTTCTTCAACATTCACATACAATGAACTACTACAATAATCACACTAAGCTAAGAAGATCTAATTCTACATATAGAATTAGGAAACTTGAGCATGCACTTACAACCAACAGTTAAGCCTCTTGAACAAGGGCTCTAAAAACAATCTTACTAATAATAGAAATGCGAACTTAAGACTAAGACTTAAACTCATCATGCAAACACTCGCTTCTGTCCTCGAAAATAGCATTCTGGACGTACAGGTAGCCGACGCCGGTTCCTGACTGCTTGCCTGTGACCGACGTCGGTCGATCCTCTGTCGACGCCGGTGTCTCTTCAATTGCACTAGACCGAAGTCGGTCGCTCCTGACCGACGCCGATGACTGTGTAAACCTGCAACTTTGGTAATGTGCTCATATGTGAAGCTTTTAGACTCCACACCTTAACAATCTCTCACTTGGAGATAAACAACTGCACCAGTACCTGTACAACAACATCTTCTAGCTCCTCCATCTTTAACTCAATCATGAAGACCAACAGAAGTTGAATGAAGATTCAACTTCTCCTTTGTAACCGGCTTGGTTAACATATCAGCAGGATTCCTATCTGTATGGATCTTCTCCAGCTTCAAATCACCATCTTCCAATACCTGTTGTATGAAATGGTACCTTAGTTGTATGTACTTTGTTCTTGAATGAAAGGTTGAATTCTTAGCCAAATGGATTGCACTCTGACTGTCACTATACAATCTGCAACTCTCATGTTCCCTACCAAGCTCATCCATGAACCGTGTCATCCATATCAACTCTTTTCTAGCTTCTGTGGCTGCAATATACTCTGCTTCTGTAGTTGACAAGGCAACAACCTTCTGCAACTTAGATATCCAGCTAACCGCCGTTCCACCTATAATGAAAACATAACCTGTAGTGCTCCTCCTGCCATCCAAATCTCCTGCCATATCTAAATCTACATAGCCATGTAGAGAAGTATCTGAACCTCCATAACACAAATGCCTACTGTTGGTTCCTCTCAGATATCTAAGGATCCACTGAACTGCTTTCCAATGTTCCTTACCTGGATTGGCCATATACTTACAACTCCTACTGCTTGGGCAATATCCGGTCTAGTACACACCATTGCATACATCAAACTCCCTACTGCGGAAGAATATGGAGCCTCACTCATGTACTCTACCTCATCATGTGAATTAGGACATTGTTCTTTACTCAACTTAAAATGTCTAGCCAAAGGTGTGCTTACCGATTTAGCATCCTGCATATTGAACCGTTTCAACACCTTGTCCACATAATCCTCTTGGGACAATATCAACATGTGATTTTTCCTGTCTCTCTTAATGCTCATGCCAAGGATTTTCTTTGCTGCTCCCAAATCCTTCATAGCAAACGTTTGAGCTAATTTCACCTTAAGCTCAGAGATATCCTGCATGTGTGATCCTACAACCAGCATATCATTTACATACAACAATAGAATAATATATCTACCATTGTCCAATCTCTTAAAATACACTCAATGGTCAGATTGACACTTACTGTAGCCATGCTCAGTTATAAACCTGTCAAATTTCAAATACCACTGTCTAGGAGCTTGCTTGAGGCCATACAAGCTTTTCTTCAATCTGCACACTAACTTCTCCTTACCCTTGACCTCAAATCCTTTCGGCTGTTCCATTTAAATTTCCTCATCCAAATCTCCATGAAGAAACGTTGTCTTAACATCTAGCTGCTCAAGATGCAAATCCTCAACAGCAACCAAAGACTACAATCTGTATAGAAGTCATTTTAACAACAGGAGAAAAAATCTCACCAAAATCAATACCTGGCTTTTGTGTAAATCCTTTCACTACCAATCTGGCCTTATATCTCATCTGTCCATTCTCACCTTCTTTCAACCTGTAGGTCCATCTGTTCTTCAGTGTTCTCTTACCAGCTGGCAATTCAACCAAATCCCATGTTTGGTTCTCTCTTAAGGACTCCATCTCCTCAACCATGCCACGCTCCCACTGACTCTTAGACTCCACCTGTATTGCTTCTTCAAAACTCTCTAGTTCTCCACCATCAGTTAGCAATAAATAGAATAATGAAGGAGAATATCTAATCGGAGGCTTACTTACCCTTTCAGACCTCCTGATGGGTGTCTGAGACTCGTTCACAACACGCTGTCCACCCAAATTCTCTAATAGTGACCGACTTCGGTCACCTCCAGACCTGTTACTGGCTGACACCGGTTCTGTCTGACCAACGCCGGTGCCTATCCTGCCGACATCGGTCTCTGAATGACCGAGCTCGATTTCTGTTCTGCCGACGCTGGTTCTTAACCTGTCGATGTCGATCTCTGTGTTTTCTTGCAAGTGATTATTTCTTTTTCTCACGAGCTCATTTTGGACCATCACCTCGTCCAATTCACTATTGCTCTGCCTAGATTGATTCAGCTTCTTCAACTGATCACTATACATTACTTTTTCATTGAAAACAACGTCACGGCTCCTAATTACCTTGTTAGTTCCTAGATTCCAAAATTTGAAACCAAAATCATCTGAGCCATAGCCAATAAACGTGCACCTCATAGACTTAGCATCGAGCTTCTTTCTATTTTTCTTATCTATGTGCATAAAGGCTTCACAACCAAAAACTTTGAGAAAAGAGAGATCTACCTTTTTACCTGTCCAAACCTCTTCTGGAATTCCACCATCCAGAGCTGTAGAGGGTCCTCTGTTAATCAGGTACACTACAGTGTCAACAGCTTCTGTCCAAAACTCTAAAGGCAAACCAGCATGCAATCTCATACATCTTGCACGCTCCATGATTGTTCTATTCATCCTTTCAGCAATTCCATTTTGCTGAGGTGTCCTTGGAACCGTCCTTTGCCTACAGATTCCATGTATGTAACAATACCAGTTGAACTTATAACTACAGAACTCTCCACCATTGTTAGATCTCAGGCACTTTAATCTTTTGCTTGTTTCATTCTCAACCATAGCTTTTCAAATCTTAAAAGTCTCAAATACATCAGATTTCTTCTTAATACAGTAGATCCATACCTTTCTTGTAGCATCATCTATGAACGAAACATAGTACTGTGATCCTCCAATAGAAGCTACCTGAGCCGTTCCCCACACGTCTGTGTGAACAAGCTACAACTTATGCTTCTTCTTTGTAGACCCAGTCTTGAGAAAACTAACCCTTTTCTATTTTCCAAATACACAGTGCTCACAAAATTCTATATCCATGCTTTTCAAATCTGAAAGCTTACCTTTAGACTTAAGAATTGACATCCCCTTCTCACTCATGTGGCCAAGCCTTGAGTGCCACAATTTTGCATCCACATCTGAAGTAGATAGTACAGAAGGAGAATTTTTAGTAACACAATTACACAAATAGAGAGTACCTACTCTCTTACCTCTGGCCATAACAAGTGCACCCTTGGTCACCTTCCAAGATTCTACTGTGAGAGTTACTGTACAACTCTCATCCCCTAACTTTCCTGCAGAAATCAAATTTCTCTTCAAGCTAGGAACATGCATAACTTCTCTCAACACCCATGTGTTGCCATTCTACATTTTCAGCTGCACTTTACCTTTGCCAATAATTTTACAGGGTTCATCATACCCTAGATATACTATTCCAAAATCTCCATAGATATAGTCACAGAAATATTTCCTATTAGGGGTAGCATGAAAAGATGCACCAGAATCTAACACCCAAGATTCTATATTATTATGCAAAGAGAATATTAAAGCATCTTGTGCAATACCTGCAACCTTTGCTTCTTCTTTTCCTTCGTGCTTATTGTCCTCCTTAGGCTTTGACCAGCAATCTCTGCTTATGTGCCCCATCTTTCCACATTTCCAGCATTGTGGCCTTCGCCATTTCTGGATTTGGATCTGCCTTTCCCCTTAGACTTGGATCTTGATCTCCCTTTTTTGCTCTTCTCTTTTTGCCTTCCCCTGCTCTCAAAACTTAAAGCGTTCCCAGATGTCTCTTCTGTGCTTTTCCTGCGAATTTTCTCATTCAAGATAACACTAACAACATCCTCTACTTTTAAAATATTTGATGCAGATACAGTATTGCTAACTGCCATTACTAAGCTATGCCAGCTTTCAGGCAAAGAACATAATATTAAAAGAGCTTTTATTTCATCATCAAATACAATTTTGACTGAACTTAATTGATTTACAATACCATGGAAATCATTCAGGTGATTAGATACAGATCCACCTTCTTGCATATGCAAATTGAATAGCTGCTTCATAAGATATACCTTATTAGAAGCTAAGGGTTTTTCATACAAATTTGCTAGAGTAGTCATCAACTCTACCATTGTTTTTGCCTATGATAAATTAGATATCACAGTGGATGTTAGACTCAGTCTTATAGACCCCAGAACCTTTCTGTCAAGAACTTCCCATTCTTCATCCTCCATGTCTGTGGGCTTCTTTGCAATCCCACCTAATGGTAAGTATAGATCCTTCTGATACAGATAGTCCTCTATCTGCATTCTCCAATGTTGATAGTTTTTGCCATTGAACTTCTCCATTCTCAGTTTACTTTCATCTGCCATTGCTTCTCCCACTCAAACAGAAATCCCTACAGAAACTCCTGTGAGCAACCTGTAATCAATACACACTACACAGATCTGAACCGTCTGTTAGTGAACCTGAGCTTGATACCAATTATTGGATATCAAACTCTAAACCTATAACCTGGCTCTGATACCACTTGTTGGGGATCAACCAACAATAGATTACACTTATGAAAGCAATAAATGGGAAATTAAATCAGATAGATAAGTAACTAGAATCAAATAATAGCAATGAACAAGAGATACAAGAAACCACCCTGAAAACTTGTATTAAAACTCTTTACAAAAGGAATACAACTGAAGAAACTTCTTTCTTCCACACCTCTCTCAGATGCACAAGATCTCTCTCTAGATCTCTATCCCTTAAGAGCTCTCTCTCTCAAGTACAATCAATTTCAACAACCTGGATTGATACAACTCTGTACTGTTTTTCAACATTCACATACAATGAACTACTACAATAATCACACTAAGCTAAGAAGATCTAATTCTACATATAGAATTAGGAAACTTGAGCATGCACTTACAACCAACAGTTAAGCCTCTTGAATAAGGGCTCTAAAAACAATCTTACTAATAATAGAAACGCGAACTTAAGACTAAGACTTAAACTCATCATGCAAACACTCGCTTCTGTCCTCAAAAATAGCATTCTGGACGCACAAGTAGCCGATGCTGGTTCCTGACTACTTGCCTGTGACCGACGTCGACTGATCCTCTGCCGACGCCGGCATCTCTTCAACTGCACTGGACCGACGTCGGTCGCTCCTGACCGACGCCGATGACTGTGTAAACCTGCAACTTTGGTAATGCGCTCATATGTGAAGCTTTTAGGCTCCACACCTTAACAATAACATTTAAAATAGTAGAAGACATGGGAATAATGATTTGTCTCTACTTGTTAAAGCAAAAAAATGACCCATGGTTTGTGATTGGAGTGGTAAACATACTTATAGCTCTTACACAAACACTAACAACAAATCCTTTAAATGTCCCAACAAATGATGAATAGTGTGGCTTAGACACATGGTGCAAGTTACATGTGGGTAGAATAAATGGTGTTGTATGTAGGCATGGGAGGTGGAGGTATATTATAAAAAAAACATCCCAACACCGTCATTATTATTTCAATTTTATCATCTTGATTGACAATATCACACATACTACACTTAATGGAGAAGGTGGTAGAGATTAGTCACTCCATTTTTAAAGATCTGTATGTTTAAAATTTCAAAAATCATTGCATGTTCCCAAAAATCATTGCAATTACTACTAAAACATAGGCTTCCTCATGGATTCTCATGGAACATGTCATATGCTTGCATGAGCTCCATGGTTTTAAAGGGACAACTAACAATAAGACTAGGACCTTGATTTTTTTTTAAATGACCATTAATGGGTTCTCTGACATTTAAATCATAGGGTAAGGGCCTTTTTGTTGCTATTATATGACCTTAATGTTTATATATAGAAAATTCTTGAAATAAAATGCAGGGAATATAATTTGCTTCAATGGTAAGATGCTAGCAAAGAATAACCTTATTTATTTCTTTTGTAAACTTATGGAACTAGAAATTTTTTGTCATGAGGTGGTCATTTAATGGTGTAATGGTTGTTGATAATAATTTTTTTTATTTTGTTCATAAACTCAAGCAAAGTGCATCGAGAGGTGATTCATTTCCTAATGATTATCAAGCAAAATAAATTATTTACAAACAATGATCACAAAAAATAAAATTATTTCATTGAATCCTCTAACACATTGTTTTCACTGTAAAAAAAAAGTTGACATTAAAAATAGATTTGTTGAACTCACAATTTCCATTATGTGCCTCCCTGAAATGTGTCATTTGTTTGTGTAGAGTATAACTCTAAACTAATAGTCATCGTTTAGAAAAGAGAAAATGGATGGGATAACAAAACCATGCCTAGCCAATTTCAATTTTTGATGTCAAGATAACAATGGATAACTTGGAAAACAAGTATAATTGGTCCTTTCCTTATGCATTATGATAGTACAAGTTAACTTATGAATTGTAGTGGAACGGTCCCTATGAAAATGAAGGATAATTTCTTCTCGAACCCACTAACAACCATTTTAAAAAAACACATGATTGGGCCCTATTAGTAGTTTTCCCCTAAAAACCCTCCATACATATCATGGATACCCATCAAAATATTAAGGGTTTCACAATGCAATTATGTTTGTATTCACCATTAAAAAAATTATTACATGTCCCCAAAAACCATTACAAACACTACTAAAACATAGAAAAACTCATTGTTTCTCCCCATTTTGTCCCTCATGGCTCCTTCCCATTTAGTTTGTCATGGCTTTTTTTTTTTTAGATGTTATGGGAAACCCATAATTTGGAAACCTATGGCTTGCATTTTACATATCCCTTGAAACTCTCATTGCATGCCATGAATACTCTTCAAAAATATTAAGGGTTTCATAATACAAGTTGTATACACTAAAATAACTTTTAGTGATATGACAATGCACTTATGATCACACCTTATGCACACTTAACCTATGCTCAATTTCATGGTTTTAAATTGTTATTCCTAATTCTAATGGATGATCCTTTATCTTAAGGTAACTATGATACTAAATGTTCATATTCCTCATTCTAAGCAACCTAGACTCATTACTTGATTGATTCATACTTCTAGTTTGAATGTCTCTAATCCTCAAATGAAATCACTCCTTGAGGACAATCTCATAGGTCGGTGATGTCTGAAACTACCAATTTCATCGTCATGCTAATCAACAACTAGTTGACCAAATTTAAATTCATCCCAAGGGGTCATTTTACACATTTTGAAAGCCCATGGGAGGAAATTTCAAATTGTCCACTATATAAGCACATTTTCTACCCATTTTTTTGAAGGAAATGACTAAGAGGATTTTATCATTTACAAACACTAAATTATCTAACTTCACATTAAGAGGAAAATACATATTCTTCCCAATCCTGAGTTCCTAAAACCAAATAAACCATGAGCTAGGTCTGAATACAACAACAAGATCACAAGTCATTTGTTTAAGCACATAACTCACTGGGATTACAACAATATATAACATTTCACCAATATTGTACACATACTGCCATCAATTGGGGGAACTTAATAGATTTTGATCCCTCTTTAGAGATATGGTATGTAGGCAATGCTCAAAACATGGGGAGTTGAGGTCAAACACAACTTGAACCCCTTGCCCATTGCCCCCATTTACAATATTTATTCCCCCTTATAATTAAGCTAGGTTTGAGTGAAGAAAAAGACACACCGTGGCTCATGTAGTGAAGCAAAAACATCTAAGTTGGTACACATGACCTACAATCTAAGGCTCTGTGAAAATTTACACAAAGGTCAAAAACCCTAAAGGATGAAGTTGTGCCCTATAGACATTAACACAAGCTGATAAAGTCCAAAAAATATGGCTTTGTCCTAGAAGAAGGCACAACTTTTTTTTGATTCATAATGACCTCACATACTATCTCATGCAGTTTATAGTCATTATTATAGTTTTGTTAAGCCAAGTTTCTAGCTATTTATCTCTCAATACTTTTCCCTTTTAATACATTTCTAAAAATAAGAAGTTGTAATCAATTTACATGTGATTATTGTATACCTTATGTATTCTAATTTAATGGGAATTTTTTCTTAATTAGATTAACCCCCCAATCCAAATTTTGATAAAACATTTTGGTGAACCCATTTATTGTTGAATATTATAAAATCCTGACTATCATGTCACTGGGGTTTCTTTACTTCTTTTATTGTTTTTATGGTTTTTAGATTTTGTAAATGTTTTGCTAACAACAAGATTTCAAGTTTATATTTCACATTTTATGCAATCTAAGAAAATTGTTTCTACCTCTCTTATACGAAGTGTTAAATTAAGTGGTACTCAAGTTGAGCATACTCAGATTTATTTTGATAAGGCACATAATATGGATAAGAACAAGGGTATATCAGGTTAAGTTGAAGATGTGAAATTTCATGACCATGCTTCAACATGAATAGTATAATCAGGAAAACACTGACTCTCAAGATGAGTATCAGGATGTAGTTCCACCTGAAAATGATGAACAACCAGAGCCTAATAAAATGTAAAACTTTAGACAAATAATTTGTGAACAATCTCAATATTATCATAATATTTTTCAAACTCTTTTGTAAATTAAAAGTGCAAACATAGCCAATACATCTGAGATTTCTACTACTGTGGGTTCATTTTCTTTCTCCACATCGCTAGATACAATTCTTATACCAACATGTACTATGGAGGCAACCCAAAGGTTTCATCATATCACAATGGCAAACTCTACTCAAAATAATTTTACACCACTTTTATTAACACAAATTATATTCCTGATGTATAGTCCCTTACATAGAATGTTTTAACTCTGTAGACTAAGGTGTCACACTTGGAATAAGGTGATTTTAAACTTGATTAAACACTTGACTCACAAACATTATTGCATACTCCATTGGCTTAGGATATTTTGGCCTATCTTTTACCAACTAGTTTTTTGGCACCTAAGCTTACATTGTATGATGGAAAATGTGACCATGAGCAACATTTGAGAGTTTTTCATGCAACATGTTTGGACTATGTGTCCAATGATAGCTTGTTTACCAAGTTTCTTCCCAAAAGTTTAAAAGAGCATGATCTAAGATGGTGTTAAGAATTACCATACTAGTTCATTCATGCATTTGATCCTTTTTAATATTTTTTGTTTTCTCATTTTCCCATTAACATAATTAAAAATATTTCATATGCTCATATTGCTAACCTTAAACAAGAAATTAATGAGCTTATTATAGATTATGTATTATAGTATAAGACCATGTTATCCAAGATGAATCTTATGGAAAATAAGGAATTTTAAGACATATTCAAATAGAGTTTGATCTCACCTTTACATGAATCTATCATGTTTAATATTTTTGTATCTTTTGATGATTTGTGTCACACAATAAAGTAAAAAGAGGTTAGTTATTGGCAATGAACAAGCTAAATATGTGACCAACCAAGATTTTAATTCTAATACAAAGACTTAGAGTAAGCTACCATATAAAGCAAATCCAAGTGAAAATAAGAGTGATCCAAAGACAATGGTGAATGTAGTTTTAGAATCTACTCAACGTATTGTGTTATCAGTTCCTCAAAGGAGATAATTTACCAAGTTGTCAGAAGCTCCCTATAAGGTGTTACAAAATTTAATTAACTATTAAGTGATATCTCTCCCTCCATTTAAAGTTTTTAATGTGAGTGGGACTTTTCATGTAGATACTAAAATATAAATTTATATAACATCTCAATCTTGTACATTTGTCAAATACCAATTAGGGATTTAAATAGTGTAAGTTGTTTATCCATTTATTTGTTTTTTCCTACACATGTAATTAAGCTTGATTAGGTTAATTTATGAGGTCACGTAAATGAATTTATGAGATCATTGTTCCACTCATGAGTATACGGGGTCCTCACTCCACCCAATATGGGTGCAAACTCTACCTTGTCTTGTGAGTGCATACTCCACTAGTGGGTGAGCCCATCTTGTTTGGTGAGTGCGCACTCCATGCAGTCGGTGAGTGCACCACTCCACCTTGCCTAATTGAGTGCACACTCTCACATTGCATATTTAAGAAACTCTCCTCTAAGCCACTGGTATGCAATTTTTGGATACAAGTTGCCTCATTTATGCTCATGTTTGGTTCCATTATCAACAACAGAGTTCTCTCTTTATTTATGCATTTGGAAGTTTTGAGCTCATGTGTTTGAATACAATCAATATTTGATTTGCATGATTATATCATGGTATTAGAGTGAGGTTTTGGTAAATAAACGTAATTATTTTGTTTTGTTTTGGAATCTTGGGTATATTTTGTATTGTATTCTAATGTAAATTGTTAAGAGGAAATATACAGATCTAAATGCATCATATGTCTATTATCCTATAATGGTCATAAAACATTGGAATTTGCATGTGTTTACTTTGCTTATAAAACAACATTTGCTTATTTTTCTATGACCTATGTTAATCAGTTGTGTGGTTTTGGAGTGAAGGTTCTAATCGAAGTGTTTTGTAAGTAATATCTAACCTTATCTATCTTAGGGAATAAATAAATGATTTCAATCTAATTTGCATCATTTCACCCATAATTCATTTTTTACCACATTTTTTTGAAGTTGTTTCACCACATTGTTGGGGGTTTGAGGTGCATAGAATTTGATCTGGTGGTTGTATTTGTAAAAAAATGCAAACGAGGAACCCTCTATGTTGGTATTCATGTGGATCTCCACTTAGTTTCGTTATATAAATGCAAACCACTATTCTAGATGGTAACATCACTTTCCCTCATCATCCTCTTTAGCACAACCTTAATTTACTTACAACTACTCCTCATTTGGATTATTTTATGGCAACAACTTCTAATCGTACTTGTTGGGTGAATATTTTGTCAACCAGCTAACTGGTGAGCACAATAGGTCTCTTCAACCACAGCATAGGGAGATTGGTTGTCTAAAGTTGCAGGTTTATCACATCCAAAGGGGACAAATCTCTCCTCTCATCAAGGGGAGGTTCCCTATAGGTATAAAGGTGTTATATACTATATATATATGCTGAAAATAACACTCAGGGGTAGGATAAGCCATCCATCTCTCTTCTTTCAGAGATGATGTTCACAAACAAAGGAGAAAATCCTGGTGTAAACACTGAAAGCACTTCTCTTCTTTCAAGTGTTCTTGCAGGGGACATAAGGAGCTCTTTCAGGTAGGATAAGTAACTGGTAACAGAGTATAGAGTAACAAACAATCTAAGATGTAGCACAAAGTGTCCACCTTAACTGCCCAAGAGTGAAACACGAAGAACAATGGGGGCACAAAGTCATCCCAAGGTCCTTTACACGAAAAGAAACTAAAAACACACACTGAAAACAATTATGTCAGTACAAAGTCTGAAAGTAACTAGTTTTAGGACACCTTCCTTATCACTTCCACTAGATCTGCTTGTTAAATTGCATAAACAAGAATACATTTAGGAAATAGACATAAGAACAATCTCCTAAAATGATACAAGCTATAACAACACAAAATTTGAAAGTAAATTGCTTTTTGATTCAAATAAAGAAATATGATAAACAATCTGAGCTCAAAGTCTCAGTGATGCCTTTCAATTTGGGCAGAGTTTTACTTTTGGTAATGAGAAGATCTCCCTTCCAATGATACAAGAGATTATATTATATAGAGGCCAAGAGAGGCTTGGCACTTTGTCCCGTGGAGCGACCCATGCTGTGCATTAATGCCTTGGATGCATTTTTGGTTTTTTCAAAGAGGGCCATGCTGGAGTAGGGTGGCTACCTTAACTATGGCATGTTGATTCATCTCCAATGTCCTCTCCTGAGCCTGAGTCACTCATTCTATTACCTGCTATCCACACAGTTGTCCACTTTGCCTTTACTCCAAAGGGGACAAACATGTTGCACTTTCAATAATTGTAGGCCCAAATACCTACCTGATAGACTGTTCCACTTACTGAAAATAACTCCTGCTAAGTTTCCCTCTTTTTCTCTTCTTGCTTGTGGCCTTGGCCTTCGAGTCTTTGAATGCATTTGGGTCTATGTTTAAGCCCGCAAATATCAATAGACACTTTATTGTAGCAAATTGATGTCCGTGGGTCTGTCACTCTCCTTAGCAATTCCTTCATGTTTTTCTCACTTGCTATGGCCGCTTTCCACTATGACACAGATGAGGAAACATGGAAGCATTTGCAGCTTTGAGATAAGCTTATCGAAATAAATTTTGAAACTTGCTAGAAAATTGAAGCGCGGATGCAGACACTTATCGCATTCCACTTGTTTATTAGGGACATATGATAAGTTTTGCTACATTAAAACTCATTAGAGACTGTATCTCAGCGTATGACACTTGGCAACTTCTGCTTCACTTTGAGGCTTGATCTTTCCTGAAGGGAACTTGCCCTTCAGGGTCTTGAAAGAAGGTCCATTTTATGAGTGTCGACTATCCTCTATGAGGGTACCTACCCTTCAGGATCTCCCAAGTGGCCTTCACAGTTTAATTTCTTCAGTTAGGCTTGATCCTTTATTTCCTTTGGATAATTTGTTTGAAGCAATTCCTTCAGACAATTTGTCTGAAGGAAACCTTTTCTTGGCTCTGCATCTTTGACACGTGGTACGTTTTACTCCTTTGAAACTTGTTTGAGAATAGGACCCACAACATTCCTTGCCTGAGTAGCTTCAAAAGGGAAACGCAGATGCCGACACCTGGTAGCCTCCACTGAGTTAGTATGGGACATGTGGCATGTTCTGCATAACTCATAGAAGCTTTTGATACCTTTGAGGGTCTTGCAGAATACGACACATGGAATCTTTCGTCAGGCTTCCAAAAACACTATAGAAACATTCGAGACTCATTTGGATTCATGCAGATGGGGACACTTGTCACACTCCACTTAACCTTAGTAACTCACCCAGGGCCCACCATAGTCCTTATAAAACAAATGAAGAAACTGTGGATGATGACACTTGGCAGCCTCCATAGATTTTTACTAGGGACACGTGGCAACTTATGCTCTTTGTAGAAACAAGGTCTAAAGGGGCTCAGCGGATGACACTTAACAACATCTATTAGATCCTGAGAGAAGCTTAGGAGAAACTTGATTTTGACATCTGTGGAGATGTCACTGGTTACTTGGCACTTCTTTCCTACAGACTCTATAGTTTTTAAGCCCATGGAATTTGTAGATTTCCTCTTGCAAAGTCCGTAGAAACTGTAAAGCTTGAAAAATGGGGAATTTGAATGTTTAGGACAAATTTTGAAAAGAGAAAAGACAATTTTGGGTATTTGCAGGGTAAAAATAGTCCATAGGTTGTCCCAAAAATGAGTAACATTTTTCGGGGACAATAACTGGCTCCAATTGGGGAACTTCTTTCAGTTGGAAACTTAAAATACAGATGAGGGGGGTAGAAACCAGAATCTCTAGTGCCTTAAAGTATGCCATTGGGCTATGGAGTCATGCTACCAAAAAGAAAGGCTCCAAAAAATAAAAATGAAAAGCACAAAATAGAAACAAAACACTGTACAAATATACATATGTACAAATGAACTCATCTGCTACTTCAAGAGCTGAAGTGATTCAGATGTTGCCCATTGTGAGGCAGAGAAAAGAGAGTGCCATCTTGATACTTCAATAAAAAACTATTTTCACTGTTGAGCTGATGAATAGTAAAAGGGCCCCTCCACAGGGAATCAAACTTTCCATGCATTCCCTTTGTTTCTTTTCTCTTGTCTCACAGGAGGACTTGATCCCCAATCTAGAAATCACAGTTCTTTGCTTTCTGATCGAAGAGCTTCTTCACCAGACCTTAATGGGCAATAATTCGGTCCACCATTGCAGTCTTCTGCTCACCCAACTCATTTAGGCACATGATCCTCTTATCAAGGGAGCTTTCATATGTTTGATCTTCAATTGCCTTAGCTAATTTCAATGATGGCAATTCCAAGGTAATTGGTATCTCATCATTGATACCATAAAGAAGTTAGAAAGGAGACATACCAATTACCCTTTTTGGTGTAATTTTGTCTTTCCATAGAGCATCAACCAATGTTTTATGCCATGTCCTTTGGTTGTCATCCACCAGCTTCTTGATGATAGTTACTAGGTTCTTATTGCTTGATTCAACCTGTCCATTCCCTTGTGGAAAGTAATCAGAAGAGTGGGAGAGTGTAATCCCATAGTAGAAATAGAATTTGAGTAATCTCTTGGAAAGTGAAACAAGCTGCATTGTCAGTTACAATCTTGGTTGGGACCCCAAACCTGGAAATGATGTTCTCTTTGAAGAAATTGCACACTACTTTTAAAGTAACATGTTTGGTTGGAATAGCTTTCACCCACTTTGTGAAGTAGTCTGTTGCTGTAAGGACATAATCATGTCCAGCACTTGAAGATGGATTTACAGCTCCAATAAAATCATTTCCCCATTGCTGGAATGGCTCCTCTATGACCATTAGCTTGAGAGGTAAGGCAGCTAACTTGGGTCTTCTGACAAACTACTGGCATAGCTCACATTCCCTAACCCACTTGTATGCATCTTGAAAGAGAGTTACCCAATAGTATTTGGCTCGTAAGATCTTATGGGCAATCACAGGAGCAGAAAAATGTCCTCTACAAGCTAAATTATGGAAGGACTTCAGAAGTTGGCTTTGCTACTCCTTGTCTACGCAACGAAGGAACACTCCATCAAGGCTCCTCTTGTATAGGCTATTGTCCCAGAGGACAAAATTTGTTGCTTTCAGCTTGATGGTTCTCCTTTCTTTATAAGATAGGTGAGTAGGACTCTCACTATGAGTGAGAAAATGAGCAATACCTGAATACCACTCATTCATGGTGGAGACAAAGAGGACTGTAGGTGTGTCATCCATCTCTGGTTCTTCACGCTCTATTCCTCCTGGCTTGTTATCAGTAATTAGTTGGTATAGCTCCTTTCCACACACTAGCTTTGTGGGCTTGATGACCAGATCAAATTCCTAGATCTTTGCAACCCAATTGCCTCTTTTCATCCCAAACTCTTGCTGAGTCAATATGGATTTGACTGTGGTGTCAAGAACTAAGGTAGTAGTGTGTGAATTCAATATGTAAAAGTGAAAATTCTTTACTGCCTTCACCACTGCATAAACATGCTTCTCCATGTTCGAGTACTTCATATCATGAGCTTTGAGAGGACAACTCATGAAAAAAATGGGAGATTCCATACCTTTTTTATTTTATTGAACCAGAATTGCTGAAAGCGTATGTTCTGAAGCATAACTGTATATGGTGAACTCTTTGTTATAGTTTAGACAAACTAGAATTGGGGCATGGGCAATGGCAGTCTTGATGTCCTCAAATGTTGACTTGCCTTCTTCAGTCTAGTTGAAGGTGGCCTTTCCCTTCATCATGTTTACAATGTGTCTAGTCTTCTCAGCAAACTCAGGGATGAACCTCTGTAAGAAATTCACCTTCCCAAAGAAAGAGTGAACAATAGTCTTACTTGTGGGCAAGGTAAGCTCTTGGATGGACTTGACTCTGTCTAAGTCAATCTTTATGCCTCCTTTGGACACAATGTGATCAAGAAATTTCCTCTTTGTTACTCCAAAAGCTGACTTCTTGGGGTTTAAAGAAATGCCATTGTGGCGACAGCATTCCAGCACTTGTTGCAAATGGCGCACATGATCTGGGTGATGCCTAGAAAAGATGGTCAAGTCATTAAGGTAAACTATGATAAACTTACCCATCTCATCTTTGAAGGCAAGGTCCATTGTTCTTTGGAAGGTGGCGCCATCATTTATCAAGCCAAAAGGCATCCTTCTATATGCAAACGTGCCCCAAGGTGTGGTGAAAGCAGTCTTATGCTGGTCTACCTCACCAACCTCAACCTAATTATATCCTAAAAAGCCATCTGGCATTGATAACATCTCTGAACTCATCACTATTTGAAGTACTTGGTCCATGATAGGCAGAGGGTAATTATCTTTCAAGGATGACTGATTTAAATTCCTAAAATCCACATAGAGGTGAATTTTGCCATTCTTCTTCTGTACAGGACTATATTGGCAATCCATGTGGAATGATGGATTGGGAAAATTATCTTGGCATTTAGCATCTTTTGTATCTCAGACAAAATGGTACCTAAAATTTTTGGATTATACTACCCAAACTTTTGCCTATAAGGTGTCGAATCAGCCTTGAGAGAATGTCATGGTGGATTTCATCAGGTCTGAGTGACTTCAGGTCATCATAGGAGTAAGCTAAGACGTCTATGTACTGGTTGATCAAAGTGGTAAATTTGAACCTCTCCTCAGGAATACAATGTTTCCCAATGTTCACCATCTTGGGATCTTCTTTGGTTCCCAAATTTACTTGATCAAAATCTTGGGAGGAGCTTGAATCCATTTGCTGCTATTTGATGAACCTATCATGTTTGTCAAATAGTTTGTCAAGGGAAACTAGGCCTTTGGGAATCTTATTCCCTTTAAGTTGCAGGAACTCTTCATCTGTGCTTGAACTTGATTCAGGGATCAGTTCAAGCTTTTGAGGTTTACTGCCTTCAAAATGTAGCCATTCAAAGTTGTCCCTTTGCTCCAAGAAGGCAATGATTTGACTGTCATAGTTAAACACCTACCAATGATTGGCATTATCAAGCACACTTGGTCGAAAGATCAACCCAATAGTGTACCTATCTCCTTGAATTCTGGATGGGAGACCAAGAGAGTACTAAAATGGCCTGTGCATCAGCCCGGTCATTGAATTCTTTGGGAACTGCAGAGATGTTGAAAGCATTAAAGTTTTCAATTTGGTCCCATACTAGATTACGGTAGTAGCATAATCTCTCATTCTTGGTTTGATATAGGTTCCTCACCTAATAAACCAACAGTTTAGTATCTCCTTTGGCATGAAGGAGCTTGATGCCTTTGTCTCGAGCAGCCCTCAATCCAAGCAAGAGAGACTCATATTCAGTTGTGTTATTAGTGTTGCTGAACTATAATTTATAAGATGAAGAAAAAAATCTCCTTGAGGAGATATTAACACAACCCCATCTCTTGAACTAGTAGAGGAGCAGCGACCATCAAATCCAAGAATCCATACCTCATTTGATACTGACTTTTATTTGGATTCTTCTTCATCCGGAGGTGGATATCCTTCCACATTTGCATTGCGCTTTGCCAATTCTTCTGTTGTTTCTACTGAACAGATTTTTAGGTTGCCACCTATAGGAGCTTCACCAGATGCTTCATGAACTTCAGCCATGGATAAAAAGTAATTACCCATACCTGAAGACTGAAACATAATTTGAGCTTCATGTGCCAAGGTCTGGGTAACCACATATTTCACTTCTTTCTCAGAGAGCAGCCTCTTCATAACACCTTTGATTGGAATCCTCACCTCTGATAAATCCATGCTCAATTCACTACCAACATCCCTACAAAAATTCTACCCAAGAAGGATGTGATATGATGATGGGACGTCAGCTACCAAGACAGTCATCTTGATTCTTTTGTCTGAGAATGCTGCAAACACAAATTGGGCATCCTTAATCTGTCCCAACAGAGGTACTTGCTTGTTCTCCATGGAGAAGCATCTACCAAATGTCTTGGTTAGTGTGAGGTCAAGGGATTCAGCCACTTTGGCAGTATGACATTGTCTAAAGCTCTAGAATCAATGATGCATTTATTCAGCTGATGACCATTTATCAGCAATGAGACATAGAAAGGTTTAGTCCTACCAAGAGCAGTAGGAGGGGTAATGACAAGACTGTTCCTGGTGGGTGCATTCTTGGGGGGATCAGGTGTCACTTTGAGAATTGCTTGTTTTATAGGGACGGTCTAGTTTTTAACACATTGTATTAGTTTGTCTAATTGCTCAGGATGGGATTGTAGAAATTCAAATTCAGACATTTGAATTTTAGTTTTCTTTACATGGTCAATGATATCAAATGTTAGAAATGAACTAGGCATAGAGGATGGGAGTTCATCCTTTTGAGTTATGGGAGGGGGAGAATTAGACTGCGAATTTGAAGTTGAAGGTGTAGAAACATTTGGGGTACTTACCTTTCTAGCAGTCACTGGG
This sequence comes from Torreya grandis, assembly GCA_037957365.1. NCBI lineage: Eukaryota > Viridiplantae > Streptophyta > Pinopsida > Cupressales > Taxaceae > Torreya > Torreya grandis. Next base: position 7,493,841 of record JARHVA010000099.1, on the reverse strand, counting down.
TCCTTTGACTGGAAGGGCAGAGTGGTCCCACATTTAGCAATTGAAACTGCTGGTTGAGGTTGCCCCTCTGTCTTCTCTTTATCAACTTGTTGAGCTGGTTGATTCTTGGAATGGGTGAATACAACATATGATCCCTCAGCTGCATGTCTTTCATTTCTGGGTTCATTCTGATAATTCAGTAAATCGATATTAGAGTCGCCAGCTAATTATTCTTCTTCCTCAGTGAAGTGATTAATGTCATCTTCAAGACTTAACTCAGGCTAGAATGAGAAATCTGATTCAGCTTCAAAATATCTAATCACTGAGTTAGTTGGAGGTGCTTCAGTGGCAAGGTTATTCCTCTAAGGAGGATGAAGACAATTGGTTTGCCCTTGGTTCCTACCAACATGGCCCTGGTAGGACTGATTAGGGAATGCCCTCCTTGGTACATCTCTATAAGGAGCAGATGACATCCCTTGGGCCATTTGTTTTCTGAGGGCCAACAATTCATTTTCTAGCTTCTGCACCATTGGATCAGTGGTGGCTGAAGGGGAGTATCTAGAGGAAGAAGAAGATCTTTCTCTGTTTAGATCTCTCCTTATCTTTCCTGCCAGGATAAGGTCATCTTCGACTTCAGTAGCCAAATCTTGAGCAGCCTTGAGGTTTATGTGCCCATCACATCTTAGCAGAAAACTCACTTCAGGCAGCTGTGAGTTGATGAAGAAATATTTGAGATTTTCAAGTGTCGACTGAGCAATAGTAGGAATTCAGTTCCTCAGTTTATCAAACTTTGCTATGAAATCCCTCATAGGCTCATGAGATTCCTTCTTCATCTGTGTGAGTTGGGCTAGCAAGGCATGAGCATCTTCTATAGGTTTGAACCTTATTTCAAATTTGGCTTTGAGTGTGTCCCAATCAGTTACTGATCTAGCTTGCAGATGGTAGAACCAATCTGTAGCAGCACCTTACAGTGTTTACATGAAAATCCTAACTGCCACGTCCTCAAATTCCATTCCTATCACACCACAGGCTATGCTAAAGGCTACAATGTGTTCATCAGGATGAACTTTCCCATTACCAAATAATTTAGAGAAATTATTCCTTAAACTGCATGGAAGCTCATGCAGAGGTGGAGTCAAATTTAGTGGACCAAAAAAGTTACCCCAAGGGCCTTGAACTACCATGATTAGATTGTTGAAAGCAGGGATAACAAATCTAGGTAGAGTATGGATAGGCAAAGCTCTGCTAACAACATAAAAAGCAGCTCTGCCTTATGTTGGTGTCTTGGTACAGGTAGGAGGGACACTCCTGGATTGTTGAACTCGAAGTTGAAAAGGAAGTAGGTCAAAATTTTCTTGCTACACCAACTCAAAGATAGGGTCAACAACACCTTAAACTCTCTAACTTCTAGTGTAGCGTGGAGTTGCCAAATTGTGAAACAAAAATGGAAAAGGACTGGTCTTACTTCAACTTGAAGCTTGAGGCTTCAAACTGCTTGTCCTTCCCCAACGGAGTCGCCAAAAACTGTTGGGTGAATATTTTGTCAACTAGCTAATTGGTGAGCAAAATAGGTCTCTTCAACCACAACACAGGGAGATTGGTCATCCAAAGTTACAGGTTTACTACATCTAAAGGGGACAAATATCTCCTCTCATCAAGGGGAGGTTCCCTATAGGTATATAAGCGCTATATACTATATATATATGCTAAAAATAACACTCAGGGGTAGGATAAGCCATCCATATCTCTTCTTTCAGAGATGATGTTCACAAACAAAGGAAAAAATCCTGGTGTAAACACTGAAGGCACTTCTCTACTTTTAGAAGTGTTCTTGCAGGGGACAATAGTTCTTTCACGTAGGATAGGTAATTGGTAATAGAGTACAGAGTAACCAACAATCTAAGATGTAGCACAAAGTCTCCACCTTGACTGCCTAAGAGTGAAACACGAAGAATAATGGGGGCACAAAGTTTTTCCAAGGTCCTTTACATAGAAATAAACTAAAAACACACACTGAAAACAATTATGTCAGCACAAAGTCTGAACGTAACTAGTTTCAGGACACCTTCCTTATCACTTCCACTAGCTCTACTTGTTAAATTACATAAACAAGAATACATTTAGGAAATAGACATAAGAATAATCTCCTAGAATGATACAAGCTATTATAGCACAAAGTCTGAAAGTAACTTGCTTTCTGATTCAAATAAGAAATATGATAAATAATCTGAGCTCAAAGTCTCAGCGATGCCTTTCAATTTGGGCAGAGTTTTGCTTCTAGTAATGAGAAGATCTCCCTTCCAATGATACAAGAGATTACATTATATAAGGCCAAGAGAGGCTTGGCACTTTGTCCCATAGAGTGACCCATGCTGTGCATTAATGCCTTGGATACATTTTTAGTTTTGTCAGGGAGGGCCATACTAGAGCGGGGTAGCTGCCTTAACTGTGGCATGTTGATTCATCTCCAATGTCCTCTCCTAAGCCTGAGTCACTCATTCTATTACCTACTATCCACGCAATTGTCCACTTTGCCTTTACTCCAAAGGGGACAAACAGGTTACGCTTTCAATGCTTACAGACCCAAATACCTACCTGGTGAACTGTTCCACCTATTAGAAATAACTCCTACTGAGTTTCCCTCTTTTTCTCTTCTTCTTTGTGGCCCTGGCCTTAGGGTCTTTGAATGCATTTGGGTCTGCATTTTAAGCTCGCAAAGATCAATAGACACTTTATTGCAGCAAATTGACATCCATGGGTCTGTCATTCTCCTTGGCAATTCCTTCATGTTTTTATCACTTAGTATGGTCGCTTTCCACTGTGACACAGATGAGGAGATGTGGCAGCATCCGCAGCTTTGAGATAAGCTTATCAGAATAAGCTTTGAAACTTGCTAAAAACCTGAAGCATGAATGCAGACACTTGTCGCATTCCACTTGTTTACTAGGGACACTTAGTAAGTTTTGCTACTTTGAAACTCATTAGAGACTGTGTCTCAGCATACGACATTTGGCAGCTTCCACTTCACTTTGAGGCTTGATCTTTCCTGAAGGGAACTTGCCCTTTAGGGTCTTGAAAGAAGGTCCATTTTATGAGTGTTGACTATCCTCCGCGAGCGTACCTACCCTTCAGGATCTCTCGGGTGGCCTTTGGGCTTTAATTTCTCTAGTTAGGCTTGATCCTTTATTTCCTTTAGACAATTTGTCTGAAGGAATTCTTTCATATAATGTTTGAAGGAAACCTTTTCTTGGCTCTGTGTTTTTGACATGTGGCACATTTCGCTCCTTTGAAAATTGTTTTAGATTGGGACCCACAACATTCCTTGCTTGAGTAGCTTCAAAAGGGAAACATGAATGTCAACACCTAGCGGCCTCCGTCGAGTTAGTATGGGACACATGGCATGTTTTGCTTAACTCATATAAGTTTTTGATACCTTTGAGGGTCCCGCGAAAGATGACACATGGCAGCTTCTGTCGGGTTTCCAAAAACACTATAGAAACATTTGAGACTCATTTGGATTCATGTAGACGGTGACACTTGTCACACTCTACTTAACCTTAGTAACTCGTCTGGGGCCCACCATAGCCCTTATGAAACAAAGGAAGAAACTGTGAATGATGACACTTGGTGGCCTCCACTGATTCTTACCAAGGACATGTGGCAACTTCTGCTCTTTGTAGAAACAAGGTATAAAAGGGCTCAACGGATGAGACTTGGCAGCGTCCGTTGGATCCTAAGAGAAGCTTAGGAGAAACTTGAATTTGACGTCTACGAAGATGTCATTGGTTGCTTGGCGCTTCTTTCCTACAGAGTCCATAGTTTTTAAGCCCACGGAGTCCGTAGATTTCCTCCCGTGAAGTCTATAGAAATTGAGAAGCTTGAAAAATGAGGAATTTGAATGTTCAAGACAAATTTTGAAAAGGGAAAAGACAATTTTGGGTCTTTGCAGGGTCAAAATAGTCCATAGGTTGTCCCAAAAATGAGTAACATTTTTCGAGGACAACAATACTCACAAGATCATGACCTCCACGTGACTAGCCAACATTAACTATTCATAGACCTCTCCTCAAATAAATATTGTAATTGTAAAGGAAGAATGTTATGTGGCCTCAGTCATTGACATCAAAGAAGTGGGTCATGGTATCTATCATCCAAGTAGTTGAGAGCCATTTATCATCAGTCAGGGGTTCCTCCACTTACTGTATGTACTCAAGTAACCATTATCTACCTCGAATCTTGGCCAAATATGGCTACAACTCTCTTCCTTACTATGAGCGATGTAATCTACCAATAATTATACCTCACAGCGTCTCCAATCACCACTGATCTTCAAGTTGTCACTCACCATATCCCATTGCCATTTCAAACTCTTCCTCATACTTCCATGTGGTAAGACCACTCGGAGTTACCTTGAAATCTGCTAATCACCTTTCAAAATAACCCATAATTTCATTTAAAATTATTTCAGTTTGGTTTCAAAAAAAAAAATAATAGTAATTTTTTCATTAAGATGATTAGAATGGTGCATAGCCTTAGTGGCTACAAGTCTCAAGCCCCACTGAACAAGTTTTTTTAAAACAATTTTTAATAGTGGTGGCTATTATTATAAAGGCCCATTTTTTATATCAAGTGGAAAGTTTTAAGTGGTGGATATATTAATGAGGAAAGGGGCATTTTAGTGTAAAATTATGTCATTAAAGTGGAGGGGGAATTTTTATGAGAAGACATTACTTAGTAGCAATGTTATAAAAGGTGGTTGTTTATAAATTTTTTTTTTTTGCACTTACCTTTGTTCTCTCACTAGTCAAAGAGGGAGGGTAAGGTTTGGTCTAGTAGGTTGTCAGACCCATCACAAGCAAAATAAAATTGTTTCTTGCTTCTTATTAATTTTTATCACCTTCTCCCTTGTACCACTCATAGATGCATTTTTGGCTACAAACAATGTCCTTTCTGAGTTTGCAATGTACCTCTTGTCCTAATTTTGGTGACTATTGCACAAATTACTCTTATATGTGGATGCATTTTTATTTTTGATTAAAATCCATCTATAGAGTGTACTTTATTATGTGTGCCAAATTTTTTAATCAAGGGGGTCATTATTGATAATTTTAGGGGGTGTTATTGTGGCATCTTGATGTCTCTCTTGCATATTTAATTTCGAAAAGCTTTCTTTTTTTCATTACATTATGGATCACAATTTGGTTCTGATTCTCACTTCATATAATTATCATGACTAGAAATAAAAGGTATGAATATTTTTGAGTAAGGGTTTACACAAGATAACTATGAATTATAAAATTGAACCAACACTAGTAACAAAGAAGATCAAGTGATTTAATAGAAGTGATGTGGCCTATGGTATTCTATTTTTATCTATACCTCACCACTTACTCTTTGACATTGAATTTGTAAAATATCCTAATGAGATTTGGATCACTCTGGAATAACTCTTCATTAATCGAGATGTAATGAGGGGTCATGACCTAGAGAATGAGCTCGTTAGCTTGATTTTAGGAAAATTTGACACTATGTAAGACTTCTTCACCAAATTTAAGTCACTTAGGCTGAAATTGAAATTTTGAGGCATTGAAAAAGAATATGAACAATTTATCCTTGTTGTTCTTGCCAAGTTAGGTCTTAACTACTCAATTTTTGTCTCTACTTCCATGCTACCAAGAGTGCCCTAGTAATTAAATGGACCATGCCATACTTAAATGATTTTTTCCAAAGAATTAACTAGGGAGCAAGATAAGCTCATTCATATGGGTACTTTAAAGTCTTCTAAATCCCATGCCTTGATTGTGAGTCATGACAAACATAAGACTTCAATCAGTAAGGAAAATAAACATAACAAGGACTTTGATTAAAATAAAAGTCTAAAAATCAATGCTAAGTCAAAAGCATCAAATGATTCCTCCTCTTTAGGTTAGAAACCCAAGAATTAGAAGGCCAAATGTTCCCATTGAAAGAAATATGGGCATGATGAATCTAAGTATATGAAGAAACATATTGATCAACTAACAAAGATGCTTGACAAACACAACATTAGTATCCCTAATTCCATTGCATAGATTTCATCAACATAAGAGCCTTCTAAGGTAAAATAAAGTAGTAAGGGTAAGGGTAAAAGCAATGACCTTTTTGCAGTTGCATCAGAACCATCCACATGGTGATATATTTTAGTGCTTCACACCACATGGCTTCTTCACAAGACTTGTTCTCATCCTTAGGGCCATGTTTTATGCCTTCTATTTTGATAGGTGATGAAACCTTTGTTGAAGTTTGTGGGAGAGGATATATTGAAGTGAATTAAAAGACATTTGAGGATGTTCTATATGTTCCCTCACTAACAACCAATTTTCTATCAATTTAACAAATCACCCACATTAGAATAAGTAACAGGGTTGAGTTTACCTGAGATTCTATGGTAATTAAGGAATTGCATAGTGATTCTATAGTAATAGTTGGGAAATTATATCACTAATCATGATTGTACACCTTCTCACACTTATCTATTAATCAACCTTCTTATGTATTGCTCACTCATTTAGATGGGGTGAGTAAACTATGGCATAAGCAATTCGGCCATCAAAACTATCATTATTTGGAGCAACTCAGTAAACATGATATGGTTATAAGGTTTCCTCATGTCTACTTTTGTGATGGTGTTTTCCAAGGTTACATACTTGATAAACATCCTAAAGAGAAGTATGATAAAGGCAAATCATAGAGAGCCACTTAGACTTTAGAGCTAATTCACAGTGACATATTTGGTCCATTTTTGAAGCCTTCATTCAACAAGACTAGATACATGCTTACCTTCATTAATGACTTTTTTAGGTATACTCAGGTGAATTTTATTCAATAAAAGTCAAGGATATTTTACTATTTTTATGATTTCAAGGTTCTTGTTTAGAAACAATTAGGGAAAACCATCAAGGTTTTGCACATAAACAACAGTGGTGAATATGTGAATCATCACTTTGAGTAGTTCTGAACTTCAAAAGGGATTTATCTACAACATACAATCCATATAGTCCTTAGCATAATAGTGTTGTAGAATGTAATAATAAGTCTTTGAAAGAAATGGAAAATTGTATGATACACTCCAGATCACTTATACCTCGATACTAAGCAGAAGCCATTAATTATGCATGTTATATCTAGAACCATGTTCCTCGTAAATCCTTAAAAGGAATCACTCTTTTTGAAGCTTATATTGGTGGGAAACCCATAATTAATCACTTCAGGGTCTTTGGATCTCCACCTATGACTCACAATCTTAATAATAAACATAAGGCAATGGATCCATAGAGTAGGCCTTTCATCTTTGTCAGGTATGTTGATGGTGTGAAGGGATACATGATTCTTCATTTTTACATGCATGCATTGATTATAAAGATGAGTGCTCACTTTAAATAAGGTCTTTTATACTTCACACTCAACATTTGTCCATCCTCATTGGACTCACTAGGATTCGATGATAGTTCTATTGCTTCAGATCATCTAGAGTAGATACCTAATGAAGTAAATTCTTATTCTAGTTTAGATGATGAGAACAATGATGCAGATTCAACTTTCTCCTCTCACAGTCACTTTTTAGAAGTTGAAGAATCTTCCTTAGCTCTCCTACTTTAGGTCCTCTTTGGAATAGGTGGACACTATAGAGTGGAGGTGATTGGGTTAGGGATCCATTAGATACCAAGTAGACACGGTCATAGTTCTAGAGTATTCCACATGTTTTTATTTCTTGTGACTTTGATCCATAGTATTTTCATGAGGCATCTAGAATTCTTAAATGGGATATAGCTATACAAAAGGATTTTAATTCCTTTATTAAGAACCAAACTTGGGATTTGGTCTACCTTCATAAGGGTAGGAAACTTGTTTGATGTAGATGGATTTATCAAACAAAATTTACAATAGATGGGTTAATGAATAAGTTCAAAGCATGGCTGGTAGAAAAAAGGTTTTTCACATGCTCTTAGCATTGATCATACAGAGACATTTGCACCCATTGTAAAAATGAAATCTATTCAACTCACTCTTGTCATTGTTACAACTCCTCATTAGGAGTTCATCAAATGGATGTGAAGAGTGCATTTATTCATAGTGACCTTAAGGAAGAAATATATATAGAGCAACCATAGGGTTTTGTGTAGGAATCTTCCTTAGTGTGTAGACTTCAAAAATCTATCTATGGCTTCAAATAGGGCCCTCAGGCTTGGTATGCTAATATGGATTCCTTCCTTCTCATAGTTGGGTTCACTAGACGCTATTCAGATCCAAATGTTTACATTTTATAGTAGGGTGAATCATTCGTAATTCTAGTTCTCTATGTTGATGATCTATTGATCATAGTAAGTTTTTCTACTTCCATTGTAGAAGTGAAAACTATTTTACATGACAAACTCTCTAAGATTGACTTGGGTTTGTTGCACTACTTCCTTGGGATCAATATTTCAAATTTTGATTCAAGGATCACTATTGTAAAATCCAAGTATGCTCTTGATTTGTTCATACAATTTCACATGGCTAACTGCAAGCTAATTCAGAATCCCTTTATTTCTAGAGTCAAAATTGAGGTTGAGTGTTCTTCTCCATTAATGGATGTTACATTGTATCGACAACTTGTTGGTAGTCTCATATATTTGACTCACACTAGACCCAATATTTCATATGCAATGGACATAGTCTCTAGGTTTATGCAAACATCGCACGAATTATAATAGAAGGCAACCAAGTAGATTATCCATTACATTCATGGTATTCATAGTTTTGTGATTCACTATAGAGTAAGTATAGATATTGTATAGTTGGGTACATAGATTTAGACTATGTTAGAAATATTTAACATCACAATTCTACTCGAAGATATAGTTTCTCCCTTGGTTAAGGTCTTGTTTATTTGTCTGAAAGAATCATAATTTTACTATTTTATCATCTACGGAGGATAAATACATATGAGTTATTTATGCTACCATTGAGGATATTTGGCTTCAAGGGTTTCTTACTAAGGTTAGTATCCATTTCAGATGACCCATAGTTATCTTTTACGATAACCAAAGCACAATTTAGATTTGCAGGAATATGGTCTAACACCAATGGACCAAACACATTAAGATTCAAATACACTTCAATCAGGAGCTCCTTCATGGATATGTCGTTGATATCTATTATTTCCATAGTATGAATCAAATTGTTGATATCTTCACCAAACCTTTCATTAAGAGTAATTATCTTCATTTGTAAGGTCTCCTTGGGGTGCAGTTTGCTTCAGCATCATCTTCTAGGGGGATTTTTAGTCCTTTATTGATTCTTTCCATTTCTTATATGGATATTATTTATGTACTTGGGTAGATAATTAGGGCTAGTTTTTAGGCCCAATCCTTCCACTCACGTGAGTTACACTTAAAGGGGGTGTCAATGTAGTTTTTTAATCTATTTATTTTGTTTTTTCTATATATGTAATTAAACTTACTTAGGTGGATTTATGAGGTCACTTAAAGACATTTATGAGGTCATTATTCTACTCATGAGTAGATGGGGTCCTCACTCCACTCATTATGGGTGCACACTCAAACCTTGTCTTGTGAGTACACACTCCCCTTAAAGTGGGTGTGCCCATCTTGTCTAGTGAGTGCGCACTCCGCTTAGTGGGTAGGCCCACCATTGCACCTTGCCTAATAAGTGCACACTCCATTCACAATTCTTATTTAATAACCTCTCCTTTAATCCATTTTATGCAATTTTTGAATATAAATTATTTTGGTTCTGCTCATGTTTGGTTCCATTCTCAATAACATAGTTCTCTCTCTTTACTTCTACATTTGTAAGCTTTGAGTTTGTGTGTTCAAATACAACTAGTCTTCGATCATGGATGATTTATTTAGCTTTATCCTTTAGTTTATGACCATTCCCATTGATAAAAGGCTCTCATTCACTATTTAAATCTACCTAATTACTTATCCTATAGTCCAACCCTATTATTCTAATTATAAGATTACTTACAACAAATAGTTTATTAAAAACCTAATTTCCATCATGTATAAATAGTTACTAATATTTAAAAGCTTTATACCTTGCAGGACACTAACTTTTAAGTTAAGACCCTAACACCGACAATAATATCCCAAATATGATGCTAGTGTCTCTGCCTTACAAATCATTTAAATTCTAAATCTTTCAAAATCTACAGGTCGGCCATTGGGGCTTCAATTTTGTATCAATTTATCCTAAGTACTTTTTGAAGATAGTGACATAAAATAAAATATAGGCATAGGAGAGATACACTGCAGTAGATTATGGCATAAGAAAGGCAAGTTATGAAGAACAAGTATACAAGAAACACAAAGAAAAAAAGAATGTAGGAATTGAAAAATAGAAAAAGACTTGGGCAAGGATGCAAAAAGGGGAGATGGTTAGGGAATAGTTCACATAGACATCAAAGAAGAATAGTCAAGCATGAATCTAGTGTCGATCTGTAATAAGATAGGTACATGACAATGAAAATCTAGCATAAAGAGCATATAGGGGTAGTTAGTCCTATATCATTAGGAGTTTAATTTAACAACTTCCCACAACACATTATTGTTAATGGTCATTGACGAGTCATCTTTATATAATTACTTTTGTAATTAAATGGTCAGGGTAGAACTATTTATAAATACCCCTTACTTTTACTTAGTGGGTTGGTTGATAATTATAATCTTAAGTTGTCATAATTATGGATGTGGCTATGTATGAAATGAGAGGAATCTCTTGTGATGATGAACTACCTATGTAATCTTGTTATGAATACAATGAAATTATTACTCTTTTATTCTCAGTTTGTGCCTATCTTTTTTTATGACTCGTTTAGTAGGGATTGAATTAATAATTCAGAGTTAGTCATGGAATCATGTATTTAGAACTAAGTGCCTGTTCGAGTACCCTAGCTTTAGAAACTGACTGGATACACCACCACATGAAAAAACCAATGGGAACTTGTCTTAGGCTACATGCTTTGCAAAAGCATGAGAGAAACTTTCTCATGTGATGTGATGACGTGTTAACTCATTATACCTCTTATTATTTTAAGCATGTAACTAGGAAAAGTCATGATAGACTAGAGTAAAAGAGCCCAACATTTTAGTTTTGTTACCATGACCCATTGTTCTTGTTTTCATGATGGTCAAATGGTTATATTTGGAGAATGTTAAGCATTAGGCTACTACTGCAAAAGATAATTTTGTGGTTTAGTATCTTGAACCAAGATTTTTTACATGTACATGGGTAGAACATCACCTTTATTACCCACTCAATAAAGCTTTCTTTGTAGAATTGCCCATTCACTTGCATGCTTGGATTTTGGTGTCCTATAAGGCCATTTAAGGTATTATAGATGAAAGGTATCCTGGTTAGTAAAGCATCATTAAACCTTGGAAAGGTTGGGATACACAGTGGACATTTAGTGGCAAGGAACACTTCATATATATATATATATATTTTAGAATACACGATCTCTATGTACTTTTGTTCAGAGGAAGTTCAGTTTAACTTCTTCTGGGAACTACGTGGAAGGTATCTCATGTAATTCTTGTTAGAAATTAAGAAGCTTATAATTGACTCAGGACTTGAAAACTTCCACATGGATGGCTAAACTCCCCCTTACATGAGTAGTGTAGTTGGTGGGGAAATGAAGGGGAACATATTGATATAAGATTGTTGGTTCAACATGGCATCTAGTTAGTGGGAGTTGTATAAGCATAAGTATGATGAGGCTGGGCAAAGGGATACGGTTGGAAGTGATCCAAGGAGGGAATGCTAGGACTCTAATAGTGTTGTGAGGATCCATAAGGAGGCAAAAAGGCATAAGGAATACTCCCCAACCATATGACTACACTTAATATCAATATAGGTATGCATGTGAGATATAAGTCAAGAATTGGTTATTGTAGAAACCAATTTAGATATGCCCAATTCCACACCCATAGTGCATGCTAATGCATTTTAGTTGGATGAAGTTCTTGTATGAAATTGGGATACAGATAGTGTGGAGTCAAAGTCTAAACCTATCGAAGAAACTTTTGAAGTATATAATCAATATAATAGTTTGTCATTAATTTCTTTTCCATTACAAGTCAACCTTATGGCTCACTTTGGAATGCCTAGTGGACCAAATATAGCTAGTGAGAAGACCACATGCCCATCAACATTTAATCAACCTACTTCTATGCCCAATGTATCAAGTGCTTCTATTACCACATGAGGTACAGGAGGTGGTATTAGTGGTGGTTCTATTAGAGGATCTAGAGGTGGCATAGGAGGCATTAGTGGCCTCCCACATATGGTCCAAGAGGAACTAGAGGTGTGTCACAATAGGCTCCATTTCTAACACCTAGTATGCTTACAATCTACTACAAGATGACACTTCATTTGCCTAACTATCATAATGTTAAAAATGTAATATAACATGTTCATAAGTGTGAACTCATTTGGTGAGCATGAGGCATCAATTATACTAAATGGAAGGCAACTCAGTTTGCCACCATCCTTTTAGATCGTGTGAATAAAAGGTACTAAAACTTTGATCCACAACAAGCAGTGGTAAAATACAAATAGTTGAAGGTGGATTTTATTTAAGAATTTTACACTCTAGAGTTTGAACAATAGAGTATTACTTCCCTAAAGGATATTAAAAAATAACTCACTGAGAATGTGCATGAGTATGATGTGTATTTTAAATTGATTATTTCCAAGTTATCATTTGAGATAAATGCAACACAGCATGCTTGATGGTTTTTAGGATAATTGTTACTTCTTTTACAATGCACATTATCCTAGAAAACCTTTAATAACCTGTCTGAGGCATTAGAATCTACCCTTCATGCTAAATACATTGTAAGTATAAATACAGGGATTAGTCCCTTTATGAAATCCTAAATTTCTACTTGTTATTCCCAAAACCCATGACTTGTTTTTGTGGACAACAGGTCAACCATTTTGGTTCTATAGGCCAAAATAGTCTCTTTCTCAAAATATTCTGAGTAGTCAAGTTATTCAATCGCACAATCTTTTTCAGCTAAAGAAATCACAGGTTCAAAAGGTGGGATTTCACAAGGAGAAATCTCAAAACACTTAAGGCATTTCCTAAAAAATTGTAAGGATGGTTCAACACCAAGGTTTAATAAAAAAGGTTCAACTGCAGGGTTCAATGATATGGAATGAACTGTTAAACTGTTAAACCATTGAACTTTGCCTCCAAAAGGTTCAAAGAGTTTAAAGGTTCAAAGGTTCAATGAGTTCAAAGCTACAATGTGTTCAAAGAGTTCAAGGTTCGAGTGAATGGTTCAAGTAGAAGATTCTGGAAAAAGGTTCAATTGAATGGTGAAAGCAATTGGTTCAACGACACCTTGAACTCATAAAGAAGACTAAGTGAATGTGACTCTTTACAAAACATTAAACCACTGAACTACTGAACCGATTGAACTTTGAATCGTTGAACCTTGAACTATTGAACTTTGAAAGGTTCAAAGGTTCAAGGTTCAAAGTGGTTCAAACCGATGAGTGACGTCCTTGTGGATGTCAAATTTAGGGTAATGGAATAACTGTTGATTTTCAAAATAATGCAGACCCAAAGACAAACTCAGCTATCCACTGAGAAAGGAGCCAAAGATAGCCTCGAGAGCTTAGATCAGTAGAAAGAGACAAGATATAGCAAGGAAGAGTTATTCCAGTAGGTAGAACAGTTCACCAGGTGGATATCTGAGAGTGCAAACATTCAATGGCATGACCTATTTTTCTTCATTTGAGTAAAGATGAGTGGATAGTTATGTAAGTATCATAAAGAGGAGCGACCTTACCTTTCAGAAGATTAGGTGACCCATGCTTTGGAGAAGACATTTGAGATGATTTAGAATGCCAAAAGTTAAGGCTGATGATCTGTTCTAGCGTGGCCCCTACACAAAACTTCCTCTTTCTAATGCATTCAATGCAGCATGGGCCATTTTGTGAAAATATGTGCCAAAGTCTTTCTTTAGAGGCTATATATTGTAATCTCTCAGTTTGTAGAAAAGAGATCTCTTAGTTATTAGAAGCAAAACTCTACCCAAATTGAAAGGCATTTCTGAGACTTTGAGCTCAGACTGTTAATCATATTTTATCAAGTGAATGAGAAAGCAAGTGACATTTCAGACTTTGTGTTGAAAAAGCTTGTGTTATCTATAAAATAATTCTTATATCTTTTTCCTAAATACAGTCTTATCCATTTAATCAAATAAGCAAAAAAAGTGGAAATAATCTGAAAGATGTCCTTAAGTCGACTATGAGAGACTTTGTGCTACCATAATTGCCTTTAGTCTGTGTGTTTTATGTTTCAGGATACTGGAGAGGCTTTGAGCTCCCTTTATCCTTCATAATCTTTTACTTTGTTGTAATTTTCGATGGAGACTTTATGCTGCACTTCATACTACTATGTTAGTTTGTCCTAAATCAGTAGGAGAAACAATGAAAGAATTTATGCTTTCATGGGTTTCTTGTGGATCCAATTACTACCCAGAAAGAATCCCTGCTGTTTGTTGAACATCATTTTTGAAAGAAGAGAAATGCCTTCAATAATTACACTAGAATTCTCCTTTATTCTATGAACATCATCTCTAAAAAAAGAGAGATGGATGGTATGATTTAACCTCTGAATCAATTTTTAGTTTATATTAATATATTATAGTTTATAGGGAACCTCCCCTTGCTAAGAGGAGAGATTTATCTCATTGTGTTGTGGTAACCACACCCATTTTTCCATATAAATCTCATTGTGTTGTTGATATACCTATTTTGTTGTTAGTTAGTTGAGGACAAAATATTCACCCAACAATTTTTGGCGACTCCACTAGGGAAGAACGCACAATTTGAAGCCTCAAGCTTCAAATTGAAACATTTCCAATTTTTTTCCATTCTACACTCTAGCAGGTCCATAATATACATGAAGCCAAAGAGCTCAAGGTATTGTTGATCTTGTGTTCGAGTTTGTGTGATGAAATAATTTTGACCTTTCTCCTCCACAATTTCACCTTCAATAAACTAGGAGTTTTCCTCCTACAGACGTCAGGTCCCCAATACTCGACTAAGCTTCTCTTTTCTCTACTAGCAGAGCTTTGTCTATATGTACCCTACAAAGATTCATTATCCCTCCTTTCAATCGTCATATCATGGTAGGCCAAGGCCCTTGGGGTAAAACTTTTGGTCCCCTAAATCTAACCCTACCTTTACATGAACTACCTCGTAGTTCAAGAAATATTTTTTTCAAATTTTGTGGTCATGGGAGAGTTCATCTTGATAAGCATATTACAGCTTCTGCATAGCCTATGGTGTGATAGGCATTGAATTTGAAGATATAGCGGTCAAGCTATTTGTGGAAACATTGCAAGGCGCTATCATAGACTAGTTTTATCATCTGCAATCACAAACAGTAACTGAATGGAACACTCTCAAGCCCATGCTTGAGGCTAGGTTAAAACCCGCAAAAGATGCACATGCCCTGTTAGCTCAACTTATGCAAATGAAGAAGGAGCCTCATGAACCTATGCGAGACTTTGTTGCTAAATTTGACAAGTTGAGGAATAAAATTCCTACAATTGCTCAACTGATGCCAAAAAATCTTAAATGCTTCTTCATCAATACGCAGCTTCCTAAAGTGAGTTTATTGTTGAGGTAGGCTGGTAACATAGATCTTGTTGCAGCTTAAATTTTGGCCACTGAGGTTGAAGATGATCTTATCTTGGCTAAAAAGATAAGAAGAGATCCTAATAGAAATAGATCTTTTTCATTTTCAAAATATTTCTCTACAGGCACCACTGATCTTATGGTGTAAAAGCTAGCAAATGAATTACTAGCTTTGAAAAAACAAATGGCACAAGGGATGTCTACCCCTCCTTATCAAGATATACCAAGGAGGATGTTTTTCAACTAGTCATATCAAGGCAATGCTGTCAATAATCAAGGGTAACTAAATCATCTCCCTCCCTCATAGGGGAAGTTTGCCATTGAAGCAACACCAGCTAACTTAGCAGTTGGTTATCATGAAGTTGAACATGATTTCTCTTTCCAATCTGAGTTAGACCAAGAAGATGATGTTGATCTCTTTGCAGAAGGCCAAGAAGAATTAGTTGGTGACTCCAACATTAGTTTTCTAAATTACCAGGATGAAGCTAAAAGTAAGAGATAAATGTTTGATGGTGTCAGGGGATCTGTAGCTCTACCAATTAGAGCACAATTGATTACTTTCTTATATGCAATTAAACACAGAATTATACCAGAATGATAAAGTAGCTAGAAACTTGAGACAACAAGGAATTTGAGAGACAATACACACTCTTGTATTAAATACTACTAGAAGAAAATACAATAAGGAAGATGCCACTTCTTCCTCCACCTCAAAGGCTTGCCACACCTCAAGACCTTCTTCCCTCTCTCTCTTGCTCAACACAACAACTCTAAAGCCTGAGTTATTATCCCTCCTTGAATGCTTCAGCTGATCTCCTTGACCTTGCTAGCTTCAATGCCTTTACTTGCCTTCTTTTTCTTAATTACAATACATGCCTTATGGGTCTATAAATAAGATCCCATGCTTACAAAAATAGAACTCTAGTTACAATAATTAGACACGCAGCTCGTGACTATAATTAGTCACTTGACATGCAAACACTCGCTTCACTTAACTGACTGTTCGTCAACAGCAGTTCTAAAAATACACAGGCGACCGATGTCGGTCCCTACTGGTCTGGTGCTGCCGACGTCGATCGACTCCCTGCCATCGTCGGTCTCCTTCTCCACTGTCTGTGACCGACGTCGGTTATACTGCCGATGCCGGTTCCTCTGGTTCTTCAGCATCCTCTCTTGTGTCTGCAAATAGTTGAAGCTTTTAGCTCCACACCTTAATAGATGGATCATACACTATTTTTACCAGGTCCCAGAAGTAGTCAACTCAACAAGCTGATAAGAGAGAAAAAGGGGGAAGAATCTTGACCAGTAATTTTAATTGCTAAATGAGGGACTTCACTGCCTTTCTAATCAAAGAACCTGGTGATCAATAAAAAAGTAAGTACCTCAAACAACCTTATACCTTATGCTTTAATTTTTTAGACCAGTACCATACCCAATAAAACTCAGAATGATGAACTTCCTACCTCCATTTCTAGTTCATTTCAATTATATGACATAATTGATCATACTAGGAAGACCAAGATTCAAATGTTTGAGTTTGAATACTTACAAGCTAAGCCTGGGCAGTTGGTTAGGCTAGTTGAATGCATCAAGAACAAAACTGTCCTTGTAGAATAAGGTGTTTGAAAGGTAACTCATGATCCCCCAAAGAACATATCTACTTGAAACAATCTTTTCATTACTCCTCCTGTTACCCCTAGGAAGATAGAACCTTTCTATGTTTCCCTGTTGATAAATGGTCATAAGCTGAACAACTGAATAATAGACTCTGGCACCTCTGACAATGTGATGCCCACTAAGGTGGCAGACTTTCTCGGTCTCACTCTGACTAAAACTTTTGAGAGATGTTTCTCCATGGAAAACAAGCAAGTGCCACTTTTGGGACAGATCAAAGATACCCAATTTGCATTCGCAGCCTTCTTAGAAAAAAGATTAAAATGATAGTCTTGGTGGCCGACGTTTCAGCTTCTTATGGCATTCTACTTGGACAAATTTTTTGCAAGAATGTTACTGAAGAATTAAACATGGACCTGTCTAAGGTGAGGATACCTATCAAGGGAATCATGTAAAGGCTGTTTCTTGAGAAGGAGTCAAAATGCATTGTCACCCAAACATCAGCCCCTAAAACTCAAATTCTATTTGAATCCTTAAGAATGGGTAACTATTTTCTATCTATAGAAGATGTTTCTATTTCATCAGATAAAAGTTTTATAAGTGACAATCCAAAAAATTTAGATAAGACATCAGAAGATTTGATGGAGCATAGTTTAGATAAAAAAGGACCTTCCCTCTCTAATGAAGAGAAGTCTAAAAGGAGATCAGATTCTAATGATGTCTGGATTCTAGAATTTGATGGCAACAATTCTTCTACCAGTTCTAGAGTTGGAATTGTTTTGATATCTCTATAAGGAGATATTCTTCTCTATTCATATAAATTGCAGTTCAGCAATACCAACAACACCGCTGAGTATGAATCTTTATTGCTCAAATTGAAAGCTACTCAAGCTAAAAATGTTAAGCTTCTTCACATCTGAGAAGATGCTGAATTGGTGGTTTGTCAGGTGAGGAACCTGTATCAAACCAAGAATGAAATATTGTGACATTATCACAATCTAGTGTGGGATTGCATTGAAAGTTTTGAGGCTTTTAGTATTTCTATGATGCTTAGAGAATTCAATGATCGAGTAAATTCCTTGGCCGTCTCTACAACTCTCATGGTTCCTCACCAAGATTTTAAAGGAAATAAGTACACTATTGAGTTGGTCTTTTGACCAAGTGTACCTAATAATGTTGACCATTGGTAGGTTTTTAACAGTGACAACCAAATCATTGCTTTTCTAGAATAGATGGATAGATTTGAGGAGCTTTATTTTGAAGGCAGTGAATCTCCATCACAGGAATTAGCTCCCAAAACAAATTTAAAAATTGGTGAAAAGTTCCTTCAGCTCAAAGGGAATAAAATTCCCAAAGGGTTAGTTTCTCTTGAGAAGCTATTAGATAAGCATGATAGGTTTATCAAGAAGCAACAAATAGATTCAATTTCCTCTAAAGATTTTGATTAAATAAATTTGAGTACAAAAGATAATCTCAAAATGGTCAACATTGAGAATTGTTTCACTTCTGATGAAAAATTCAAATTCATTACTCTACTTCATCATTACATTAATGTTTTAGCATACTTTTATGATGATTTGAAATCTCTTAGGCCTAAAAAAATTTAGCACAAAATTCCTCTCAAGGTTGGGTCATTGCCTCACAAAAAGAAACAAAGGCAGTACAACCCCAAGATATCAGGTACTATTCTTTCTAAGATCTAGAAAATGTTAAATGTGAAGATAATTTTTTCAATCCATCATTCCACTTGGATTAGGAACATAGTCCCTGTAAGAAAAAAATGGAGAAATTCACCTCTGTGTTGATTTAAAAAATCTAAATCAATCCTCTTTAAAAGACAACTACCCCCTGCCCATCATGGATCAGCTACTGCAGATAGTGACTGGGTCAGAGATGTTATCAATGTTAGATGGTTTTTTGGTATATAATCAAGTGGAAGTTGGTGAAGTAGACTAACATAAGACCACTTTCACTACACCTTGGGGCACCTTTGCATATCACAATATGCCTTTTGGTTTGATCAATGCTGGTGCCACCTTTTAGAGAGCGATGGATCTTGCCTTCAAAAATGAAATGCAGAAGTTCATTGTGGTATATTTTGATGACTTGACCATCTTTTCCAAACATCATCTTAATCATGTGCATCATTTACAAGTGCTAAAATGGTGTCGACAAAATGGCATTTCTCTCAATCCTAAGAAATCAATTTTTGGGGTTACAGAAGGGAAACTTCTCGATCACATTGTATCCCGAGAAGGCATAAAGATCGACCCAAAAAGAGTCAAATCTATCTAAGAGCTTGCTCTTCCTGCTAGTAAGACTACAGTCTATTCTTTTTTTGGAAAGGTGAATTTTCTATGAAGGTTCATTCCTGAATTCATAGAGAAGACTTGCCACATTGTCAACATGATGAAGGTTAAAGCTACTTTTTGTTGGACTGAAGAAGGCATGTCAACATTTTAAGATATCAAAGAAGCTATCACCCATTCCCCAATTCTGGTTTGTTCGAATTATACCAAAGACTTTGTAATATATAACTGTGCTTCCAAACACAAGCTTGTAGCCATTTTGGTTCAGTAGAATAAAGGTGTGGAGTCCCTCATATCTTTCATGAGTTGTCCTCTCAAAGCTCATGAGCTAAAATATTCAAATATGGAGAAGAATACTTATGCTGTGGTTAAGGTAGTAAAACACTTCCATTTTTACATCCTAAACTCACACATTGTTGCTCTGGTTCCTGATACAATAGTAAAGTCCATTCTTTCTCAATAGGAGTTTGGAACTAAAAGGGGCAATTGGATTGCTAAAATCTAGGAGTTTGGTCTTGTTATCAAACCTACAAGCTTGTGCAGGGAAGAGGTCTCTGCCAATTAATTACTAATAATATATCAGAGGAAGTAAGGTATGAAGAAACAAGAGTTGAAGACATGCCTACAATTCTCTTTGTCACCACTACAAATGAGTGGTATTCCAATATTGCTCATTTCCTTACTTACAGTGAGTGTCTTGCCCACTTGTCTTGTAAAGAAAAGAGAACTGTTAAGTTGAAAGCTGCTAACTTTGTCTTGTGGGACAACATTTTGTAAAAGAAGATTCTTGATGGGGTATTTATTCGTTATGTGGATAAAGTTCAATAGAGCAAACTTTTAGAGTTTTTCCACAATTTGGCTTGTGGAGGACATTTTTTTGCACCTATGACTTCCCATAAGATTCTATGAGCCAGGTACTATTGTCCTACTCTATTTCAAGATTCATACACTTGGATGTGTAGATGCTAGCTGTGTCAATAGTTGGTTGGGAAACCCAAGTTGGCCGCATTACCTCTCAAGCCTGTGGTGATAGAAGAGCTTTTTTAGCAATGGGGTATTGATTTCATTGGCACTGTAAACCTGTCCTTGAGTGCTGGACATAACTATGTTCTCACAGCCATAGACTATTTTACTAAGTGGGTGGGAGCCATTCCAGTCAAGCATGCTACTTTAGAAGTGGTATGTAATTTTTTCAAAAAAGAATATTATTTCCTAGTTCGGAGTCCCAACCAAGATTATAACAGATAATGCAACTTGTTTCTCTTCTCATGAGGTTACCCAGTTCTACTACTATTATGAGATTATCCTCTCCCACTCTTCTGACTATTATCCACAAGGAAATGGTCAAGCAAAATGAAGCAACAAGAACCTATGACCATTATCAGGAAGCTAGTAGATAACAATAAGAGGACTTGGCATAAGCATTATTTGATGCTTTATAGGCAGACAAAATTATGCCTAAAAGAGCAATAGGTATGTCCCCATTTCAACTTCTGTATGGTTTGAATGTAGAGATACCAATCACCTTGGAACTACCAGCACTGAAGTTGGCAAAGGCAGTCAAAGATCAAACATTTGAAGATTCCATCGACAAGAGGATCATGTGCTTGACTGAACTAAATGAGCAACAAACTATGGTGGTGGACTGTATTGCTGCACATCAAAGTCTGGTAAAGAAACTCTTCGATAAGAAATTAAGGATTCATGATTTTTAGATTAGAGATCAAGTCTTGTTATGGGACAAGAGGAGAGAACTAAAAGGAAAGCATGGAAAATTAGATTCTTTATGGAGAGGTCTATTTGCCATTCATCGATTAAATGGTAAAAATAGTTTCTTACTAAAATATCAAGATGGAACACTATTTTCACTACCTCACAATGGGTAGCATCTGAAGCACTTCAATCTTTGAAGTATCAGATAACTTTAGTTGTACATTTATATAATCTTTATTTGTTTTATGTTATTTTTTTGGTTTTTGGCATCTTTCTCTTTTTGGATGGCATGACTCCGTAGCCCAATGGCATAGATGAAGGCACTTAGAGTCTAGATTCTACTCCCTTAGATTGTTCCAAAATATAATCGATGAAAGTTCCCCAAGTGGAGCCAGCTATTGTTTCCAAAATCTGTCACTTATTTTTGTAGACAACAGGTTGACCATTTCAGTCCTATAGGCCAACATGGTCTCTTTCTTTCTCAAAATGTTCTGAGTAGTCAAGTTATTCAATCACACAAGCCTTTTTAGCTAAGGAAATCGTAGGTTCAAAAGGCAGGCTTTTACAAGGAGAAATCTCAAAACACTTAAGGTATTTCCTAAAAAATTCTAAGGATGGTTCAGCGCCAAGGTTCAATAAAAAAGGTTCAACAACGGGGTTCAATGATATAGAATGAACCATTGAACCATTGAACTTTGCCTCTAAAAGGTTCAAAGAGTTCAAAGGTTCAACAAGTTCAAAGCTTCAATGCATTCAAAGAGTTCAAGGTTTGAGTGGAATGTTTGAGGAAATGGTTCAAGTAGAAGATTCTAGAAAAAGGTTCAACCGAATGGTGTAAATAATTGGTTCAACAATACCTTGAACTCATAAAGAAGACTAAGTGAATGCGGCTCTTTACAAAACATTAAACCACTGAACTTTCAAACCGATTGAACTTTGAACCATTGAACCTGGAACCATTGAACTCTGAAAGGTTCAAGGTTCAAAGTGGTTCAAAGTGACCAGTAACGTCCCTATAGACATCAAATTTAGGGTAATGGAATAATTGTTGATTTTCAAAATAATGCAGACCCAAAGACAAACTCAGCTATCCAATAAGAAAGGAGTTGAAGATAGCCTTGAAAGCTTAGATCAATAGAAAGAGATAAGATATAGCAAGGAAAGAGGGAATCAAATAGAGAATCTAGAAGCGTCGACAAAAGAGTTATTCCAATAGGTGGATCAGTCCACTAGGTGGATATCTGAGAGCGCAAACATTCAATGGCATGGCCTATTTTTCTTCATTTGAGTAAAGATGAGTGGACAGTCGTGTAAGTATCATAAAGAGGAGCAGCCTTACCTTTCAGAAGATTAGGGAACTGCTTTGGAGAAGACATTTGAGATGATTTAGAATGCCAAAAGTTAAGGCCGATGAACTGTTTCAGTATGGGCCCTGCACAGAACTTCCTCTTCCCAATGTATTCAATGTAGCATGGGCCATTTCATGAAAATAAGTGCCAAAGTCTTTCTCTAGAGGCTATATATTGTAATCTCTCAGTTTGTAGAAAAGAGATCTCTCAATTATTAGAAGCAAAACTTTGTCCAAATTGAAAGGCATTTCTGAGACTTTGAGCTCAGACTGTTAATCATATTTTATCAAGTGAAAGAGAAAGCAAGTGACCTTTCAGACTTTGGGATGAAATAACTTGTGTTATCTAGGAAATCATTCTTATGTCTTTTTCCTAAATACAATCTTGTCCATTTAATCAAATAAGTAGAACAAACAGAAATAATCTGAAAGATGTCTTGAAGTTGACTATGGGAGACTTTGTGCTACCATAATTGTCTTTAGTCTGTGTGTTTTATGTTTTAGGATACTGGAGAGACTTTGAGCTCCCCTTATCCTTCATAATCTTTTACTCTGTTGTAGTTTTTGGTGGAGACTTTGTGCTGCACTTCATACTACTATGTTACTTTGTCCTAAATTAGTAGGAGAAACAATGAAAGACTTTGTGCTTTCGTGGGTTTCTTGTGGATCCAGTTACTACCCAGAAAGAATCCCTGCTATTTACTGAACATCATTTCTGAAAGAAGAGAAATGTCTTCAGTAATTACACAAGAATTCTCCTTTATTTTGTGAACATCATCTCTGAAAAAGAGAGATGGATGGTATGATTTCACCCCTAAATCTATTTTCAGTTTATATTATTATATTATAGTTTATAAGGAACCTCCCCTTGTTGAGAGGAGAGATTTATCTCATTGTGTTGTGGTTGATATACCCATTTTGACGTTAGTTAGTTGAGGACAAAATATTCACCCAACACTACTAAGGCATCTTAGTTAAAGAATACCAATGTAAACAATACTTAAGATACTTGCAATAGTTTATGGTGTGTTGACTATGAAGTGGAAGATCATAATAGAAATAATTATCCTAGCAAGAGTATTCATGTAGTGGTAAATCAATCCCATGAGATCTTCCAAGAAGACCATGATGTGAGAGATTTCCCCTTACTTCAACATGCTACTCAATTTAAGGTATCATCATACTACAAAATATGTGGTGTATATACACATGATACAAATGATTATTGACTTATCAGTGAGATACATAAGGCATGCACATGAGGTACTCACTGGACCTATGTAGAAAGAACCTAAGAAAATGGTGGAGGCTCATATTATAGAGGCCACAATTGTGGATGTAGAGGTGGTTTTTTTCTACCTAGAGCCTACTACAAATGTGGATTTCTAAAGCATTATTAGTGTGACTACCTAGTCTATCCAACCTGTGCCTTTTGTAAGAATGAACATCATCTGGAATAATGCCTTGAATTGTATACCATTATCACTAAAGGATGGAATGAGAAGGGTGTTGGGATGATATGAATTAAAAAAACTCCAACTACTCAAAAGAGACTGCACCCTACCACTCTGACTAGTCCTAAGGTAAATATTACTACATGAAGTGGTGCTCCTTCTTAGTCCATTTCAAATCCACCCACTGACAAGCTTCAATGGGAAGGACCTCATGTGAATCACTATCCATATGCTCAGTAGCAAAATGAATTATTTCAAGACACAATGACTTTGGTGCGGGAATTGCAAGGTGAAATTTAATTCCTTAAGGAAATAGATGATGTTGTACATAATAAAATACAAAAAGCCTCAATTCTCTAAGACTCAACACATGATGAATTTCATGAATTATGCAAATGGCTTCTTGATGAAGACATCAATCCCATTTTAATGAACTGGTTGAGTCATCAAGAACCAAAGCCTACAAAAGATCATTGATTGAACCATGCACGATGACAAGAGCCTTGTGTATAACTCAATATAGAGGTGATAGACATATCATAATAAATGTTATGTTTTATGGTTAGATCATTTTGGATATACTAGTAGACACTAGCATCGAGGTAAATGTACTAACCAAGGATGCTTGGGGAAAACAATGAGCCCTCCTTTGTAACTTCTCCACACGTATTGTTCATGGTGAATAATACTCATGCACTGCCCATAAGAGTTCTTAAGGATGACTTCGTTGACATTTTGGGTGTCACTTTCAAGGTTGACTTTGAAGTGATCAAGTTGGCTAAAGATGATGATTTTTTGGCTCTTTTTGGTTGTCCTTGGTGCTATATAAACAAAATTAACTTGAACTTCAAAAAGTGCTACATCAATTTTGAAAATGACAATTAATGCATTGTGATTCCCCTAGATAATGCTCAATGACCTCTTTTTGTTGAAACATTTAATGTCAAATAGGATCATCATATATATAATGTCACATCTTGGGTAACTAATCATCTTGATCCTAGTCTAAATGGTATATTACCATGGGCAAATGCATAGTCCATTTTTGAAACTATCGACAATGCCTATGAGTAATGAGCCATGAAGAATATGATCGTATTGGATGAATTTGTGGCATAATTGGTAGTCAAGAGGATGTTTAACATAAGTTTCTTAAGCACCATAATTTTATTTGCCTCATTGGTGGACATTTGATGGTTAGACTATCCCTGTAGATAGATAAAGCACCTAAGTTTCATGGATAAATGGAGGTTCAAGAGTATGTGCAATAATTGGAAATTTTTTGTGTTTGAAGATGAATAGATGTGCTCACTTATTCATGTTCTTCAAGGTATAACTGCTCGATGGTGGGTAACTCACCATCACAATTTGTTCACCTAGGACCAAGTGCACACTGTCATGCACTATTATTTTATCATTATAACTACATTCATGATATTTTAAGTTATGATTGTGTTAGTGCCATAGAATCTCATATCAAGGCCTATGAAAACCTTTGGAATTTGGATGAGACATCTTTTCTTAAATATTTGTGGGTTCATGCATTTTATGGTACTCTATGCACCTAGACTAGTGCATGATATATTCATCAAGAACGATGTTTAGACATGGAATCATAGGGATAGAGTGACATTAGAAGTAATATGATTTTATCACTATCTTACTCATCACCCAACATGAATTTATCCCTATCCCTACAAATGACCTACCAAGCTATTGTAGGTGATCCAATGCTAGTTGAAGACTGCATATGACATATACATGGTATACATGAGGATAGATTATCCATATTTAAAGAATTTGATATTCATGCATCATCTTATTTATATATTGACTCTCGACTGAACCATGTACTAAGGGAACATTTACGAAAGGGCAAGCAGAAGGTTGTATACCAGGTTGAGGAAGGTACCAATTATGACCCTCAATATCCATCCCTTGACCACTTGGCTTTACATATTGAATATGGGGCACGTAATGTCAGAGACACCATATAAACTAACCAACAACCATATTCTAAGCTACTCCAAATGGTTCAATGTAATATTAGAGTGGAAGATGCATTTAAGATGGTCACTATGATGAATTATTGGTTTAATACTGAGTTCACTAAGATTTTTGAACTTTTATAAGAATATCAAGATGTTTTCCCACACAATTACATAGAGATGAATGTAGTGCATACTTCATTGGGGAAGATGCACATCAAGTTAGTTAAAGGTGCTCGACCAGTTAGAAAAAGACCATATCAAATGAATCCTAATTTGCACACTTGGGTTAAAGAGGATATTGATAATATGTTCCGTGCTAGAGTTATCACTCTTATTGATGAATCTGAATGGGTGAGTCCCATGGTGATTCGTATCAAGAAATATGGACACATTTACATTTGCGTATACTATAGGGTGCTTAATGCTACTTGTGTAATTGAACCTTTTATAACACCTTTCATATTGGAAATATTAGGATTTGTTGGGTATGAGATTTACACCTTCATTAATGGTTTTTCTATCTATCATCAGGTCTATATTGGAGAAGAAGATAAACCAAAGACCACATTTATAATTGAATGGGGTTCATTCACCTATAATGTGATGCCTTTCAATTTGAAGAATGATCTGGCCATGTTCTTGCGTATTTCGGTAAAATATTTTAAGGATTTTATTTACAAGTTATTCAAGTATACTTGGATGATTGGACCGTATATGGTTTAGTGTGTGGCCATTATGATAATCTTTGCCTCATGCTTGAGTGTCATCATAAAATTTAGATTTATTTGGATCTAAAAAAGTTTGTCTTTGCTACTCCTTTTGGAATTTTATTGGGTCACATTATTTATCATGATGGACTATTAGTAAATCTAGCTAAGATTACAGTCATTATTTGCCTTCCAACATCAACCACCCAAAATGAGGTATGTGCCTTCCTAAGACACACAAGGTACTATCAAAAATTAATTAAAGGATATGATAAGATCATAGTGCCATTAGAAGAACTGCTTAAATAAAATGGTTAATTCTTATGGACAAATGCTCACTAGTAGGAATTCATAACACTCATGGATAAAATACTCACTGCACCCATTCTCCATTTTCTAGACTGGACAAAGCCCTTCCATGTACATGTTGATATTTCAGGTATGGTAGTGGGCACTATCCTTACACAACTTGGCAATGGTAGTCTTGATCATCCTATGTACTTTTCCTGTCAGAAGCTCACTCTAACTAAACAAAATTACTCAACTACAGAAAGTGAAGCCTAGTCCATGGTATATGCACTCCAAAAGTTTTGCCAGTATTTATTGGCCACCCCGTTCACTATATTTATAGATAATGAAACACTTAAGTACCTCATGAATAAGCCAGTGTTGTATGAACACATTTACCGTTAGATTATTCTCTTTCAAGAATTTTTTATTTTCTATAATGGTAAAACCACATAAGACTAATTGTGGACCAGATCACTTGTCACTCATTGAATACTGAATAGGTAAGTGTTATAGAGGATGACTTACTTGATGTATAATTTTTTAAAGTCACACATGTACCTGAGGAATTGGAAGATATGACATCTTTCTTTAACATAGGTTTAACACCAACCCACCTCAAAACTCAAGAGAAAAGGCAATTAGTTATTTGCACTGCTCCTTTCTAGCTAATTAGAGGTGACCTCTATAAGCTTGAATGGGATGAAGTATTATGAAGATGCATTATGTAACATGAGTGCATTGAAGTTCTTCAGGACATTGATGAAGGTGTCATTGGAGAACATTATGCTGGTTATGCTACAACACATAAGGCTATATGAGTAGGGTTATGGTGGCTCACTTTATTTAAGGATGCCAAAGCTTACACATACCAATGTGATATCTATCAGTGCATGGGTAAATTGAACCAGAGGGATGGTATGCCCCTTCATCCAATACTTGCTCATAAACCCTTTGAGAAATGAGTTGTTTGTTTTGTTGGGCCCATTATTCATACTGTAAGGCATAGTGACACATGTTATATCATTATTACCACTAACTACCTCACTCATTGAGCTGAAGTAGTGCTCACCCAAGATTATACTATTACAACTACCATTAGGTTTCTTTGGGAGAATGTCATTAAAAGGTATGGATGTCCTTTAAGTTTGACTAGTGATCATGGAACTCATTTCATTAATGAGACAATACACATCTATTTGGTTGATTTCATTATTGTGCACCACAAGACTACACCATATCACCCTCATGATAATGGTATAACTGAAGCTTTCATTAAAATCTTGGGTCATACATTGATGAAGATTTTTAATTTTGGTTGAACTGACTAGGATGATCAAGTTTTTGTAGTATTATGGGCATATCAGATCATGTATGAATGATTGAACAAGAGTACTCCTTTTAACCTTGTCTTTGGTGATGAAGAGTTCTCTTAGTTGAGTTCTTTGTACCTTATTTATGTATTACACTTGTGGGTTGCTTGGACGTTGAGGAATATCTTAAAGTGCACTTGGATGCTTTACTAGAGTTAGATGAAACATGTTTTCTCATGCATTGGAGCCAAGGAGTGGAGAGACAAAAACATAAATCCTGACATGATATACATATTAAGAATAATACTTTTTCTCTTGGTATGCATGTGTTGGTCTATAACTCTAAGTTTGTGCACCATTCATGAAAACTTCACATATATTGGGATGGTTCATTCATCATTCATATCATTTAGCACATAGGTGCATGTAATTTGAAGAGGTTAGATACCCAGTTCCTTCCATGCCATTTCAATGGTAGTCAACTTCACCCCTACCATTCTGAGAGATACTTTCTTTTTGTTAATAAGGCATTTGCCACTAGATTAGTTTAGGAGTTTGGTTTATTTTAAATAAACCATGGCATTATTTGTGTGCCTTTTACTTAGGTTAAGATAAACACTTGGTTCTCTCTTATTTTCTTTTTCCTGTCGTGGAGGACCACAAACATCTTTTAGTATGGGGTAAGTGTGAATGAAGTAAAGCTAGAGATTTTAAAAGAAATGGTGGAAGGAAATGCACATGGAAAAGGGACACATAAGTGAAATCACATAAAAACAAAATGATACATAAGATGTGGCATGTAACCACTATGAAGGGATCAAGATGGAAAACACAGGTTCCTACTTTGGAAATAGAAACTTTTAAATTATTTTTACAACTATCATGCACTACGAGAAAAGCATGGAATGGGACATATGTGTTAAATGTGATAAATCAATAAGTGTAATGGCAAGCGTGCCAAATGGACATAATGAAAATATTGTTAGAGGCATTAATGAGTTAAATGATGGATGAAGTCATAGAGAAGTAAATATGGGCTAACCTGTGAAGCTATAACAAGGTAAAAAATCTTCATTTTAACACTTTACTATTACAAATTCTCAAATTTATAGAGCCAAAAAAAAATTCAAGCTATCAGAAGAAGCATTATTTAAATTTCAACATCAAAATTCATAGTTGTAAAAGGAGATTATCATGAATAAAGAGACTGGTGAATTTTTGATTAGAGGAATGTGGTTGAAGAGTTATAGGTTGTAGGTGTTAGCATCCATCATTAAAGGATGTTGAAGTAGGAAAGTTGAGGGGGTCTGAAAAAATAAATACATATTCTTTTAGGAGGATTGGATGACCATGCCTCAACCTTTATGATCCTCAAAGGGTGATGCAATGAAAGAAAAAGGCATAGATAAGTGAGCCTTTACTTGTGATACATAAAGAAGAAGAGTTTAAGGGTGCAAAAGGATAACTAGTTTTGATAAGAGAGTAAGTACCTAGTGTATTTGGTGTGCAAGTGAAAAAATTGACACAACACATAGAGGGAGCATATATTAAGGAATCAAAGATGACATGTGAGGCAAATAAAGAAGTTGCAACACCTACCCCACCCTTTGTATTTATCAAAGAAATGCAATACCCTGAGTCAGTGTTGTGTACTGATAATTGGGAATTTGAGGTGTTGACCTATCAAGTATTTGATTATAATCATCAACAACCTAGGAATGAAACAAAATTATAATGTGATTATAGGATTGACTGCCAGGAATACCAAAAGTAAGATCACTTATGATCTCATAGTTTTTAATATTCTGAACGATGTTAGAGTGTTCCAACTCTTTAACTTACCTTATTTTGGGAAGCCCACTGAGGTCATGAGATTTATTATCTCACACATCGACAAGGACTAATTTTAATTCATAGAGCACAAAATGAGGATCACTGCCTAGAGAATTATCAAGGTCACATGTTTATAATGCTAGAATGCTTACCTTAATGGGGACTTGGAGGACCAAGAAAATGGAAGTGACACTAGAGTACAAAAAGTAGGGCCATACCATGTACATATATAGTCTCTAGGATCCCAGCCTTTGGGTAGCTACATGCTTGGCCATGACCAAGCTTGGAGGAGTTGATAGATGGAAGGAAGTTGGTATGGTGCACATTTATGTAGCTAACTAGATGGCCCAAGGGCTTAAATATAATTATTCTGGGCACTTTACCAAGCATATCATTATAAATGCAAAAAAGGCCCATCACCTACCAAATCAAAATTTCATTTGGGGCACAATTCTTTTGTTATTACTATTTGATGAGATTGGTGTGCCAGAATACATTAGTGGTGAGTTGAAGTGGGCCTACCCACCTAAGAACAAGTCTCTAGCTAAGTGGTTCAAACTTTTTAACCTGTCCTAACGCTATTACCCCCTCTCATAAATTAATAATGAAGGGTTGGTTTGATGGAATGAAGGAAACCTTTGGGAATGAGTGGAACATCCCCAAAGACTTACCTATGCAGATGGGGGATCAAGCTCAGTTTTTAGTGAAATAACACTATTAATTAGTGCACATTTAGATGGAATCGATAGATGATGTGTCTAGGTGGCTCAAGCTACCTTATGTCTTCATGACTAGGTATTTCATGAATTTTGTAAATAGGATATATGATGTGTACCCTGTGAAAATTGATGTTGATTAGATTGAAATTGAGTCTCACACTCTTCACCAATTATATGTATATCTAAGGAAGAAATCTTATAGAGAAAAACAAGAATCAGATAACACTAATATCAAAGCACATCAGATCTTGGTCAGGGACAAAGTTCATTTGTTTTATTATATGCTAAATCCGAATAAGAAGACATAAGGGAGTAGTGAGGTTAGGAAAGAAACCATTCCACACCCACCAAATATTGGAAGACATTAGAAGGAGAAGAGGTTGGGGCATGAATCCAGTTCAAACACTTAACTAAAACACCCAAAGTAGTAAAGGATTGCCCCTTCACCACCAAGAGATCCAGTGCTTATAGGTAAAACATAAGAAGGCCCTGATTCTACCACATAGATATATATTCTTTCAAAATAAGATATTTCTATTATCGCTTGGATTTGCACCATTTAAAGAGATGTCTCAGCTCTCCTCATCTAAGTGGCACAATTAAAATACCTCTAGGCTGTGGGTAGCCTTAGAATGAGTTGAATATCTAGATAGGATAGCTCCCTTGATTTACCACTTTTGGATCACTACTACACCTATGCTTCTAAGGAAAAGGGAGAGAAAAAATTAAAAGTAAACTATCCTAAAGGAGGTGATACACCAAATTAATTGATAACTACCAACCAGCTGCATGTCACACATGAGACCGAGAGACTAACTGGGCATATACTTCTCTAATCTGAATCTTCTCACACCAATATTTCATTACGAGGTTAAGATGAATGTTTAAGCTAGGAGGACTAGATAAGAGGCATATAATGGAACTATTTAATAGACTAAATCACTCAATCTTGACACTTCATAGAACACTTCACGTGACCTGTAAGGAGCTGTAAATAGGGGAGAGAATGAGACAACAATGCTAAGGAAATAATAGTCATCACTAAGAAAGATCAATCATTTAAGCGAACACACTATGAAAATTCATAGAAAAGGTAAAATCAATTGTATTTAACCATGATATGCAAATGAGCAAGGTTTCACCATACTTAGGTGGAACATATTTTACAAAGGCCAAAATGGCTAGCTCTTATAGAATTTGAGAGATAAAAGATAAGAAAGAAGTCTAAAGGTCATAAGGATACTTGTCATGTTGAGAGAAAGATTTACATGTGCATAATAATGAAGTAGGATATTGACCATACAAGGTTTGATAGGATAAATGGCTTTCAAGCTATGCAACTCATGAAAATTGGTGTAGGAGTTATCATTCTACACAAGAAAGTTGCCTTCATCATTCACCCCTATTTGAATGTCCCAAAACTAGCTAGGGAAAACTATCATGATTTGAATGAGAGGGATGGGCTATAGACATGCTTTTGAATCGTTGGATTCATGCCTAATCACCTAGATTCTTTTGAAAATGAGCCATCACTTCTAACACTCATAGAAAACTACTCTTTCACACACCTTGCATGCTTAGATTCAAAAATGGATTTAGTTTCTCATGAAAATACATATAAGGGGGTGAATGGCATGTTTCAAGATAGTGCATGGCCTTAGAGGCATCATGAACACCTTAAAAATCCTCCAACTTGAAGTTTTCACCCTTTTAAATATCATGTTCACTATGCCAACCCAAATTGGCTGAGATGAGGGCTCTATTAGGCACACTTAGGAGTTTTTTTGAAGCATGAAATGGAAATGGGGAGTTATATTAAGTCTCAATATTCCTTTCAAAGTTAATTTCATCTTTTGAAACCTCATAAAACCTACACAATGCACAAAACTATCAAAAATACCCTATCTTGTACTCCATCCATACAATTTCGTATAGTCCAAAACGATGAGGAGTGTCTTGAGAGAGTCCTATAAAAATTTAAATCACTTTCATGGTCATTATAGTCCATTTGGATACATATCCTTCCTTATTTTCCCAATTGTGTCCTTATTTAGGGTTTGCAAGGGTTTTGAGTCATTTAAGCCCTTAAGGCATAAAGATTGGACATTGAAACTACAAAAAAATCCACTAGAGAAAATTTCAATACCTACATCAACCTCCCCATACTCCTTATATTCTCATGCACAACCTTCAAGAAGACGCGAGCATCTAAAGTTGCTTATTTGAGCCTTTCCTCCCATTTACACATGCCTAATGTTTTTTTTGAACCGAAATATGGATTCCTTGTACTTCTTCTAAAAGATGAAGGATTGAACACATCTAAAATTACCCTAAAACATGACATAATCCATTGTAATTGTTACCTAAATATAGAATTGAAATTGACCTCCCATTTGGATTCTAAGCCTAACCATGCCTAACAGGTTTGATTGCATACTTGAGGGCCTAGAGCACCCTAGTTTCATCCTTCTATGAGATGTTTTTCATATTGTCCTAGGTGTGTTTCAACTCCATACACCTTTTTTCAAGGTCCAATCAAATATTGTTTCATTCCTTTATCACCTTTTCTAAAAAATGCAAGGTTTATGCACAAAGGGAGTGCCCTCTATTTGAGACAAAATAGAGAGAACTTCCCCTCTTTGCTCAGACCAACTGATCATTAGATGAGATTTTATAGGTTGTAAAAAAATTATTCATAAAAATTCATCCCTTGGTTAGGTTTTTAGATCTTCCAACTCCCTCAAATTCCAAGATAGACTACAAAAGTGTATTGTGTGTAGGGTTTGAAGATGTGGACTATATTTTACTTGATGTGAGTCCATTATATACATGATTTTAATATTAAAGAGCTTATTGAATATTATATGATCATTCTATATGTATCTCCAATCCATTCATCACACTATACTTTCATGTACCCCTTCATATACCTTGAACTCTCAAGATTGAGTTCTATCTCTTAACTGTGTTTTGTGTCTTAGAAGGGCACCTGCAGGTGACCATGCTTATTTGGGTTTGAGGATAGTATATAAAATATTCCCTATAATCCCTTAAGATAATTTTTTACTTGTTTGAATCCATTTATCTCATCTTACCTAGGCTAGACCACATCAAAAATCCAATCCCTTGCTCTCTACCCCTCACAGTTAACTACAACTAATTGTGTGGGGTCCTATAAGTGCATGTTTGCTTAGTTGGATTTTGATCATAATGTGTAAAGACCCATATTGAATCTATACACACCATGATATATCCATAATTTTTATTTTATGCTTGGAGTGAGGTTTATTATCAAGGCTATGTAGCCCATTCTTCATGGTAACCATACAACTAGCCTGTAGGTATACATTTTGTGATGAAAAGGAGACCTGTAAGTGTGTATAGGGTCTAAAACATAGTACACCATTTTAATTTAATCACTCTTAGATCATAAATGTTCTGTTCAACCATCTAAAATCATTCAAACCTGGTGATAATGTCCAATATTACAACCTGGGTTGAAAATATCCCTTTATAACTCAGACCTTGTAGATGATAGTGAAGGAATTTAGTGTTCAAATGATAACTTTGAGGAGCTCAACTACCATATTTCATTAGTCATATGTCCTCTATCTTTTTCAAAGTTTCCTTTCTATGATAGGGCTATGTAATGAGTATATCTAGATTGTTTAATACCCCTGATAACCCTACCTTATGACCTCAACAAAATGCTTAGGTGTTTTGTTTTCCTATTTTAGGGAAAAGATCCTTAAATACAATCATTGTTTTGTTCAATGGTTCTTCATAGTCTGCCTACCAACCTAACCCTCTAAATAATTCTATCATGCTTTCTACAACACATTAGAACCTCAAGAAGGATTCCATCTCATGCTTCAATCTTTTAGAATGGCTCTTCAACTCTCTATGGTACCACTTGTAGGTGGAGATTTTCTAATGTACAGCCAATGAGTAGAAGTGTGGATAATGTGCATTGTATTTGGCATTTAATGAGTTCTAGGCTTAACTCCATACCTCCAAATACAATCTTCACACTCTAAAATATTTTAAACAAGTGTCAATACCTTCTTTTCAACATGATTTCCTCCATGAGAGCACCTATAGGTGCATTTTCTCTGTTATATGAACTGTGGGTGACTGTGTTAACTGTCATAGTCACTCTTCAAAAAAATGAAAGCATTTATTTATTACTCCTACCATGGTAATGTGTTCAACATTTTATGACCTCTACCCCAAATCCATAGATGTGTCTCAGAGCTTTGCACAACTCACTTGGCTGACTATTTATGGTAGTCATATGGCAACTGACTGTATGAAATTTTATGACTGCATCCTCATGGAGTATTGTTTTGGAGATGAGATTGAAAGGTGAGGGGATAAATAAGGACAATGGAAACATGATAATTAACCTATCATCACCTTCAAAAACCATTATCAAAGCATGGAAATCTAAAAATGGTGGAAACTTGCATGTCATCCTTAATGAGAACAATATGCAAACTTGAGGTGATTTATCTATAAAAACACCCTAAAAAAATAAACCAATAATGAAGATAATGATGTGAATATGTCCATGTCCTCTAGAGATAATATTAGTAATTGTATTGTATGGACTTCTCCAAACCAAAGCAAAACCTATAGGGTACATGAAATACTTAGCATAAAAACATAGTCAACTTGTTAGAGATGATTAATAAAGCATGGTTGACCAATCCTTGAAAACTTGTTATGGAAATGAATCTCTCTAACTGTAATATCACCCCATAATGGTGTTTGGTCTGAAACTTCCTCAACTAGCCATACCAAGCATAAACCTGTTGACCACTTTGGTGTGTTTAGAAGGGCGAAGAAGGAGTGTAATGGTTTTGGACCTTTTATTGCACTTTTAGAGCATATCAAATGTGGAATTTAATATAAGGAAGATGAAGAGCCATCTCACAACCTTATCCCATGTGTCACACTCTCTCATGTACCTACAAGTGACAAACTCTTCCCTTTTCCAAGAAAGCTGCTCTTTCTTCTAAAGAACCTACCAATTTTTAGTTAGAAATAGTTGATTAAGGCATAATATAACACATGGCACATGAAATCACCTTTTGAAACCTTCAAATTTCCCAAGGAGGTCATACAACTCATTTAATGATCTATATTGACCCCAAAATGACTCTAAAAGACAAAAATATTAAAATGACTAATGACCAAGGCTAATATGACATGAAATGATACCAAATGAGCTATGCCATAATTAATTACATTATAGTAGGCACCTAACCCATCTAAAGATCAAGTTTTTACCTATAAGGGGCCCTATTTGCCTGTAGGGTCAAATTTGGTCAACAATTTCTACATCAAAAGTTGGGGAATATGAATGGAGAACGATGACTCTTGAAGCACCACCTCAGAGGGGAACTTCCCATAAAGATAAAAAGGAATCCACACCAAAGATTAAAAAATAACCCTCTCCAACACATCACAAAGAGCCTCCCCTTGATGATACATAAGTGGATGTTAGGAGTCCCATTAGTGAAGAAAGGGACAACATAAACACAACTTTAAGTACTAGTGACCTTGATGCTAGCATTACCCACCAACATGATAAGGCATAAATATAGATACTTGAGCATAATCCTAATAGAGGGAAGGAGCTTATTGATAAATCCATATAACAGAGGCCACTAACTACTCATGCAACCCCTTCTATTCATACCCATTTCTAATAGAGCATCCCAGAAGGACCTATATATGTGGGAGTATTTTCCCAAGGAAGACTCAACCAATCAAACTCGATAAGATCTTTATTTTTACATGGATGTATCTAAATAAAGAGTGTCACATTAAACTTTGTTATGATAATATTTTTTTGTCACCAAGAGGGACTGAGATTTTTGGTACATTTTAGGTGAATCCTTGGTATTGTACATCAGCTTAGGCAAGCATGAACCTTCTTAAGTTTGCGCATGAAGTGACAAGGTAAAATTCCTTAAATTTTTTTGATGTAAATCTGCTTAAGTAAAAGCATCAAGAAGTCATTACCCTATATCATGATGAGTGTGTGAAACAAATAAATCTTGAAGACAAGTTTAAATATCTCAATCACCAACTAGAATAATTAATGATGTCTAGAGTGAAGACTCTAACACTCTGCAAGACAGATTTTCAATAGAAATTGACCCTTATTGATGGAGTTCCTCTTGAATGTGATGTGATTGATAAATTAGGTAACCTGGTAGAACTGTTATTAAAAAAGTAAAGTCCAGGTAAATCCCCAATGTTAGTAGACTTGGGTAATAGAGCAATTCACTGAGGTTGTTAACATTTATAAAAGATTTTTTACTAGATTTAGTGATACGATTCCCATCATTGATGGTTTTTTAATCAAATTATCATGTCTCACTATAATTTTGGACATAAGGCTTTAGTCAAAAGAACTTTAACACTAATAATTGGCTAAGAATTAGATTGTAATAAAGGATAGTGTTGAGCATGCCAAATCATTTCACGATATGGAAGCCCTTGAAAATAAAATAAATGCTCATCATTAATATCTAAACACCAATTTTATATCACTCTGAGTATATATTTTGACAATGGTTACCTCATTTGAGGATGTTCACAAGGATGTTACTGCATCACTTGAGTGTTTGATAGCTCAAACAAGTGACTTTGTAGAATAACCCAAGGAGACCAAGTGGCTCAAATAAAATTAGAAGAAATTACTTCCAAACTGCAGACTATGTTGAATCATTAGGATGAAGTAAAGTCTTAGGTTGAGCACACGAGACCTAAATTTTTGATATCATAGGGACATGAGGATATTGTATAGTTGGAGATGGACTATTGGTTTAATGTGGGGTTATGTTGGGCCCTCAATTTTGTATCTATTTATCCTAAGTACTTTTTGAAGATAATGATGTGGAAGAATGCATAGGAATGTGAGTGACACAATGTATAAGACCATGGCATATAAGAGGTAAGTTACAAAGAACAAGGACACATGAAACATAAAGGAATTGTGAATGTAGGACTCAAACAATAACAAAAGACTTGGATAAGGGTACAAAAATTGGAGATAGTTAGGGAATGGTTTGCATGAAAATTAAAGAAGAATGGGAAAGTGTGAATGTAGTACTGGTCCATGAGAAGATAGGTGCATGGAAACAAAGATCCAACATAGAGAGAACATATAGGGGTAGTTAGGCCTGGGTCATTAGGAAATAAATGTAAGGGCTTCCCATGATTCATTACTATTAATAGTCATTGGTGAGTCATCTTTATGTAATTACTTCTATAACTGAATGGTTAGGGCAGAACCATGTATAAATACCCCCT
Organism: Torreya grandis; assembly: GCA_037957365.1. Lineage (NCBI taxonomy): Eukaryota > Viridiplantae > Streptophyta > Pinopsida > Cupressales > Taxaceae > Torreya > Torreya grandis. Next base: position 7,455,545 of record JARHVA010000099.1, on the reverse strand, counting down.
AGTTTTACTTAGTGGGTTGGTTGATAATTGCAATCTTAAGCCGTCATAATTCTAGATGTGACTATGTATGCAATGAGAGGAAGATCTTGTGTTGATGAAATACCTATGTAATCTAGTTATGATTACAATGGAATTATTACTCTTTTATTCTCAGTTTATGCCTATCCTTTTCTATTATTAGTTAAGTAGGGATTGAATGAATAGTCAAGAGTTAGTCATGGAACCATATATTTAGAACTAAGTGCTTATTCGATCACCCTAGCTTAAGAAACTGAATGGATACAATGTCATGTGACAAAACCAATGGGAACTAGTCTTAGACTGCATGCTCTATTTGAGCATGTGAGAACCTTTGTCATGTTATGTGTTAGCTTCTTAGCTCATTAGAACTCTTATTTTCTTAAGCACGTGACTAAAAAAAGTCATGCTAGATTAGAGGAAAAAATCCCAACACTAGCCTAATTGTTTTATTGAACCCTCTCATGCGATTATCTCAAAAGGTGTGGTATAAATACAAATCAAATCCTTCTCATTACACACTAGATAAATAACAAGAAACACCTATAAAGCTTAATTAAATCATTTGTATTTGATTTATACTACCCTATTCCTTCTTATTTCCATATTAGTCATAGGAGTAACTCCAATATAGGTCTAAGCATTCAAGGAACAACTTATGACTCGTATTTATCAAGTTACAAGCTAGATCATTGCATGTCCTTCCATATAGTATATTTAACTATTGTTCACACACATGCCCACATATCAGGGAGAACAACATATGTCTGAGGACCTCCTTGGAGTATTATCTATGTAGTAAATGCTCATTTACAAAGGAATCTTTGAGGTCAGTTCGACTCCATGAGTCCATTAAACCATTTTTTACAAGGTGACATGATCTAGGTTGGAGAACTAAGGTTTGATCTATATACATACATCCAAATCCTATGTGTGTGATTTAGATAGACCAACAAAAAAGCAATTGTAAACCTTAACAGGTGTAAATGGTCACTCTCGAATAAAATGAATATTACATACTATATAGAACCATCAAACTAGGGATAAAACCATCAATACTAGTATCTGAGGGTCAATGCAAGTGTCTGGTCTACCATAAAGCATATTTATAGAATATGATGACTATACCTAGATATCTAGTCTACCTGATTCCTCACCTGCATATCTCACATAAGCAAATTTTTATCTCTTCTCTATGTTTAAGCAATCAAAATATCATTTTGCGTTATACTTTTTATATTTAAAAATTTTCCATGTTCAATGTTTTTATTAAAAATATTTATTTATTTAAATTCAAACAATTAGCTTGCTATTAGAACAATTTACTTATATTTTGAATTAGGCTATTATTCCCCTTAACTGTATATAAACTAAAAACTTAGGGTCAAGCATTTTGGTGATCTTGACATCTAAGTCTCCTTTTGAAAACCCTATATTGCCTTAGGGTTTTCTAATTTTTGATTTCTAAATTATTAACACTATTAGAGAAAGGTATGCATTTTTTATAAAAATAGATTAATCATGTTCAATATGGATGCATCTAGTACTTATATCATTACATAATATGTGATGGAAATACTTATTTGTTATCTTTCACACATTGTTTAATCAGTCCATGATATAATCAAATGAGGTAGAACACATGGAAAATCTCAAACAAATATATTTAAGCATACTCCTTGTTGTTATAATGTTTATAATGAGCTATTGCCTGTTATGACTAAGTGTTAGCGAGAGTGCATGAAATAACCATCTTCAAAATATAATATTTCAAACCACTCTAATGATGTTATTCATAGGAATTCACTCTTGGATTTATTACACTATTCTTCTTAGTACAAAGATATTATTTTGGAAGCATTGTGTATGACTATCCTACCAAGCAATGTGGAGCCACCATATGTGGTCTCTGTGATCAATTTTATCAAAATGTATTGAGCATAACATTCCACTTGAAAAATAAGATTTGCAACCCAAACTTATTATTTATTGTTATTTACTATTATACATTCAAGTACGTGTTTGCATTATAAAACTTAAAAGGGTATTTGTGGATAATGGTTTGGGACTAAGAATTTACAACATATCCTTCCTTTATTTAGTAGGAATTTAATGTAAAAATATGGAATGATCAAATGTGAACATAAAAGGATTTGATAATATCTCACAAAAGGTATTGGGATAAATAACATTGCATATAACTGTATGGCCCTGTACATTACCTAATCTATGTCAAGTTATGCCTAATGATTTAAATTACAACATAATTTTGGGATGCCCTTAGATATATGAGATGTATGCAGTTCCATCTACTTTGCACACATGCCTAAATTTCAATCACCAATGATTCATTTCTACATGTCCAATGGATACTAATCCCTCCAAACATTGTGTGATGGTCCAACAAAAAAATATTTATACTCCACACTCTTATAATTATAATTTTAGCTCTATATATTTGATAAAACATGGATATAAAAGGAAAAGGATTAATTAAAAGTGATCAAGGTATAACACAACCTATTTATTCATCAAATAATAAAAATTGAAAAGGCTTGGGTTTCTCAGCTAAATCCACAAATGATAAATAAAACATCCATACTCAACCTTGTTTTTTAAAGGCCAAATCATAATCCATGTATATATCTACTTCTAATTCTAATCTACAATTAGTAATCCCTCATTTGATTGATGACAAAGCTTCATTAAAAATTTGGACATTGAACGAGTTCTCAAATGATGAGTCATTGTTAGAGTACTTGGGGGCATATAAGGATCTACCTTCCTTTTAACATAAAAATAAGTTTCCTCATTCCACCTCTAATAATGCTTACTTTTGTATGAATAATGATCCCATTATATAACACAACACACATAACATAATTCCTACTGCCATCATGTATCATAGATAAATCCACCCTTCTGAATAAAAAAATAATAAAATATAGTTTTGAAATAGATAGAGATCCTTGACCAATATTATTAGCTATAATGATGTATGAAGATGAAAGAAAAAGATATCGATAAGTCCTACATGATTTTATAGAATTATTTGCTTAATATTATTTTGACATGCCTGGCATTGATCCATATGTGGCTATACACAATATATTACAATATTTAGATGAAAAACCAATCAAGTATTAGATTCACAAAATACATCTCAAAGTAGCCTTACTTATCAAAGATAAAATTTAGATATTATTAAATGTAGGCTTTATTAGAGCCATTGCACCTTCTGATTGGGTTTATAATACCATACATGTCACCAAGCCTCATGGTGACATTCAATGTTGTATGAACTATCATGATATAAATAAATCTTGTCCTAAAGATGATTTTTCATTACTTAACATTGACAATATCTTTGATTCTACAGCCAAATCTGATACATTTTCATTCATGGATGGTTTTAATAGATATAATTAAATAAAAATTAACGTAATAGATCAAGATAAGACAACATTCACCACCCCATAGGGAGCATTTTGTTATATGGTCATGCATTTGAAACTAAAAAATGCATGAACTACATATCAAAGGGCAATGATACACATTTTCCATGATTTTATTCATACAACTATCAAATATTGTGTTGATGATTTACTATCAAAATATAAACATCGACAAGATCATGTTATATATCTAAGGCAAATATTTAGGTGTTTGTGAAAGTTTAATGTGTGATTAAATTTGAAAAAAAATGTTTTTTGGGTATCCTTCATGAAATTTTTAGAATACATTATCTCCCATTATGGCATTGAGGTTGTTTCAAAAAGGTAAAATTAGTTTTTGATATGCCATCACCAACTAAATTGAAATAGTTATGATGTTTGCAAGGTAAAATTTAGACAATTCGATGCTTCATTGCTTAATTGGTTGATAAAATAGTATATTTCATATGTTTTCTAAAAAAATATATCAAATTCATATGGGATGAATATTATTAAAATATTTTTAATGAAATCAAAGAATATTTAAAAAACCCACTAGTACTCATGCCTCCAATACCAGATTGACCATTACTCCTTTATATTTGGCAACCCATGAGACCTTATAGGCCCTCTTAGCACAATATTATGATGATCACCGTGAGAATGCAATTTATTACTTTAGTCATACGGTTGATCATGAGTGCAAATATACTGTAATGTATAAATTTTATTTGGTATTATTATTTGCTACACAAATATTATGACACCACTTGCTTAATAATAAGATCCGTGTCATAGTCAAGGAATATCCTTTAAAAGTTTCTCATGAACAAAATCTATCTAATAGGCTAAATAACGAAATGGGTGATGTAACTTATAAAATTTGATATTATCTTCATATCCCAGAAATCAGTCAAACTCCAAGTTGTAGTTGATCATCTAGTCATAGCTCCACTACCAAACCCTTTCCCAATGATCAAGGATTTTCATGATGAATTAGCTACATTTAATATATCCCAAAACACATGGATCATGTTTTTTGATGGATATAGATGTATGATAGGTGTGGGTGTAGGAATAATAATATGTACCCTTAAAGGGAAATACATGCCATTTTTTTATAGATTAGCCTTTTCTTGCACCAAAAATATAGTAGAGTACTATGATTTGAACATTCGGTTGTACATAACACAAAAAATCCATGTCAAAAATATTCAGGTTTATGGTGACTCTTAGTTGGTTGTCAATCAAGTTACCAATCATTACCAAACCAAATAAGAACATTTAATTCCATATAAAGAAATGGTGGACAAATTGAAAGAAACATTGACACATTTTTTATAAGAAGTATCCCATGTAAAAATAACCATCATGCTGATGAAATGGCCACTACAACATCCTTAATGCCTCTTGATATCAAAGATGATTACATAAACTTTACCACATAGAAGTTATACCAAGCTCTATTACATCAAACAAAATAGATCCTTTAGAATTCCTTGTAGTTACATGCACTACAACAAACACATAATGGTATAGTGATATTTACAATTTATTATTCTGGACCTTTATATAATATCATTTCTCTCATAATGGGAAATATATATTACAAAAGAAGGAACTATGTTATGTTATTATAGGATACACTTTATTAAAATGAGGTTTCATCGTACAATTAATCTGGTGTCTTAACAAAGACGAAGTAATAATCTTACTTCTAGAAAATCATGATAGTGAGTGTCAGGGACACTTAAATGGAAATAAAATGTCATATAAACTATTAGGAATGGGTTATTATTGGCCTAAAATAGAACATGAATGCATAAAACATGCTAAATTATGTTTACAATGTTAGAAATATAGCAACTTAAATCATGTTCTATCTCATGAATTACAGTCAATTTTCTCACCATGGCCATTTTCCCTCTGGGGATTTGTTTTGATTGGAAAAATAAGTCTAGTATCTATAGGAGGTCATAAATTCATAATCATAGCTATATAATATTTCACCAAATGGGTGGAAGTAATCCCACCTGAGTTTACCACTGGGGATGGTATATTCATATTTTTGACTAAAAATATTTTTATCTCAATTTGGTATACCTTGAGCTATAATTACTAACAATGGGTCATCATTCAAGAATAATATAGTGAATAAATTTATCAATAAACTTTATCTACACCTTATTATCCATAGGGTAATAGTTAAGTAAAATCAACAAACAAGAATATTGTAAAAATACTTGGAAAAATAGTGGAATGATATAGTACAGATTGTCATCATTAAAAGTATATTACTTATGGGCATATCGTACTAACATTCACACACTTAATCAAACACAACCTTATGCAATGGTTTAATATATATATGTATTTCTACCAATTGAACTTGAAATGCCATCTTTGTGTGTTTCTCTCAAGGATATTATTTAAGATAATGACTATTGAGAGAAACTACTATACATGTTAGAATAATTAAGTGCACAACACAAAAGCTATTAAGCATATATGGGTCTAACAATATCATATCAAATGATCACACACACACACACACACACATAAATTTTCCACTTGAATTTGTTTTGGGTGACTTGGTGTTAAAAAAAATCAAAAGAATACAAATGCAAAAAAAAACCAAAAAAGAAAATTGAAATCAAATTGGATAGGCCCAATCCCAATTATAAAAAAAATGGGAAAACATGTATACCACCTAGCTAAAATTGAAGGAAAACCCTTCAATAATTCAATGAACATTATACATCTACATAAGTATTACACTTAATTCAACATTACAAATAAAATTCAAAAAATTCCAAAAAAACTAAATAATCGAGAAAATACAAAAACATTCAATTAACCCATAAAATACAAAAATATTTACAATACACATATTTACAAGCTTTCTATTTATATATATATATATATATATATATATATATATATATATATATATATATATATATAATTTAATTTATGTTAGTAGATAATATATATTTTCATTTCCATATACACATATGTTTTACATGTACTTGACTATGATACATGCATACACCAAATACATGATACATTCACATACATATGTTGGACCTTTCCTTTAGCAGTGTAACACACTACTTTGGGAGGATATGATTCCTTAATCACAATTGATATAGGTTACACATGCTTTATATCATTTCACATTATCATGTTTGATCTTATATAATAATGCTAACACATGTCTATATACATGCTTACAATTTTCACAGTGTATTTGATATTGTATGCTACATGACATTTTTTTACTATACTAGTATGATATATTTATGTTAGGTGATTATATTTCATTTATTCACATTATCACTTCCTTGATTGTATTTTTTTATTATTATAATTTATATTGATTATGGAGCATTTGATATATTCCTTGCTTAGTGACCCTATGCAATAGTGTTGTTTTTCTTTACTATGTAGATATTTGAATATGTACTCCTTTTGAGTGTGTGAAATTTGAATATGAAACTTGTTTTTAGTCTCCTTAGACAACATTTTTTCATGATATTGAGTGCTCTTACATGTGTGTTTAATTATTTTCTGAGCTTGTACTATTAATTTCTAGACATTGCCATGATTCATATCGTGCATCTTAGGGTTTATTGTAACCACTTATTACAAACATTATTGATATAATTACTTAGACATGTTGTTACCTCTACATGATTGATACACATGATATGGTCAGATTATCCTTTTTAGTTAAGGTGATCACTAGTTTACATTATCCTCACCTCAAAAGGGGGCATATCAATGTGGGTATTTCATAGAGACATAACTTCCACACATACACAGTTCACAAAGTTGATGAAATTTGATATAGTTTACATGATTTAGATATACATTTGGGTTAGAATACTATATATTTAGCACCAATTTTCATAGATTTAGGATAGCATTTTTCATATTTTGGTAGATAATATATATGGTTATAGAGTATAGGTTGGATTTTGATAGATACTTTAGCTTGAGACACATTAGAGGTGCATATTCCATACAAGTACACCAAAAAAATTATCAAATTGGACATTACATTTTTAAAATAATTTACCAAGACACATTGATTTCAATAGGATGCATCTATTTGAGTTTACTTGTCTATAATAGTTGGCTACTTTCAGTAGTGTAATCAAGATTTCAACACCCTTGATGTCCTTAACACTACTATTTTGTAGATTGAGATGATTATACTACTTAAATTGATTGGATAATATATGTATACACTTGAGTTATGTGATTTAGAATTAGTGCTCTTGATCATCGTGTCATAACTCATTCTTGCACCAGATTGGGGTTATGATCACCCTCTAATCTCCCTCTTCACATATCCAAGGTTTAGTTGTGAACTTCCCTCTCAAATGCTTCATAAGGGAGGATCATTAAAAAATTAAAGTACCAAGGAGAAACATGGTGTCATTGACACACAGGTGTACTCATTCCTTTCTTTTTTTACTTATTAAAATTTTAATTTTTTCAATTTTAGATTATATTCACTAATTTATATTGTAACATGTTCTTGATTATAGGTCATACACTAACACCACATCAAACTGGATCAAGTGAAGGAAAGTGTGTTGTACACACCAAGGCACACATTTCTTTCCTTTTACCTAGTAATTTTATCCTAAATTATTACTATATTAAAGGAGGGGAAGTGTAGATACTAAAATATAAATTTATATAACATCTCAATTTTGTACATTTAAAAAATACCAATAAGGGGTTTATCCTTTAGTTCATGACCATTCATGTTGTTTAAAGGCTCACATTCACTATCTCACTCCTAAGTGCTTATCCCATAGTCAAAACCTATTATTCTAATTATACAAATCACCACAAACAGTTACATATCCTCAATAACTTTTTATTTTGAAGGACACTAGCATCCAACTTAGGACACTAGTATCCTTGCCTTACAAATCCTCAAAATTGCAAATCTTCTAAAATGTATTAGTCATCCTATTTTTTTTATTGAAATTTCCCATGAGATCATTTCAAAGGGTATGGCATAGATACAAATCAAATCCTTCTCATTACACATTGGGAAAATACCAAGAAGCACCTATAAAACTTAATCAAATCATTTGCACAACTGAGTTATACTACCCTATTCCTTCCTATTTCCATATCAATCATAGGATCAACTCTAATACATGTATAAATCATTAAAATAATATCCTATAAGTTGTATTTTTCAAGTTACAAGCTAGATCATTGCATGCCCTTGATATAGTGTATTGCACCATTTTTCACACACAGGCCCACACATAGGGGAAAACTACATATGTCTGAGGTCCTCCTTAGAGCATTGGCTATGTAGGTAGTGCTCATTGACAGAGGGATCCTTGAGGATAGCTCAACTTTATGAGCCCACCAACCCATTTTTAGTAAGGTGATATGACTTAGGTTGGAGATTTAGGATTTGTGTTATATATAGACATCTAGAGCCTATGTACACAATCTAGATAGACTAACATAAAGGTGAAAATAAACCCTAATAGTCATAGGTGGTCACTCCTAAGTATGACAAGTATTATGTAATGGATATAATCATTAGACCAGTGACATAACCATCGATGCTAGTGTTGAGGGTCGATACAAGTATTTAGCCTACTAGAAAGCATATTTCCTGAATATGACAATCAAATCTAGATCTTTAGTTTGCCAATTTATTTACCAAAATATATTAGGCCCACCTAGATATCAGAATATAAGCTAAGTATTATATCTTATTTTTTTTAAGTAATCAAACTATCATTTTGAATTGTACTTTCTATATAGTAAATTTCCAAATTTAGTGTGTTTATTCAGATTATTTGTTTATATGAATTCATTTAATTGGCCTTTTCTTATAATAGTTTAATTATCATTTGAATTAGGATGTTCTTCCCCTTAAATATACACATCCCAGAAACCTAATGTTAAACACTTCTAAAAGGATTTGATCAACATATTTTTTTGTGATTTCCATAGAGCTCCAAGGCATACTACTAACAGAGGCATCTATCTGATACATAATAAACAAAATTTGATAGATAAAAAAATCACTAATGTGGGTACATATACTAAAAGTATAAATGAATAATCAAATGAGAATATAATAATGAAAATATTCACTGATCCTTTCCCTATGCATATAGGTCAATAAATAATAGACAAATCAGAAGTACACTAGGCACATCCAATACCAAGTTCTTATCCTCACCAGACATAGGCACAACATCCTTTGAAATACATTATTGGTACACATCATGTTTTAGGACCATCTAGACCCCTTATTACATTCAAAAAACATGATATAGTAGATGATAATTTTGATTTGCACTCTTTTTTCATTCAAGCTTACATTGATCATAAACCTATACATTATTATGGTTGATAATGGTTCAAGTGTGAATATATGCACTATAATAGTTCTTTCACATTTTGGATAAATAGATAAAAATATGATTTCTACAACAATAATAATTAATGGTTTCAATGGACATGTTTAGAGTTATACTGATTAGATCACATTATCACTACAGGTTCATCCAATACATGTGACCACCAAGTTTATAATAGTAACTAGTGTAAGAGTCTTTCATATGTTATTAGGATGTCATTAGATTTAATAAATTTGTACAATGCCTTCTATAGTACATATATTTTTAAAATGTATTTTTGATAATAAGGTTATTTTAATCCCAAATTGGCTACCACGAGTGATTACAATTCAAAACTTATTATCTAAACTTGTTTAACTTTGTTGATAGTCCTTGAAGGTTCTTGTCTTATTCCTAGCTTGTCTTATCATAGTAAAGAGTGGTGTTAATTTAGGTCCTCTAAGGTGGTATAGTCAAAGTGAGAAGTCATGGCCCTAAAATTATTAACCAATATCCATTGTTTGACCCTTTATAAGGTTTTTAACATGGTTTAAGGTAATTTTAGAAAAGTTAAGGTAATTGATATATTTGTCTTATGTTTGTCTCAACATCTCAAATGACAAGTCCACATGTTTCAAGTTTGTTTAGAAGTCAAGGAAGATATTTTGTGTTATGTATAATTTTTGAATAACATATTTTATTCCACTTGCACATTCCCCTTGTTAATATGGCAAAATACTTCTCCTTCGATGTACAACCCACTCATAAAACCTTCTTGTCTCATTATTTCACCTTTAAACGATAATGCGATGTGAGAAAAGGAAAGTTGAAGAAAGATTATACATTACATCTGCATCATGCGTGTCATGGAGATCTCTATGAGCATTTCATATAGGGATCTAATAGGGAACTTATTCATGTGATCAACTTTCATTTCATAAAGAGGATGTTTTGATGAGTTTTGTAGGTTTTCATGCATGAGTAGAGCATCTTCAGCCAAGAAGATAATGACACTAGGTGGTGATTTTTATTAAAAACATCATCCAACCTCCCAAAGGTTAGATTCATTCCCATGAAGGTGTTATAGGTCCAAACAAGCAAGTAGCCTTTCCCTTTTCTCCATCGGGTTCTTAACTGTCTCAATAAAGTCAACCAATTTGAGGATGGTATACAGAGTAGAGGGACAGTTGGGTAAAATGATATTATGGGTATACATGGGCCCTTATACCCTTAAGATTACATGCATTTTTTGAGAGTTTTAGAGGGCAGGATTTATGAACAATCGTTAACAAAATAAGGTGCCTTTAAACCCTCCTAAAATCCCACAGGCACAATTTTTATTATTTTAGTGAGTTTGGAATTTTATGAATGAAAATGTATGCTTGTGTGATATTATAAAAGGTCTAAATATTCATCTCAAATCACACTTCACCATCATTTGGCACGTGTGGGTAGTCAAATAGTAATAAAATGCTATGTTTGTTGTTTTTTTAAGATGGCAGACAGGGTTGTTAAAGGTAAAAGATGTTTTCATACATGAAAAGGATGGTATTTATTTAGGAACCATTGTATTTTATCTCATATATCCACCTCAGGTCCTTTCAAGGCATTATCTAAGCCCAAATAGACCAAACATCATGAAAATGTGAAATTGCAAGTTTAAAAGTGTTGAGAAGGTGATTGTTTTATACCAAACAATATACTATTGAAGGGTTTTGGGCTTGAAATTAAATCCAAAAAATTTATTTCCCATGTTTAACATATTCTCGCATCTTACCCATCCTCATTCATGCTCATTTTCATTCCCAAGATGTCTTTCTTGCACCAAACTAAGGGTATAGTCCTCAAGAGACATTATATTAGCCTGTACGATATGATTTGGAGAGAGCCTACAATTTTTATGATAAATGTGAGAGATTATAGTTTTATTAATAATATATAACAATATAAATTAACTTAAAGATTCTATATATTTTTACCAATCCTATATGAGGGCCCGATACACCAATGATCACCTACAGATTTCTATGCAAGATTGGCCAATATGACTGTGAAGGGCATGCTAGAGATCAATTGGGATACTAAGGGTAACTTTAATGGTCTAAAAAATATAGGATAAAAAAGGAATTATGTGTATCAAGTTTAAATTTTGTCACTAACGACTTCCCAAGTCTCAACAATAAGGGAATGCAAGAAAATATGAGAAGGTCTAATAGGTGCAAAAGCCTAAAAGAATAATTCTACTCATGGTTTTGACCTTTTTCAAGAAACTAATAAAGAATATTGGCTTATAGTTTTAAATAAGATATATTTAACCTCAAAAAAGTATTGAATAGGATGGTAAGAGAATCCTAGAGTGACAACTTTCCTTCAATAGATCTACAAGTTCATTGCACAGTCTTGTAGTTTTGTTTCAAGAGCTGGATTAAGACCATGGTTATGTGATACATCTATGAGTGTATTAAGACTATATAAATGCCTCTAAAATTAAAATTTCATTGAATTTTTTCCCCTATAGGTTTCATAAGGTGTGTCAGTCAGGTAACAACAAGAAGGTCCTTTTACTCAAAACTGGCTTGACTTATATACACTTACAGGTCTGCCTACTAACAAGAATGGAATTATGAATTTTGTGTTTTGAATATATGTTTGAGGCTTTTGATGGGTTTAAAATGTCTCGATATAAGTTTACATATAGGATGGAACCATTTAAAAAGGAATAAAATATCAAAATAGTACTACTAAGGCCAAATTGGCCTAGTTGTCCATAAACCCTCATGATGGGAAAATTAGGTTCTATAGCTATTTGGAGAGAAAGTAATTTTTGTAAAACATTTGTATACATGATATAAGTTTTTATGGACCCATTTGAGTCATTTAAAATCAATAAAATGCATCTTGAAGACTTTAGACCTAAAATGTGCACTCTCGAACTACACACACAGTCTTGTAGTGCTCGAGAGACTACTTTTGAAGCCCAAAAATACATTAAGAGAATTCATGGGAAGGAATGGAGTTTTAAGGTGTTGAGGAGGTTTAAACACTCTAACTTTATTGTATTGGTTGTTCTCAAAAGATACTGTACAATATGAATAATCATTAAGAAGGAAGGGTAGTCAAAACCCTCATGTCACCTTGATAGAAGCTCGAGAAGGTCTAAAACATTACTTAGATATTCTATGAAAAATTGAATTAGACTAAAAGATAATAGGTATTATTAAATACCCTTATACATTAAAAATTAATGGCATTTTTTAGAGGTTTGAAGGCATGGTCTTTATGAATGATTGATTTTTAACAAGATAGGCACTTCCCAAGTTGCCTATAAGGTCTAAAACTCATTGAAGAGACATATGAATGTGTTTGCCTTAAAAATGACCTTAAACACCCTTTATTACCATAAAAAATCATTTAAGAGACATATGAAACCCTTGAGCACCTGATGGAACAGTTAGTTATGCATGTGTAAGCCAAAAGGAGTACATAAAAGGCCTAAAATTGTAGGTTTCAGTTGCTTTTCAAAGATGTGACTATATGAAGGTGTCTAAACTAGTTTTATAAGTTTTGTTTTATGTTTTATACCTAAAAAATCCATTGGAAAGGACCCCAAGGTGCCAAGATAAGATATAACCATTTGAAATAGGTTTGGAGGATAATATCTTCCTTGTTTACATAAAGAAGTATGTTGCAAACCTTGTATAGATACAAAGCTTCTCTTGATAGTTTTGAATAACTCTACAAGTTGTGTAATTTATATTTCAATTATTCACAAGATTAAATAGAGGCAATATTCAAACAAGATTCAAACCTGATATGAGAGAAAAACCTACCCTCATTACCTTTCTTCTCATGGACTCAAAATAAGTCTTGGTCAAGAATTTGCATGTCTTTAATGGTAAAAATGCATGTGAAGGAGTATGAGCGCTAAGAATCACTCTTGTCAAGATGAGATAAATATTGATAATCTAATAATGGCATATTAAGTTTTCAAGGAAGCTTGGTGGACAAGTGCCAAAGCATGAAGTTTGTAACTCTCAAACCAAGAAAGTGCAGTTTCAAATGAAGAGAGATGAGTCATGGGGAGGTCAAGAGTCATTTTATACCACCTTCTTGAAAATTAGGGTCAGAATAAGATGACACATATGGAAGAGAGTTCATATAACTACCTACTTATAGTCTTTTTTGTTTGTAACTTGCTTCATCATGAGATGATAGTCGTCATTGATTCTCTATGTCTCTTATCTCTCTCCTCTTTCATTTATTATACATGTATGGGCTTTCAAGGCTTGTAAAGGGATCCTCAACCTAATTATGGAAAAAACCTACTATGTAAACACTTTTACTTGCCTTTGATATGAATACAAACTGATTTAGAGCCTTCTTGATGTTGTAGTTAGTGAATATTTCATGGTTATTTGATGAATGTTAGTAGTAGTGTCATATATCTCTTTCATTTGTACTTTGTACTTACCTATTTCCATGTTTTATTCATATTATTAGGTCATATGGAATGTGTTAGATGGTTTTACATTGACCAAGTGTGGATATTTATTCATTAGTGTCTCTTATGAGACCTCTTAGATATTATCTTGATTTGTACCTTCATATTGAAATACTGATGCTTAGAGGCTCATATTGAGTTGGTGTGATAGGTTTAACTCTTTGTTCATGTTCTTAGTAAAGTATAAGCAAGTGGAGGGTATTAATTTGGTGAATCACCTCCTTGTTCTTGTTTTATTTCTTTCTCTATCCCTTTCCCTAACAAGCAATAGGCTTAGTTATAGTTTCAAGGAGAAGCATCAAAGTAGCTAGCCCTATCTAGAGATTCACCTCATTGATTAGGCCACCCACAACCTAGAGGAGCCTCCATGTTGTCACCTAAGTGATAAGGATTAAACAACATTCTCAAGGGTACAATTTAGTGTGATAATAGTTATCATAGTTGATAATATTCCATATGAATTACCCCATACAACCAAAATTTATTATACTTACATAATAGATATCAACTGAGAAACCTAAAAAGCTCCAATCTATTTAGAGAGTTTTGAAGAATGTGGTCAAATTTATAAGGAGAAATATCTTTAAAAATCCATTTAATTAGTGATTTATCATATATTTTAGAGAGCCACTTTCTACTCTAACATGTCCTATATTGATATTATAGAACATTAAGAGTGTCCAAAAAGAACACCAACACAAAGTTATTATACTACACAATGGGTTCCAAAGAGTCCTAAAATTTTCAACACTAAAAAACATACATAGGACACTACAAATTAGCATCATGATAGTGGTACTTATATTACAAAGCTAATTCAATTTTCATATTTTGAGTTGAGATTAGACACTTCACAGTGGTATTGTAATTTCCATTTATGAGAGGTCATCCTTCCTATATTCAATACATGACCTATTTATTGTGAGGCTCTTTTGGGAATCATTGGCTAGTATGCTTCTTTTTCAATCATATATTTTAAAATATAAAAAAATAAAATATTTCAAAAAATTAAAAAAAAAACAAGACTTATGCATGACATGTGTAACTCATTTACATTAGTTGATTTGTGCTTCAATATATGCAGTACTTCTCTATATCTAATTTTATATCAAATATGCTTCACAAGTGTACTTGAGTGAGTAGCAAAACATACAAGTTGTCACTTTAAGATGCAGTTACATGTGATGATACCATCGTAGGCACATAATATTTACACAAATTAAAAACACATTACTTATGATAATCATGAATTGGACCTTTGTCCTAATATAGCAGACTTGTCCCAGTGAACATAGGCTCCAATTTTTCAAATTAAAAAAATCACAAGCCTTCCATAGATTGTTTGTATCAAAAAAATCTCAATGGTGGTGTATATTACATAGGTTTAATCCTTATATGACTATCCCTATTTGTTCCTACGCTAATATAGTCTATTGCGTAAATCTTTTATTATTTGCTCACTTACTTTAAGATTTCTATCTCACTAGATACCTAAGTTATTGTATATGATGATGTTATAAATTAGTTATGTAGATTATTTTCACTTATTCATGCATGTTTATCATTTTTTAATTCATAACTTATGTGTATTCAACTTCTCTAGATTTTGGACATTTGAAAATATCCTTGGTTGTAACTCTAAGATTTATGATGTGTTTTTATGTGTATGAGTGATATTTGAGCATGTACCTTGTATGTGGCCCTTTAGCCTTCTTGCATGATTTATGTGCTCTTATGTATACTCTTTATGTGTGTGTCATTGATATGACTATTGCTTGCTATATGTTGCTCAATTTTTTTATGCCATGATAGATATCATGAAATATCATTAAGTAATCCTATATCAGTTCAAAATATTTAGTATATGATCATTATTCACTACATGCCTAGTTGCTAAAATCTATCTAGACATGACACTATATATGCTTGGCTTTACATATATCATACATTACTATATTGATTATATTATTAAGATGACACCATAATTTATAATGTTATCATTATTATGTTATATTTCAATATTTTTATAACATCATTTCCATAACTTTTCTTTTGAGCTAAGTTATTGTCTAGGCTTCACAAGTCACCTCGAAAGAGGGAACATACATAGTGGTTTGTCTTAGAGGCTAAAATACATTAGTCCATTGCATAGACAAAAAATGATAATATTCTCTTAGTTAATCATAATGCATACTCAATTTTTACTTAGAAAGTATATTCAAATAATATCACACTCTTAGGACAATGATGTAGGCCGATATTATCCAAAGCAATGCACTTTTATCCTAAAAATCAAAAATAATATTTTCTAAAATTTTTAGAATCACAGTCGGTCTATAAAATAGTTTTCAAGGGTTACCCAAAACTAGTTTTAGATTTATATGTAAGATTATTATAGATTTTACTCAGATTGGGGGCAACATGTATGACGTGCTAAAAAAATTACATTAGTTTACTTATAGTTACAATTGGTATTACTCAGGTTATAAGAACCAATATACTTAGATATTAGATTGGGGGTATGTGAATGATAAATGATCACTTTCTTGATTAGTTTTACAGTAGTTTTTGTAGAAGGGATGGAAATTCATGTGATTCTTTATATTTTATACACCAACTCAATTCATATTGTATTTCACCAATTTTTACACTAGGTATTTCACTATTTTTGTACCAAAATGAATCTTATTCTATTTATAGCAATTAATTCAAAATTTTACTCCTGTTTTGCACTAAAATTTTCTATTGGGATTCATATAAGAATTCAGAGCTATTTTACTACCTTGAGTTGTGCAATGATGTAGTCAAGTGCATCTTGAGTTTTTAAGCACATTTTCCTTTCAATGAGGATTTGGGCATGCATAGTCCAATCCAAGTGTTTCAATGAAGAATTATCCAAGGGTTCCACCCTCTTTAAAATACACTTTTGCACCAAAAAACACAATAGTTCACGCACATGAAAAGGTGTATTCATTCCTTGTTCTTTGATATATAAGTTACCTTTATTTATTTTTAGATTTTTATTCTAAGTAAATAATTAAAGACTGATTTTACATATTTCATTATAGGTATGCATTAAGCAAAGATCAGCATGTGATCTACATTTGAGACCATTCTTCATAGGTAAGTTGAAGTATAAAACTCCTCTTTTTTGCTTTAGCACCTTTGATTTGCTGGATTACTAGAATAAAGGGAAGAAAATGTATACATTAAATTTAACATTTAGTGCTAAAATAATGCACTTGTGACCATCCCTTATGTACACTTAACCTATGCTCATTTCTATGGTTATAAATAATTATCCTCTACTTCTATATAATGAACCTCTTTCTTAAGGCAACTCTGATACTCAATGTTCATATTACTCATTCCACGTAGATTATACTCACTACTTGACTATTTCATTCTTCCAATTTGACTGTCTCTAATCTTTAAATAGAATTACTCCTTTTGGACAATCGCACAAGATGGTTATGTTTGAAATGATGTTTTCATCCTCTTACTAATTAACAACTAATTTCCCAAATTTTAAATTAATCCTAATAGGTCATTATACGTATTTCACAAGCTTGATTTGAGGAAATCCTATAAGTCCATTATATAAGCACATTTTATACCCATTTGTTAAAGGAGATGACTAAGACACTTTTATCATTTGCAATCACTAGAATATCTAATTGCACATTGAGAGGAAAATACCTATTCTTCCCAATAACAAGTTCCTACAACCCAATAAACCCAAAGCTAACTTTGACTACAAAAATAAGATCACAAATATTTTGTTTAAGCACATAAACACACTCGGATTTCACCAACATATATCATTTCACTAGTAATGTACACACACCACCATAGCATGGGAGAACTACATGAAGTTTGATCCCTCTTCAAAGTATTGGAATGTAGTCAACACTCAACACACAGAGTGCTGAGGTTAAGCACAACCCCATCCCCTTATCATTTATCCCCATTTTGAAATATTTATTTCCTCTTAGGGTTTAAGTGAAGGAGGCACACAATATCCATCACATTAAAGAAAAATAATCTAAATAGACATATAAGAGCTATAAATGAAGGCCCATCTGTCAAAATTTACACATAGGTAAAAAATCGTAAAGAATGAAGCCACACACTATAAACATTAACATAGACTAGTGAAGTTCAAACAATGCGACCATGTCCAAAAAAAATGTAGAACCTTATTATTAATTCATAACAACCTCACATAGTCTTAGTATCGGTTTACAATCACTATTGCAATCTTGTGAACCCAAATTTCTAGCTATGCCATCTATCTCTTAGTACTTTCCCTTAATAGAAAATTTCTAAAAAAGTAATTTATAATTAGTTTATGTGGGATTATTATATATCTTTGTATTCTAATTTACTTTAAAGTTTATTTTAGTTAGATTAACCAGCTAATCCACATTTATATTAAACATGTCATTAGGAGGAAATTTCCATGATTAAAAGAGGGTTTTATAGAGAAACTACAATTATTTTTCAAAATGTCAAAACTACAATGATTTTTCCAAATGTAAATCATTTCAAGTTTTAAAATTCATAAATTTTTGAAGTAAATAAGGTTATTTTATGCAAACCCACTATTTTACCTTTAAAAAATGAGCATGAAAGTGTTCAAAGGTGACTTTGAGCAGTGAAAGTCCAAACAAATGACTAGTTCCACATACCTCTAGAAGTGTTTCCCTTCTCCTTCATTTATTCTTGATTGAAAACATGCAATCTTTCTTAATGCCCTAATGCAACAATAACTAACTACAATCTCCATGCTAAAAAATAAACACTTGATATTTTTTGCATGTTGTTTGTAAGATTCCATTCTTTACTTACATAATGATAATGGATGCACTTAGTGTGTCTCCAACTATGGTTGCATAGCTATTTTCATGATGCCCACAAATATCATGAACCAAATAAAATATATAAAACTCATGAACCAACTAAGAGCTCACTATTAAGATAGCAAAATGACATGTTAGATAATGGGTAAGAGTATGTTTCTTGAGTTTCCCACTTTTATCTTATCCATTATAGCTCCATTTTCCCCTTCGTTAGCTATTTTCGAAATTGTGACTATTAGTTTAGAGATACACTCAATGCAAGTAGATAACACATTCAATGGAGGCACATAATGAAAAGTGCTAGTTCGAATACAAAAACTAATTACTTCTATCTCCATGTCAAAAAGGAATAAAAAACCACTTGATGCTTTTGAAATACTATATTCAAGATTTTAATCTTTACTTGCATCTTGATAATGGTTGTAGTTAATGTGTATCCAACCATGGCCCTGTAGAGATTTGCATACTAACCAGTGTCACATAAGAAAATAATGAACTAAATAAAAAACATAAAACTCATGAACCATATGTGCTACCAACTAAATGTAAACCATAAACCATAAATCTAAGCCTTAAACCAACTGTGCAAAACCAACTTAATTCCAAACTTTTCTCATTATCAAATTCAAAAATAAAATATAATTAAGTGGAATAAAAACTAAATTTCAAACTTAATTTCAAAATGTGCAGAACTAACTTAATTTTGAAGTGTGCAAAATCAAGATGTAAACACAAAAATCTAAAATCTTAATAAGTGGAGGAAATGATGATGATATTAATTACAAACTCTTCCCATTATCATTTTTGGAACCAATGTTATTGAAATGAAATTAAAAGTAAATAAAATTTTTAAAGTCCTTGCATATTTAAAATTCATAAGAATAAGAAATTTACAAATGTGTTTGTCACAATAATAAATTTTGTTACTTTTTTGTTGATTACTTATTTCCACCATTTCCACCTCTCTCACATTAAAATCCACTCTCTAGAGTTATATCAAATTGAGGACCAGGGGTGCCTTTCCTCATCAAATTATCCCAAACACATGCATTTTCCAACATTTGGAAGAATACATACCCTAACACTGATAGTAAAGGATTATCCTCTAAACCATCATGATAAAGAGAGTTTTTTAGTGACCTTAGGGCATCCAATTTTTCAACAACATTTTCCCTTGTTCTCAAATCATATTTTGGAGGATTAATTTCTCATGGGTTTAGAGTTGGAGTTCTAGTTGTAGTTTTTGTTGGAATTGGAGTTACACATATTTATGATGGCAGTTGCATTTTGAGTTGACTACAAATTTAGCAACTGACTTCAATTATGAGCTAGAAGAATTTGATTAGCTCTTTTCACCTAATAAAGAGTAATTGCAAACTAATTAAATTAGGATACAATACTTAATCAAATTTTAAACTCAAATTAAATACTTAAGGGATTATATTGTATTGCATTTTCTTCACCTTAGCCTTCTAATTTCCCTAATACCCATGGAGTGAGCACATGAATTACATTGCATTATGAGAACTATTTCTATTCTAAAATCAAATAAAAAACTAAGACATATAATCATATAAATACTACATTAAATAATATTATTTCAGCTTACAATATACAATCTCATAAATAAAATATTTCCTTAAGTTGCAACACTATCTGCTCCTCATAAAATTGCTCTTTGTTGACATTTTTCTTCTTATTTTTAGTTTCATGGTAGGCCATGATACCATAAGGCTCTCATTTTTATTCTAAATGGTTTCCTCCTCAACTTCTTATGCCACCTTTCATGTCAACATTATCCATTATATAAGTTCATAAGTATAATGAAAGGAACATTAATGATTTTTAGAATAGAATGACTATTACTTGTTTGTCCTTCTTCTTCTCAACAATTGTCACCTTTTCCATAGCTTTTTTCCTTGCAAATTCTATGGATGATAATCATTCATGCTCCATAGGTATGATATGCTACAATTTATTAAACACCTTGAATGTGCTCAAACTAACATTGACATCCCTTATTTATTTTGTCTGGTCATGAAGAGGATACCTGAATTTAACTCCAATTTAGCAATAGTACTAGAGTGACTCATAGTATTTTATAGTCCTCATCATCACTTGACTCATTATCATCATTTTACTTGATTTCCATAATCAAGTTTAACAAATATTGATAACAATTGCATTTTTTAATTAAATAAAATTAATCCTAAAAAAATGAAAAGCCTATACATGCAAAATTTTAATTTCACTAGAATCTCTTAGTCATTATCATTCCATGACCCCTCTTCACTTAGATCATCATCTTTAGAGGATTCATCTTGATTGTCATCCATGGTGGCATTTATATCTTCTTCCATTTCCTCAACATACTCCTCCATATAATTTTTTTCATGGATTTTAAAAGATTCAATGACCAAATCTTATATACCAATTGAAAATTCATCAACCATCATATGGAAATTGAAATTTACTTTTACCTAATTACAAACTAAACAAACACATATCTTTGTCATGCTCATAAGTGGATTTTCACCAAAATGCTCGCTATACAGACTCATGTTGCCATATACTATCATTTTATCAAGAACACTCTTAAACCTTCCACATATTGAAGTACTTAATATATCAAAAGTGGAAACATCTATTGGTACCTGATTCTAAGCATTGAAGAAATATTGGATGCAAGTTGTACACATTATCACAACAAACAAAACTAATTAAGATCATTGCAAATATAACAAATTTTAAACATTCACTATGACATAAATTATATCAATCACTTGTAAGATGCAATCCCTTTGAATGGAAAACATCTCAACATACTTCCATTTGATCCTAAAAAGGAGGTTTATGTCATAGTGTTTGTAAAAATTATCTTGATTTAGTTGCACACACATCTATTCCTACCTCTATTATCAGATGAAAGCCTCCCAACTATCAATTTTGGGACATATGAAAGATTTTATAAATTAAAATTATGAAAATTAAAACCTTTGGAAGTTAGCCTACTTTAGTTGTTTCAATTGGGCACAAGACAAACCCAAAGGTTCCTCCCCAATTCTTCAATTAGGTCAATACAGTTTTTATTATCCTCAAACCAAATCTGAAATTTACAAACATATGTTAAGAAGATTAAATTGAAAAATGTATAATTAAAGTGAATATTTCACTTCACAAATTATATTCAAAAAGTCATTCCTCTTCCTTTGCTTCCATGCGTAACAATCCTGTTGGGTGTTAACCAACAAAACATACTTTTTTTTAACACATATAATAATAATAATAGATAACACCATGATAATCTAAGTAGTGATTAAATAATATACTCCAAGAGTGATAACTTTAAATAAACTTGTGACATCTAACAGTCATTGATCACTATCAATATATGAAAATGCATGATATTATAATCATAGAAAGTAATTACAAACATCCATCCACTGCTAGTACAATACACAATCATTGATGCCAATCCATAGTAAATAGGTAATTATAATTCTTCATGATAATGCTTCCAATAATAAATACAATATACTACAATTTATAATAATAAGATACACGGATTTTTGTAGCTTGAGTTCCTCGATCTCTCTAGTATCTATCATAAAACATACTAATAATAATAATAACCAACACGTATACATTTAATTAGTCAAATGTATGTGTGGGTCTAGACATAACAATTACTAAATGTACCATCTGAGTATAACATATATTTATACTGTAGTACTATATGACATATATAATATCATAGATATTTGTGTATGAGCACCCTACTCAAATCTCAAACAATCAATCTTACACTCATACATAATTAATAAGCAAGTATAAGATTATAATGCCCATGTATACCATAGATTATACTATAAATTAAGCTATCAAAATAAAACATAATATCTAGGCACACATCATAATGCACTATTTTATGCTATAAAAGTCTAAACACTTTTACATATTAATACTCTCACAATATATATTGCACATAGGTTTTCAATACTATCTGCATATATATATACTAACAGTCAATTTACACCTCTATAGAAATCAATATTCCATTCTCGTTATTTATTTTTATTTCTTAACATATGAGAAAATAACCTCTAACTCAAAACCACCCAATAAGGCATTCACAAAATTATTTTTGTGTTTAAACTCTACACAGTCTATAGGTTCATGTAATTAATTTTACCAGCTAGTACAAACACATACTAACTTTCAGAAATAATTACTACACACACACTTAGTACGTCAAATGTATGACTAAACCTCATTTATTTATTTATCTCAAAAATAATAACTAATGACAAGCTAGATAAACTACCATATGGGTATTATGTAAGTCATTTAATAATTTTACACATAATGATATGAATATAACCAAATAATATCTAAGATCATACTATCTAAGCATGAATCATACCAAGTTCATAAACACATACACATCACAACAATTCATTGAAAGTTTAATCACAAATATGCCTATACCATAACTTGTACAACCAAAGCATAAGTATACTACATGATACATACAACTATAAAGTTTATTCAAGTTTCCTAATTCATATTAAGAATAATAATTAAATTACACTATTATAACAAGAATAACCACCACAACTTATACCATCTAAGTACAATATGTCTAAACTAAAATTCTCTTGTTATCTCAAGTAATTCCCTAATAAGATATTCTATGACACCCATAATATCATAGTTCAAAATTACTCAAAAATAAACAAATAGTCACAGCATCAAGAAATGTTTGCCATGAAGTCCTTATTGAGTAAATTAATGGAAATATACATTTCTTTGTAAGCAACTAGACATAATAAAGAAAACATCAGATTACACGATACATGTAATATTTCATTCTAGTATTGTACTTCTAGGGTTTGTATGCATGCACATATAAGGTCTTATTATGCGAGTATCTACAAATTAATTTTTGTTCACCCATGGCATTATAATCTGAAATACACACCTTTGTATACTAGTATAAACTAACTAGGTTTGGTTATACCTATACTCTTTTGAAGTATATTATTTATTAATTTATTATTATGTAACAAACTATAATAATTCACCCTCAATATGTATTTTATTCAAAACCCCCACCAAGGTCCATAGACATCCTTATAGTTTATTTTAGACATTTTGATTCAAACCGTAAATGATTAATCTAATGTACACTTAGCTTCTATATATCTTTCGTATTTCTTTTAATAAATCAATTCATTAAATTCAGCTAGGAATTGAGTTATGGAATAACTTAATAATTTAATTATAATCACTATATACATATCTCACTTAAATTGGGTGATATTACTAAATATAAACACATATTAAAATGATTACTTTAAATCAAGTTGGGTAAAAATTAATGAATAATAATTTAATCAAAGTACTAAAATAGCCTAATTTATTCTTAACACTTGCCAAAATAATACGGTAGATTTGTTATCAAGTCATATGATGTATATCTATTGAGCATAGTAAAATAGTGTGAATATATACTTGGGGAAATGTAGGAAACACCTTATTACTACTTCTATTCGTTTATCTATAGTTTTGGATAAATGAGTTAAAATGGAAAGAGACTTTGATATAACTATATATACATGTCTGCCTTTATGTACAAATATATATTTGTATATAATAGGCATATTATATTTAGTCAAAACACCATACTATTTTGATCTTTAAGAAGTTTCAAATCACTCCTCAAATTAATTTTTCTATGAGGTATTTTGTAGATTGTATAACCCTATACTATCTTCCTTTTTACATGTATACAAATTTACATATAGATACACACAAAATACATATATTCACATAATATTTTACCATAATTTTATTTGATGTAGTATTTACTATTACTATAATCATTTCAATAAATCTACTAAAACAATATGCATTCCCCCTTCCTAGTAAAACATTCTATTGCCATCCTTTTTCCTTTGGCACTACACTTTCAATCTTCCTTATCATATATCTTCTTCCATCCTTTTCCATAATTTTCTATCTTTCTTTACTGAATCTTATCTCCCTACTGTCATCATACCTTACCTTCTTCCTGTAACATTTTTACCATTATCTACTTCATTGTAATCACTTTTATATCTCACTTTGTTGTATTTTTCTATCTCCCACTTTGCTATATTTTTCTATCTCCTCTCTTTTCTTATAATAATCTCTTGTACTCTTTTCATACATATTTTACATTCTTTAGCATTTAGTTAAAATATCTTACCTTATACTTAACTTCGAGCTTTCGTTCAATTTCTTTTATCATGCCTTATCGCCCCTTTACCATAATAAATTAAGCTTATAATAATTTCCTCAATCTTCTAGATTCTCTTCATGCATAAGTCAATGCTTTTCTTTATCTGTTTTATCTTGATTTTCTTTTATTTAATAAACCATGCAAGTTTTAATCTTTGTTTTCAAGGTCATGATAATTATTAAGTTATCTTAAGTCTAATTTTAGACGTTAATTTCTCAATAAATCCATGCATTGGCTTATAGTTAAATTTCATTTATTGTCAGCCGATAATTATCTCAATAAAAGATAAATCAAACTAATTAATAATCCAATTTATATCGTAAGACTAATGCCACTTACATTTAAAACCTTTATCTAATGGTTAATTTCCTAGGATATCAATGCAACTATTGGCATTAACTCAAAGAGGTTAACTTATATTCTTGAATAGAAATGTGACTATGGAGAAATCAATAACCAGATTTTGAATACAAGAGAACCCTATTGAAAATTATAATCTTCCATCACACACAGAGATGTTAAAATAATGATAGCATGTCATTATTTAATCATATATTTATTCTAATGCCTTGACTATTTCTTATACATAAAGACATCAAATCAAGACAATGATATTTATCGAATATCATTTAAATTGGTCACCGTGTTAGACAACCAGATTAGTGTAAGCATTAATAATATGATCAGAATAGAAGTATATTATCACTCAAAAACAAACTAAATATCTAAATCAAACATAGAGTTAAATAAGTTCTTCTACTATGGTGTGTGTTGGGTTACTGGCAGTTCCTCTGTCATCCTCCAATCATCCCATCTATGCCATCCTCTCTGATGATGCTCTCCCTCCATCATGCTCTAAGGGAAGAACCAATCTTGCACCCACCTCTTGAAAAATAGGTAGTTAGTTTGAGTCATCATTTATTTCAAAAATTAATAATGCATAACTAACAAATATACATCCATAATGTAAAGAAATAAGAAAGTACTGTTGTCACATAACTAGTAAATGTCATAAAACTCAATCAAAGCAATAACAATCAAATGATAACCATAATAATCTATGGATTAAAAGGTTATAACACTTAGGGTGAAATCGAGATGTAACACCATGGTTATTTACACATTCTAATAAAAGACTCATGAAATTAAAAAAAATGTAAGATCAATAAATTCAAACATGTTAGTAGAAAAAAATGAAATTTATATGTGCTAGCTAGATCACCATTGAAGCAATATAGTTTAAATTTTAATTCATTTAATGCAAACACAAATAAGAACCATAAAATTTTCATAATAATACACAAGGAACCTTAAAATTCTTATTCTCATTTAATTATACACAGTAGCCAAAGAAAATGGAATTAGGAACCAAGATCATATCAATAAGGAGGTTAATTTAAATATTTATAAGAAATAAAACAAATGTTATGTTGTTTGTTTTCCTAAGGGTTGTTTGTCAACTTGGACGAGCCAGCTTTGTTATTTTGCACTTTATGATTCCCTCACCAACATGCCTTGCAAGGTCTTCATTTTTCATGTGTGATGTTAATTAAGAAACACTAACCTTACTTTCAATTGAACTTACATGTTTCATTGAAAACAAAACAAAGGAAAGTGTTAGGTGTTTATTGCAATTATAATCGTTTGTCATATAGTTAAGAAGAATCTCATTATGGGAGTTAACAAATAATTTTGATACTTCCAACTTCATGGAAACCTCAAGCCCTTATATTAGTTCCTTATATTTTTCAACATGATGAGAGATATTCCTATCACTAATAATAAAATCTTGATCTTCTATTTTCACCCCTTGACATTAAATAACATAAACACATCATGTGAAATATCATCATTTCTATCACAAGTTCCATGCATTTAAAGGGTTTAATAATCAGACATATTGGACATTTAAACTATAAAATCGATAAGCAACACTATCTAAAACTCATCTCTCAACACAATGTCATCAATTTAAGGTAAATAATATATAAAATACAATTCATAGGTGAAAATGTAAATATGTTCTATACACTTAAAATCTTTCTACTTCCTCAATTTTGCAACTATATATAACACACACACATATAAATATATACACACATACATATATTTTTATATTTATATATCCCATTTTCATCCATAACAAAGTCATATTGTTATAAGCTACCAAAGCTTGACTACAATAATTTTCATGGAAATATCAATACATGTTTCCCATTTTGGAATCATTGTCAATGTTTAAAAAATGCAGGTACAAATTACATATCAAACATAACATATTATTACATTCTAAATATTATCCATCCATTGATTTTAGAAAAAAATACACTTGATTAAAAAATTTCATGGCTTATTTCATAGTGAAAAATAAATTACATTATAAATAATATAGCAAAGGAAGATCTCAATAAATATCAACATTGCAATAATAAAGTCCTAACACTATTATGACTAACATCTAGAACTTCCACGATAAGTATGGAAGAAATGTGGATTACAACATATTATTTACTATAATAAATATGCCTTTCAGGTTCTAAACTTCAATGAACCTAGGGATTAATACCAAATGATCACAATTAAAGTGAAACACCATAAGTATACTGAAATGGCCTTTGCTTGAAAAATGTAAGTACATATTACATACAAAACAACATGTTCTCACATTATTTTTACATTTAAAAAATCATCCCTACATTGAGATTTTTGATCAATCATAATTAGTTAAAATGGGTAGGAGTCTTAATACAATTTATTGATATATTATTTGCTTTATATATGATATTAGATTGCCTCCAATTAAATTAAGGTTGAGTGAAGTTAAAATAAATCCTATAAATAACCATAGTAATATATTATACTCAATGAGACATATTAGTTCCAAGCCTAAAGGAATAATTAAGACTAGAATATGCACAATCAAATAAAAATAATTAATCCTAAGGATTAATTAAGATTAAAAATTCGAAGCTTATATATAATAATATTTTAAACTTGCTAAGTTCTTTCTAAAATTATAGGTTATCAGTTTGCGTTATTAGGATGGAATATATATTTTGTAATGGCAACACAAGTTATTAATGAACATCAATATTGGTACTTTAATTTCATGATAAAAATAAAATACATAAGTTATGATAATAAAATCTGAAACATCTTTTTGTATGCTCCGCTTAATATGATTTTCACTCCATTTTATTGCCTTAATAAGTAGACCCCCAAAGAATGGATTTTAGATTTTGATATCACATCTTTTATTTTCCTTTAATCATCAATTTTGAGCACCAATTGAATATTTATTTAATTTTATTTATGTTAAGTTCAATCACCATCCAAGGTTTAAAATAGACAAACATGGAACCATTATGGAATCATGATAATTGGAATCATCCAATATGAAACCATTTTAAGTTATCATTTTGATTTTTAAGATGGAATGTATATTTTTTAATGGAAACATAAATTACTAATCACAAATTAGTGTTAAATTAAAGGGTAATTGAGTTAGTGTTTTATTTTCATCGATGACAAAGTCATGTCATTATAAGCTACCAAAAATTGACTACACCAGTTTCATGGAGATATCAAGACATCTTGATATTATGCCAACATTTGAAAATGCAAGCACAAATTACACATTAAATACAATGTGTTCTCACATTAAATATATAAATAAAAAATATTAATGAAATAAATATGGTTATTATTTACAAGCATTCAATTATAAGAATATACTAATAAGGTTAGAGATAAGTAAAGTAATCATATGGTTGGTGGGGCACACTATTAAAGTAGAAAAATGGCCCCTAACATATGATTGGCATATCTAAAAATGGGTAGAATTATGTTGTAACACATGTGATAATGGAAAATCAACAAATTAATGATGGTGTGTGGATGATTCTTTACATATAACTTAGTTTTTGCTACTGATGGGGAACTCACACTCTCTATCCAAGCCACAATGTTTGTCATTCATTAGGTTATATAAATGATCTTATATTAGAATTTGGGCATAAGATATAGTTAGGATTGACATCACAATCATATAATAAGGGTCATTTTGTTGCCTTAATATGCAGAGGAGGCCATTATTAAGGTAGTAAAATGACCCCTACCCTACATATTTAATAGGCCTAACATGTTAGAAAATGGTAAAAGTGCATTGCAGATCTATGCACTATTATCTTCACACTAAGAGTTTTTATTCTCCCCTCCAATAACTCTTTTTAAAATGAATTACATTCCATGCAGGTAGATGATACATTCGATAGAGGCACATGATGGAAAGTATGAGTTTGACGTGTTTGCTGCCAATGTCAACATTTTTGGGAAATGAAAATGATGTGTTAGGAAGATTTAATGAAATAATTTATTTTACTAAGACAATCCTTTGGAAATTAGTCACATCAAATTTTTTGTAACTTTATGAATTATGGGAGGTTTTTCTATAAGCATACCACTATTAATCTTTAACTTTATACTTGGAAAAAAACTAGAAATCTTATAGGGTTTATATAGATCATTATTTGGGTAACTCAATTTTAGAGTGATTGGCTTGGATAAAGCTATGTAAAATTATTTTTTAGTCTTATTTTTTTACTACTATTTTTATTGTTATCTATATTCACTTTTGATCGGAGCTACAAACTGGTTCTAAAGCACAATACAGGGGCCAGTCCTCAAGAACTATTAAACCAATATAAATAACTCCTACTTGATCACTTGAAAATCACTAAGTAAACTCAAACGACCACATCTGACCTATAAATACCCTATGAGATTTGAACTTGGGTGGGGATAGGCACAAACAACCCACTTTGCGAACCTTTCTACACCTCATTGACTTCTTCTTCTACTACTATTATTTTATATGGGTTTTTTGATATTTGTAGGTGATGGATCTACATCTACTTTTACTTCAATCAAGAGATGTTTATAGTTGTAGGTTGTGTTGAGGTGTGGAGCTAAAAGCTTCACCAAATGACCAAGTTGCAGGTTGCAGGAATTACACAGTCACCGGCATCGGTCAGGAGCGACTGACGTCAGTCAGGAGTCGACTAAGAGATGCCGGCGTCGGTCATTAATCGGCTGACGTTGGTCACAGGCAGACAGGCAGGGACCGATGTCAGTCACCTGTGCGTCCAGAATCTATTTTCGTGGATAGAACAGAATGTTTGCATGATAGGATTAAGTGTTAGTCTTAAGTCCGCATCTCTATCTTTAGTAAGATTGTTTTGAGCCCTTGATTAGGAGGTGCATCTAATGGTTGTGATTGTATGCTCATGATCCCTAAAGTTATATAATGGGATAGATCTTCATAGCTTGTAAGTGTAGAGTAACAATACAAGAATTGTATATATGTATCAATCCAGGTTGTTGGAATTGATTGTAATTGAGAGAGAAAACTCTTGAGGGAAAGAGATCTGAAAAGAGATATGTACATTTGAGAGAGGTGTGGAAGAAAATAAGTTTCTTCAATTGTATTCCTTCTGTAAAGAGTTTAATACAAGTTTTCAGGATGGTTTCTTGTATCTCTTGTTCTTTGTTATTTCTGATTCTAGTTACTTATCATTCTGGTTTAATTTCGTGTTTAGTTGCTTTCATATAGTAATCAACTTTGTTGGTTGATCCCCAACAAGTGGTATCAGAGCATTTATGTTCTAGGTGCCTAAGAAATGGTATCAGAGCCAAGTTGACTAACAGGTGTTTCAGATCTGGTTAGTGTGTATTGATTATAGGTTACTCATAGGGATTTTTGTTTGAGTGGGAGAAGCAATGGCAGAAGAAAGTAAATTGAGAATGGAGAAGTTCAATGGCAAAAATTACCAATTATGGAGAATGCAGATAGAGGATTATCTATATCAGAAAGATCTATACTTATCGTTAGGTAGAGTTTCAAGGAAGCCCACAGACATGGAAGATGAAGAATGAGAAGTTCTTGATAGAAAGGCTCTTGGATCTATAAGATTGAGTCTAGTATCTACTGTGATATCTAATTTATCATAGGCAAAGTCAATGGTAGAGTTAATGACTACTTTAACAAATTTATATGAAAAACCCTCAGCTTCAAATAAGGTATATCTTATGAAGCAGTTATTTAATTTGCAAAGGCAGGAAGGTGGATCTGTATCTAATCATCTAAATGATTTCCATGGAATTGTAAATCAATTAAATTTAGTCAAAATAGTGTTTGATGATGAAATTTAAGCTCTATTAATCTTATGTTCTTTGCCTGAAAGTTGGCATAGCTTGGTAATGGCAGTTACTAATATTGCATCTGCTTCAAATATTTTAAAAGTAGATGATGTTGTTAGTGTAATCTTGAATGAAAAAATTTAGAGGAAAAGTACAGAGAAAACATCAGGGAACGCTTTAAGTTTTAAGAGCAAGGGAAGGCAACAAGAGAAGAGCAGGAAAGGGAGATCAAGGTCTAAGTCAAAGATGAGAGGTAGATCCAAATCCAAAAATGGCAGGAGGATAGCCTGCTAGAATTGTGGAAAGATAGGGCATATAAGCAAAGATTAATGGTCAAAACCTAAAGAGGACAATCAATAAGAAGGTAAAGAAGAAGCAAAAGTTGCAGGTATTGCACAAGACGCTCTTATATTCTCTTTGCATAATAATATAAAATCTTGGGTGTTAGATTCTGGTGCCTCTTTTCATGCTACCCCAAATAGAGAATATTTTAGTGACTATGTCCATGGAGATTTTGTAATAGTTTATTTAGGAGATGATGAGCCTTGCAAAATTGTTGGCAAAGGAAAAGTGCAGTTGAAAATGCAGAATGGCAACACATGGGTGTTGAAAGATGTCATGCATGTTCCCAGCCTGAAGAGGAATTTAATTTCTGCAGGAAAGTTAAGGGATGAGGGTTGTACTGTAACTCTCACAGCTGAATCTTGGAAGGTTACCAAGGGTGCACTTGTATTGGCCAGAGGTAAGAGAGTAGGTACTCTCTATTTATGTAATTGTATTACTGATAATTCTCCTTCTGTATTATCTACTTTAGATGTGGATGCAAAGTTGTGGCACCAGAGGCTTGGCCACATGAGTGAGAAGAGAATGTCTATTCTTAAGTCAAAAGGTAAGCTTTCAGATTTGAAAAGCATAGATCTAGATTTTTGTGAGCACTATTTTTTTGGAAAATAGAAAAGAGTGAGTTTTCTCAAAACTAGGTCAACAAAGAAGAAGCACAAATTAGAGCTTGTTCACACAGACGTGTGGGGACCAGCTCAAGTTGCTTCTATTGGAGGATCATAGTATTATGTCTCTTTCATAAATGATGCTACAAGAAAGGTATGGGTCTATTGTATAAATAAGAAATCTGATGTTTTTGACACTTTTAAGATTTGAAAAGCTATGGTTGAGAATGAAACAGGCAGGAGATTGAAGTGCCTGAGATTTGATAATGGTGGTGAGTTCTGTAGCTACAAGTTCAATTGATATTGTTATATGCATGAATACACAGGCAAAAGAGGGTTCCAAGGACACCTCAATAAAATGGAGTTGCTGAAAGGATGAACAGAACAATAATGGAGCATGCACGGTGTATGAGATTGCATGCTGGTTTGCCCTTAGAGTTTTGGGCAGAAGCTATGGATACTGCAATTTCCCTGATTAACAAAGGACCCTCTACAGCTCTGGATGGTGGAATTCTAAAAGAGGCATGGACAGGTAAAAAGGTAGATCTCTCATTTCTCAAAGTTTTTGGTTGTGAAGCTTTTGTGCACGTTGATAAGGAAAATAGAAAGAAGCTAGATGCTAAGTCTATGAGGTGCACATTTATTGGTTATGGCTCTGGAGATTTCGGATTTAGGTTTTGGAATCTAGGAACTAACAAAATAATTATGAGTCGTGATGTTGTTTTTAATAAAAAAGTGATGTATAGTGATCAGCTCAAGAAGTTAAATCAATTTGGGCAGAGTAATGGAGAATTAAACAAAGTGATGGTCTAAAATGAGCTCGCGAGAAAGAATAATCACAGACAGGCAAACACAGAGACCGACATCGGTCAGGCAAGAATTGAAGTCGGCAATACAAGAACTGATGTCAGTTAGACAGTGACCGACGTCGGTCAGGTAGGAACCGACGTCGGTCAAGTAGGAATCGACGTCAGTCAGAGGGAACCGATGTCAGCCAGTAATAGGCCTGGAGGTGACCGAGGTCGGTCACTGTCAGAGAATTTGGGCGGACAACATGTTGTGAATGAGTCTCAGACGCCCATCAGGAGGTCAAAAAGGGTAAGTAAACCTCCAATTTGATATTCTCCTTCATTATTCTATTTATTGCTTACTGATGGTGGAGAATCAAAAAGTTTTGATGAAGCAATACAGGTGGAATCCAAGAATCAGTGGAAGCTAGGCATGAATGAAGAGATTGATTCCTTGAAAGAGAACCAAACGTGAGATTTGGTTGAGTTGTCAGTGGAAAAGAAGACACTGAAGAATAGATGGATCTACAGATTGAAGGAAGGTGAGAATGGACAGATGAGATATAAGGCCAGGTTGGTAGTGAAAGGATTTGCACAAAAACCAGGTATTGATTTTGGTGAGATTTTTTCTCCTGTTGTTAAAATGACTTCTATACGGACTGTATTATCTTTAGTTGCTATTGAGGATTTGCATCTTGAGCAGCTTGATGTTAAGAGTGCATTTTTTCATGGAAATTTGGATGAAAAAATATATATGGATCAACCGGAAGGATTTAAGGTCAAAGGTAAGGAGAAGTTAGTGTGCAGATTGAAGAAAAGCTTGTATGGCCTCAAGCAAGCTCCTAGACAATGGTATCTGAGATTTGACAGGTTTATGACTGAGAATGGCTATAGTAGATGTCAATTTGACCATTGTGTGTATTTTAAGAGATTGGATAATGGTAGATATATTATTTTGTTGTTGTATGTAGATGATATGCTGGTTGCAGGATCACACATGCAAGATATCTTTGAGCTTAAGGTGAAATTAGCTCACACATTTGCCATGAAGGATTTGGGAGCAGCAAAGAAAATCCTTGGCATGAGCATTAAGAGAGACATGAAAAATCACAGGTTGATTTTGTCTCAAGAGGATTATGTGAACAAGGTGTTGAAACGGTTCAATATGCAGGATGCAAAATTAGTAAGCACACCTTTGGCTGGACATTTTTAATTGAGTAAAGAACAGTGTCCTAATTCATATGATGAGGTAGAGTACATGAGTAGAGTTCCATATGCTTTCGTAGTAGGGAGGTTAATGTATGCAATGGTTTGTGCTAGGCCTGATATTGCCCAAGCAGTGGGAGTTGTTAGTAAGTATATGGCCAATCTAGGGAAGGAACACTGGAAAGCAGTTCAGTGGATCCTTAGATATTTGAGAGGGACCAGCAGTAGGCATTTGTGCTATGGAGGTTCAAACACTTCTCTACATGGTTATGTCGATTCAGATATGGCAGGTGATTTGGATGGCAGAAGAAGCACCACAGGATATGTTTTCACTGTTGGTGGAATGGCGGTTAGCTGGATATCAAAGTTGCAAAAGGTTGTTGCCTTGTCAACTACAGAAGCAAAATATATTGTAGTCACAGAGGCTAGCAAAGAGATTATATGGATGACACGATTCATGAAAGAGCTAGGAAAGGAGCAAAAGAGTTGCAGATTATACAATGATAGTCAGAGTGCAATTCATTTGGCTAAAAATTCAGCCTTTCATTCAAGAACCAAACATATACAGCTTAGGTACCACTTCATTAGACAGGTATTGGAGGATGGTGGGTTGAAGCTGGAGAAGATCCATACAGATAAGAACCCTGCTGATATGTTAACCAATCCGATAACAAAGGAGAAGTTGAATCTTCATTCAACTTTTATTGGTCTTCATGATTGAGTTTGAAGATGGAGGAGCTAGAAGATGTTGTTGTACAGGTACTGGTGCAGCTGTTTATCTCCAAGTGGGAGATTGTTGAGGTGTGGAGCTAAAAGCTTGACCAAATGAGCAAGTTGTAGGTTGCAAGAATTACACAGTCACCGGCGTCGGTCAGGAGCGATCGACGTCGATTAGGAGTCGACTAGGAGATGCCAGCGTCTGTCATTAATCAGCCGACGTCAGTCATAGGTAGACAGGCAGGGACCGATGTCGGTCACCTGTGCATCTAGAATCTATTTTCGTGGACAGAACAGAATGTTTGCATGATAGGATTAAGTGTTAGTCTTAAGTCCGCATCTCTATCTTTAGTAGGACTATTTTGAGCCCTTGATTAGGAGGTGAATCTAATGGTTGTGATTGTATGCTCATGATCCCTAAAGTTATATAATGGGATAGATCTTCATAGCTTGTAAGTGTAGAGTAACAGTACAAGAATTGTATATGTGTATCAATCCAGGTTGTTGGAATTGATTGTAATTGAGAGAGAGAACTCTTGAGGGAAAGAGATCTGTACATCTGAGAGAGGTGTGGAAGAAAAGAAGTTTTTTCAATTGTATTCTTTCTGTAAAGAGTTTAATACAAGTTTTCAGGGTGGTTTCTTGTATCTCTTGTTCTTTGCTATTTCTGATTCTAGTTACTTATCATTCTGGTTTAATTCCATGTTTAGTTGCTTTCATATAGTAATCAACTTTGTTGGTTGATCCCCAACAAGTGGTATCAGAGCATTTATGTTCTAGGTGCCTAACAAGTGGGGTTGAAGCTCTATTATTATATTATGATTAAAGTTAGAGAGTTAAATTTGTGTTAATATATATTTTTTCAAAAATTTAGAAATCAATAAATCATACGAACAAATTAGCTCAATAATATGCTAATGTGTAAAAGATTTACAAAATCATTTATATAGATTCAAAACCAATCAACTCAATAATAAGTGAGAAAAATACAATTTATGTTATGTAGTCCTATATATATATATATATATATATATAGAAGAGAGTATTGGATATAAATGATTTAAGAATCAACATTTCCAACAATACTATCATGTGATTCTTTGCAAATTTTTTATTACTCTTTTGTATAGACAAAATTGAGGATTTAGTTTTATTATAATAATTTATATAAAATTGTGTAGTTTAATAAGAATCAAATATTTATAAAAATTATGATAAAGTGATGGTTTATAAGGTAAGATTGTTATAAAAAATTTTGCTAATGGGAATGAGGCTAGAGGGTGAAAAGCTTGAAGCAATGGATTATACTTTATTAATATTTTATTATAAACACCATGATCTCAAACTTTAATTTTTGAATAATTTGTCAAATCTTCTCTCTTTATGTTAGTTTTTTTTGGGGTACACAATTTTCAAGATTAAAAGAATATACAAATAGTGAGATTATAGATATCAAAGTGAGGCATATGGAAGAATGGGATTGGTTTACCACCTAAGAAAAGTTGAACATAGAAATTCTTATTTGAAAAGAGTCGGGTCAATATTTGAATATTTTGATACAAATTATAAACCTTTTGTATAATCTTGGATGGTTTTGAATGAAATTTGAGTGAAGTTAAATAAAAGGCTCTAAACAATCATAGTATTACTCTATACATAGTGAAACATACTAGTTTCAAGATTAAAGGACTAATTAAGACTAAAATTTACATAACAAATAAAAATAATTAAGCCTAAGGATATATACCCTTCAAAACATTATGGGTTTTAAAAAGCATGTCAAGTTTTGAAATTTAAAAATACTGAATTAGTTAAATAAAAAATTGAAATATCAAATTAAAATAAAAGTTGTTTTGTAAAACTGCACATTATCTCAAAAATTAGCATTCCATTTTTTCATGATGATTATATTTGTTTTGTAGTGTATCAATGTTATTCCTTCATCTTGGGGCCTACATCATCGTATGATTGAAAGGGCATTATTGAAAACTTGAATAGATATTTGTTAGAAAAAAATAAGGATCACTTATAGCTTGTTTCGCATATAATTTTTAAAAAATAGATGTGTTAGAAGTAGGGTAAAATTATATAGTCAGCCCTTCCATCATGTTATATTTATATGATGGTTTTTAGATGTTATAGGAAACCCATAATATTTCTAAACCATCAGAACATATGTTTTCAAAACACCTGAGTTACTCTTATCTATTGAAGTGAAAAATAGTCTTTCTACAAAACCCCTCATTTTTTCATTGATTTTTCCTCATAATGGCTTGCATTTTGAAACCCTTAATATTTTGAGGGGTATTCATGATGTACAACAAGGATTTTAAGGGATATGTAAAATGTAGGCTATAGGGTTTCCAATTAGGGATTTATCATAACATCTGAAACAAAATAATCCATGATGAATTGAGGGTTTTAAAAATAAATGGGAAGAAGCCATGAGTTTCTTTGTATTTTAGTAGACACTATTTATGATAGTATTGGGGGTTGCAATGATTTTTTAAATGACATATTCACAAATGAAATGATTACTCTTGGCCACCTTATGGGTTTTTGTTGAATTATAAAATGTAGGCAGGTTCTGATGGATATGTAAAAATAAGCCACAAGATTTTAAATTATGGATTTCCTATAAAATCTGAAACAAAAAAACCCATGACAAACCAAGAGTTCATTTATGAAAGAAAATAAATAAAGTTATTATTTTTAAGCATTTTGCCATTGAATGACCACCTCATGACAATTTTTTTCTAGTTTACATAAATTTATGAAAAAAAAGGTAGAAAGTTATTCTTTACAAATCACGAGTTTTTTAATAGAGAAAAAAATAAAATTAAGACCCACAATTAAAATCTAAAAAAAAACGAATAAACAAAAATAATTTCTTAGAAAATCATCCCCACATGTTAATATTTTGAAAACTCACTATTATGTTATAAAACTGCAAGTATACAAATGTTAAGAGATGATTTTGAATAGTGAAAGTTCCACATATATATGAAACTGCTTCCTTTCTCCTTCATTTTCTTCTTGCTCTGAATTCTAACACTATGGTCCAACTCTAGATGGGAAGAAACCATGAATTTCTATGTGTTTTAGCAGCCATGGCTCATGATGGCATTGGGACTTGTAATTTTTTTTTGAATGATGAATTCAAAAATGGAATGACAACTCTCACCCACCTTCTACATTAACTACAATACGTGTGTTCTTACCAAGTAAGATGACAAAATTGAGAAGAAAATGATGGTGCATGAGGATATTTTTAAATAATATATGGTGCCTATGTGGAACTCAGTTCTTGATGCCCATATGGAAGGTCCAAGTAGTGCATCCACTGTCTGTTAGCCATTCACCTTTCATCGTTCTCCATTTAGCTATCCCATTTTACATTTGTCTGGGTTTAAATAATTACATATTAGCATTTGAGTAGGAGCAATAGTTAGCTTTGATACCCTAATCATAAATTAGAGGTCATTTATTTGCCTTGATAGGCGAAGCCGTAGTGATGGCCCCTTTGCACACCAAACTTATTCTAGGAAGGTGAGACATTTGCATGGATCGAAATAAATGTTTTCTCCTCTATTTGAATCTTGTTTCATTTTTTTATTAAAATGATATATTTTAAATATTAGAAAAAAAAAATTTAATACTAAATTTAAAAGTTATATTATTTGAGCATTATCTCACATTAAAATAAGGTGCCACACACATTGAAAAAAAAGTTAAAGATTGCAAAATTAAAAGAGATTTATTAAAAAATGTATATACATTTTCTTGATAGGCATGAAAAATATGAAATCAAATAAAATATATTATTTTTCAATTAATATTTATTAAAAATATATTAAAATAAATTTAAAAAATGAAAAAAATTATTATTAAAATAATTATTATTTATGAAAATCATCTAAAATAATTTAAATCCATACAAATAAAATCTCAGAAAAATTAATAATATAATTAAATTTTATTTAAAAATTCTAAATATATTAGAAAGAATCTTGTAAACAAGTAAATATACCTACTTTAACATATATATTTCAATTTAAACTATTAAACTTAATTACAATATATTTCAATTTAAACTATTAAACCTAATTACAGTATCTATATTTAAGACTTACTTTAAAATTGTTAGTGTATCATTTAAATATGCATTTTAATTCGTCTTTAATTTTTTTAATATGAATTATCATCTAATCGCCATATCAAATATAAGTCTTTGAATTGTTAAATACTAATTGTTGGTGACTTAGGGGAGAATGCCTACTTTAATACTATTGATGACTTTTAACCTTCTTCATTTCAGATTGATATATAATAATTGTTAATGTATATCATTTAAATACATAATGTTGTACGATATATAATTGAAATTATTAGTATTGTAATTATTTACATCCTTCCCATCTTTAATGTTTTATATTTTTATTTATAAAGTATCATTTTAAAAATTATTGTTGATGTTTTGATTCTTATAAGTTTAAAATATTTTTGAAAAAAAGTTGAGTTAGTAAACATTGAGAGGTCACACTAACTTTAAAATAAGTATTGTTATTTGAAAAAGAAGTATAAGTAATTACACTATTAAATGTGGATATAAATTATTATTAAAATAAATAAATAAATAGAAAAATATATCATATTAAAATTAATTTAAAGTAAAAAATGTTAAAATTAATTATCGTCGTATTATTTTAAATTTTAATTATAAAATAATATTATATATATATTAATTTTAAAAAATTAAAAAATAAAATATTTAATAATTTTTTTTTTAAAAAAAAACTTTTAAATATACCATATCAAATATATTTTATTTCAATATTATTATATGTTAATATTAATAATTTTATAAAAATATTTATCGAAAATGAACACTCTAAATAAATATGAAAGAACTACATTTAAAGCCACTAAACATGAAGAAACATGTCATATAAACAAGTAAATATACTTTGAAAAATATACTATATTTTTTTCCCTCTTATATGATAACTATATACAATGATATTTAGGACAACTACACATATATTTGTTGTTTCCAAAATCTGTTACTCATTTTTGGGACAACACATGAACTATTTTTGGTCCTACAGGCTAAAAATTATCCCTTCCCTTCTCAAAAATTGTTCTGGGCATTCAAATTCTCCATTTTTCAAGCTTTTTCAGCTAACAGACTTCACAGGAAGAAATTTACGGACTCTGCAGGCTTAAATCTATGGACTCAGTTCTACAGACTCTGCAGGTAGGAATCTACCGACTCATTTCTACGGACTCTACCAGTTCGTTTCTACGGACTCTGCAGGTTCGTATCTATGGACTTTGTAGGTTCATTTCTACGGACTCTGCAGGAAAGAAACAAGCTCTCAACACAGGCAATTTCAAGGTTGGTTCAACACCAAGGTTCAACCAAAAGGTTCATCGGCAAACTTCAAACAAAGGATTGAATCGTTGAACCGTTGAACCTTGAACTAAAATGGTTCAAAGGTTCAATGGGTGCAAGGGTTCAACGACATCATCAAGCTTAAAGAGTTAAGCGCTTCAGCAAAAGTTCAAAGTTCAACCGCTTCAGCAAGTTCAATGGCTTCAAAAGACTTAGCGAAAAGAAGAAGGCTTGAACCCTTGAACCGTTAAAATTTGAACCAAAAGAGTTCAAAGGTTCAACGCAGTTGGTTCAAAGCAGTTGGTTCAACGCGATTGGTTTAAGTGGTTAAGTGAATGAGCGGAACACAAGAAAGTGCTTGAACCATTGAACTGTTGAACCATTGAACCCTGAACCAAAATGGTTCAAAGGTTCAATTGGTCGGTTCAAGCGATTGGTTCAAAGGAGTGTCCCAAAGTCCACAGCCCAAAGTACCCTTGTGGAGGGCAGGTGATGAGCAAAATGGACCTTTCTCGAAGCCCAAAGGATGAACCAATGAACCGATTGAACTTTGAACCAAAATGGTTCAACGGTTCAAAGGTTCAAAGGTTCACAGGTTCAATGGTTCAAAAAAAGCTCCAAACAAAGAGCAAGAAAGCCATTGAACCTTGAACCAAAATGGTTCAATGTTTCAAAGGTTCAAAGGTTCAACGTGGATGGTTTAAAGGAGTGCCCCAAAGCTAAAAGAACAAGTGCCCTTGTGGAGGGCAGTGAACTAAGGTCAGGTGCCCTTGCGGAGGGCAGAGAACAGTGGTTCAAAGATTAAAGGAAGCACCGAACAAAGGGATGGTTCAATCAAAGACCAAGAAAGTGATTGAACCAAGAAAGCGATTGAACTAAGAAAGCAATTAAACTAAAAAAGTGATTGAACCAGGGAAGCGATTGAACCATTGACATCCTCGTAGACATCAAATTTAAGATAATGAAATATCCATCAATTTTCAAATATGGTGTAGACCCTGTGAACAAATTTAATGACTGGCTAAAGAGATAGCTCGAGAACTCATATCGCACGGATAAGGACAAAATACAGCAAGAAAAGGGGAAATGATGGAGAAAGATAAAAAATATCCATGCATGGGATATGTTTTTGAAAGGTAAAGTAGCCCACCAGGTGGACATCAGAGAGCACAAACAGTCAATGATGCAACCTATTTTTTGGCATTGAGTAAAGTGAATGAATAACTATGCATACATCAGGAAACACATTAGGTGGCCCATATTTAAAATTGACGCTCGATTCCAGCATAGCGCATGGACAAACT
The DNA here is from genome assembly GCA_037957365.1 of Torreya grandis. Lineage (NCBI taxonomy): Eukaryota > Viridiplantae > Streptophyta > Pinopsida > Cupressales > Taxaceae > Torreya > Torreya grandis. Next base: position 7,413,497 of record JARHVA010000099.1, on the reverse strand, counting down.
TTAAAATACATTGAAGGCATTGAATGCATCATGGGACATTTTTGTGAAACAATGCACCCAAGTCTTTCTTGGAGCACTATATATTGGACTCTCTCTTATTTTTTTAGGGAGATCTCTCTGTTATCAAAAATAAAATTCTGCCCAAATTGAAAGGCATTACCGAGACTTTGAGCTCAGATTGTTGATCATATTTCATTAATTGAATAAGAAAATAAGTGAATTTTTAGACTTTGTGTTGGAATAGCTTGGTTGTTGGAGAAATTGTTCTTATACCTGTTTCCTTAATACATTTTTTCTCTATTTAATTAAATAAGTAAAATTAGTGAAAGTAATCAGGAAGGTGTCCTGAAGCTGGCTGTGGAGAGACTTTGTGCTGCCACAGTTGTCTTTAGTTTGTCTATTTTCTATTTCTATGTAAAGGATCTTGGGATGACTTTGTGCCCTCATTATCCTTCGTATTTCACTCTTTGGCAGTTGAGGTGGAGACTTTGTGCTACATTTCATCTTGCTGTGTTACTGCGCCCTGCTATAGTTACTTGTCACTACCCAAAAGGTTCCTGTTGTCTGTTGAATAGCACTTTTGAAAGAAGAGGAGTGCCTTCTGTCATTCAATCATAATTTATCCTTTGATTGGTGAGCATCATCTCTGAAAAAAAGAGATGGATGGTGTTATCCTACTCTTGAGTATTATTTTTAGCTTATTTATAGTAGATTCACACACACACACACACACACACACACACACACACACACACACACACACACACACACACACACACACATATATATATAGTACCTTATAGTTATAGGGAACCTCCCCTTGATGAGAGGAGAGATTTGTCCTCTTTTGATGTAGTAAACCTGCACATTTGGCTGACCAATCTTCCTTACTATGGTTGATTAGACCTATTTTGCTCATCAGTACGCTGGTGACAAAATATTCACCCAACAGTTTTTGGCAACACCACTGGGGATTCAAACAAATAGTTCCTATCCTTATCCATTATATACTCTGGTGACTCTCATCTGGGTCTTATCCATTATCATTATAGCCTTATCCATTTATCCCATTGTGGAAGAATGCGCAGTTTGAAGCCTCAAGTTTTAAGCTAAAGCAGTGCCAGTTCTTTTCTATTTTTATTTTTACATTCTGGCAGATCCATGGTATATGCGAAGCCAAAGGGCTAAAGGTATTATTGACCCTGTATTCGAGTTGGTGCAACAAAGTAATTTTGATCTGTTTCCTTCACCATCTCACCTCTAACGAACCAAGAGCTTTCCTCCTACTAAAGTCAAGTCTCTATTACCAGGCAAAGCATCTATTTTTGATATTAATAAAGCTTTGTCAATACTTACCCCTCTGAGATTTGTTATTCCACCTTTCCATAGTCATACAATGGCAATTCAAGGCCCTTGGGGCAACTCTTTTGGCCCACTCAATTTAACTCCAACTCTACATGAGCTACCATGTAGTTTAAAGAAAAATTTTCCCAAGTTCTATGGTGATGGGAAGGTTCATCCTAATGAACACATTGCAGCCTTTAGCATAGCCTGTGGTGTGATAGTCGTAGAGTATGAGGACAAGCAGTCAGGCTGTTCATAGAAACTTTACAAGGTGTTGATGGAGACTGGTTCTACCATCTACAGACCTAGACTGTGATTGACTAGAACATGCTCAAGCCAAATTCAAAGCCAGATTCAAGTCTGTAGAAGATGCACATGCCCTGCTAGCTCAACTCACACAAATGAAGAAGGAGCCTCATAAACCAATGAGGGATTTCATAGCCAAGTTCGACAAGCTGAGGAACAAGATTCCTGTAATTGCTTGGCCTACAGTTGAGAATCTCAAATGTTTCTTCATCAACTCTTGGCTGCCTGAAGTGAGTTTTTTGTTGAGACGTGTTGGCCAAATAGAGCTTGCTGTTGCTGTTCAAGCTTTGGATATTGAGGTGGAAGATGATCTCATCTTGGCAGGGAAGATAAGAAGAGATCCTAACAGAGGCAAATCTTCTTCATCTTCTGAGAATTCATCTACAACCACCACCGATCAAATAGTGTAAAAGTTGGCAAATGAACTGCTAGCCTTGAAAAGACAAGTGGTGCAAGGGATATCTTCAGCTCTTTCATACAGAGATATGCTAATGAGGACATTCCCCAATTAGTCATTCCAAGGTAATGCTGCCAAGAATCAAGGATAGCCAAATCATCTTCCTCCCACTCAGGAGAAACTTGCCCTTGAAGCAACACCAGCCAACTCAACAGTTGGATATCTAGAAACAAAACCTAATTTCTCTTTACAACTTGAGTTTGATCAAGAAAATGATGCTGATCTATTTGCGGTAGACCAAGAAGAATTAGCTGGCGACTCCCACATTGGTTTCCTGAATTACCAAGATGAACCTAGAAGTGAAGGTGAAGCAGTGGATGGATCATACACTATTTTCACATGGGCCAAGAATCAGTCAACCCAACAAGCTGATAGAGACAAAATAGGAGAAGGATCTCAGCCTACAATTTCAATTGCTAAGTGGGGAACCACTCTGCCTTTTCAAGCAAAGGACCCAGTGATCACAAAAAAAGGTAAATACATCAAGCATGCCTTCACCTTCAACTTCAAATCTGTAGACCAATCTTCCCCCTCCCAAAAACCAAAAGGATGAACTCCCATCCTCTATTCCTAGTTCATTTCAGACATTTGTCATAATTGACCATGTCAAGAAAACTAAAATTCAAATGTCTGAATTTGAATTCCTCCAATCCAACCCTGAGCAATTGGATAGGTTAGTGAAATGTGTGAAGAATAAAACCATCCCTGTAAGACCAGATGTTCCAAAGGTGACTCCCACATCCACCTAGAATAACCTTGTCATTACTCCTCTTGCTATTCCCAAAAGGACTGAACCATTCTATGTCTCCCTACTGATAAATGCACATTAGCTAAATAATTACATCATTGATTCTGGTGCATCAGATAATATCATGCCTGCCAAAGTGGTGAAATCTCTTGGTCTCACACTGACCAAGACATTTGGGAGATGTTTCTCCATGGAGAACAAATAAGTGCCACTACGAGGACAAATCAAGGATGCCCAATTTGCATTTGCAGCATTCTCAGACAAGAGGATCAAGATGATAGTCCTGGTGGCCGATGTTCCAACCTCATACGACATTCTTTTGGGGCAAAATTTCTACAAGGATGTTGGTGGAGAATTGATCATGGACCTGTCTGAAGCGAGGATCCCTATCAAAGGCATCATACAAAGACTACTTCTTGAAAACGAATCAAAATATGTGGTCACTCAAACATTGGCCCCTGAAGCTCAAATTTTTTTGAGTTCTCAAGCAGAGGTAACTTTTTCTTGACCACAGAGGATGTTCATATTTCAATAGATGAAAGTCCTACAGGCGGCGATCTAGGAATTGGTTCAGATAAAAAAGTAGAAGGCATGAGAGAGCACAGTGCAAGCCCAAAGGAACTCTCCTCTCTAAATGAAGACAAATATGAGAAAGGAGCAATTTTTGATGATGTATGCATATTAGAATTTGATGGCAGCTGCTCTTCTATCAGTGCTGGAGCCAAGACTGTGTTGATATCTCCTCAAGGAGATATCTTTCTTTCTTCATACAAGTTGTAGTTCAACAACACCAATAACACTATCGAGTATGAATCTCTGTTACTCAGGTTGAAGGCCACTCAAGACAAAGGTGTCAAACTCCTTCACGCCAAAGGAGATGTTAAGGTAATGGTTTGTAAGGTATCTGATGGGGACAATCAAATCATGTGCTGGACTGAACCATAAGAGCAACAAGCTATGGTAGTGGACCATACTACTACACACCAAAGTCAGGAAAAGGAACTCTTCACCAAGAGAGCAAAGATTTATGGTTTTCAGAGACCATGCCTTGCCATGGGGCAAGAGGAGAGAACGAAAAGGGATGCACAAAAAATGTGATTCCTGGTGGAGAGTTCCATTCACCCGTCACCGATTCTGGGGAGAAAATAGTTTATTACTGGTTTATCAAGATGGAACACCATTTTCACTGTCTGACAGTGGGTAGCATCTGAAGTGCTTCAAATCTTGAGGCATCAGATAAGATAATCTGTACATATGTATATTTGTATAGTCTTTAGTTCTATTTTTTTTACTTTCATTTTTGTTTTTGTCACCTTTTTTTGGGTAGCATGACTCCATAGCCCAATCGTATACTTTAAGGCACTGGAGATTCTGGTTTCTACTCCCTTTAGCTGCTTCAAAATTTTAACTAAAGGAAGTTCCCTAACTGGAGCCAGCTGTTGTTCCCAAAATCTGTTACTCATTTTTAGGACAACACATGAACTATTTTTGGTCCTACAAGCTAAAAATTATCCCTTCCCTTCTCAAAAATTATTTTGGGCATTCAAATTCTCCATTTTTCAAGCTTTTTTAGCTAACAGACTTCACAAGAAGAAATCTACGGACTCTGCAGGCTTAAATCTATGAACTCAGTTCTACGAACTCTACAGGGTTAAATCTATGGACTCTAGAGGCTTAAATCTATGGACTATGTAGGAAGGAATCTATGGACTCATTTCTATGGACTCTGTAGGCAAGGAATGTATGAACTCATTTCTACAGACTCCACCAGTTCATTTCTATGGACTCTGCAAGTTCGTATCTACGGACTTTGCAGTTTCATTTCTATGGACTCTGTAGGAAAGAAACAAGCTCTCAACACTTAGTCAATTTCAAGGTTGGTTCAACCAAAAGGTTCATCAGCAAAATTCAAACAAAGGATTGAACCATTGAACCATTGAACCTTGAAATAAAATGGTTCAAAGGTTCAACGAGTTCAAGGGTTCAATGATGTCAGCAAGCGTAAAGAGTTAAGCGCTTCAGCAAAAGTTCAAATTTCAATCGCTTCAGCAAGTTCAACGGCTTCAAAAGACTTAGCAAAAAGAAGAAGGCTTGAACCCTTGAACCATTGAACTATTGAACTTTGAACCAAAAGAGTTTAAAGGTTTAACATGGTTGGTTCAAAGTGGTTGGTTCAACGCGGTTGGTTCAAGTGGTCAAGTGAATGAGCGGAACACAAGAAAGTGACTGAACCATTAAATTATTGAACCATTGAACCTTAAACTAAAATGGTTCAAAGGTTCAATCGATCAGTTCAAGCAGTCGATTCAAAGGAGTGCCCCAAAGCCCACAGGCCAAAGTACCTTTGTGGAGGGCAGGTGATGAGCAAAATGGACCTTTCTCGAAGCTTAAAGGATGAACCAATGAACTGATTGAACCTTGAACCAAAATGGTTCAATGGTTCAAAGGTTCAATGGTTCAAAGGAAGCTCTAGACAAAAAGCAAGAAAGCCATTGAATCATTGAATCATTGAATCGTTGAACCTTGAACCAAAATGGTTCAACGATTCAAAGGTTCAAAGGTTCAACGTGGTGGTTCAAAGGAGTGCCCCAAAGCTGAAAGAACAAGTGCCCTTGTGGAGTTTAGTGAACTAAGGGTAGGTGCCCTTGCGGAGGGTAGAGAACATTGGTTCAAAGATCAAAGGAAGCACCAGACAAAGGGATGGTTCAATCAAAGACCAAGAAAGCAATTAAACCAAGAAAGTGATTGAACTAAGAAAGCGATTGAACTAAGAAAGTGATTGAACTAGGGAAGCAATTGAACCATTGACGTCCCCACAGACGTCAAATTTAAGATAATGAAATATCCATCAATTTTCAAATACAGTGCAGACCCTATGAACAAATTCAGCAACCGGCCAAAGAGATAGCCTAAGAGCTTAGATCGCATGGATAAGGACAAAATACAGCAAGGAAAGGGGAAACGATGGAGAAAGATCAAAAATATCTGCGCATGGGATATGTTTCTAGAAAGTAAAGTAGCCCACCAGGTGGACATCAGAAAACATGAACATTTGATGGCATGGCTTATTTTTTGGCATTGAGTAAAGTGAATGAATAGCTATGCATACATTAGGAAACACATCAGGCAGCCCATATTTAAAACCAACACCCAATTTTAGCATAGCCCATGGACAAAATTTAAAATACATTGAAGGTATTGAATGCATCATAGGCTATTTTTGTGAAACAAAGCGCCCAAGTCTTTCTTGGAGCACTATATATTGGACTCTCTCTTATTATTTTAGGGAGATCTCTTTGTTATCAAAAACAAAACTCTGCCCAAATTAAAAGTCATTACCAAGACTTTGAGCTCAAATTATTGATCATATTTCGTTATTTGAATAAGAAAACAAGTGACTTTTCAGACTTTGTGATGGAATAGCTTGGTTGTTGGGGAAATTGTTCTTATTTTTGTTTCCTTAATACATTTTTTGTCCATTTAATTAAATAAGCAAAATTAATGAAAGTAATCAGGAAGGTGTCCTAAAGCCGATTGTGGAGAGACTTTGTGCTACCACAATTGTCTTTAGTTTGTCTATTTTTTATTTCTGTGTAAAGGATCTTGGGATGACTTTTTTCCCTCATTATCCTTCGTATTTCACTCTTTGGCAGTTGAGGTGGAGACTTTATGCTACATTTCATCCTGTTGTGTTACTGCGCCCTGTTACAGTTACTTGTCATTACCTGAAAGGTTCTTGTTGTCTATTGAACAACACTTCTGAAAGAAGAGGAGTGCCTTCTGTCATTCAATTAGGATTTATCCTTTGATTGGTGAGCATCATCTCTAAAAAAAGAGAGATGGATGGTGTTATCCTACCCTTGAGTGTTATTTTTAGCTTATTTATAGTAGATTAGAATATATATATATATATATATATATATATATATATATATATATATATATATATATATATATATTACCTTATAGTTATACGAAACCTCCCCTTGATGAGAGGAGAGATTTGTCCCCTTTTGATGTAGTAAACCTGCACATTTGGCTGACCAATCTTCCTTGCTATGGTTGATTAGACCTATTTTGATCATCAGTACGCTGGTGACAAAATATTTACCCAATAGTTTTTACCTTAATTTTTTATTAGATGAGGGTAAAAGGTGAGGGTTTTTTAGAGGTCCCACAGTCAAGGAGAGGGTTTTGATAGGAGGTCCCACAACCTTTACAAAGAATCAAAGAGGGTTTTTTTAAGAGCAGGTCTCACAACTTCTACAATAGAACACAATAGAGAAAGATAAAGGGTTTTGAAAATAGGTCCCACAACCATCACAACACAATAAAGAGGGTTTTTTAAAGAGAAAATCTCACAACTTATACAACAAAACATAACAATGTAACCCAATAAAATGCAGAAAGAGTACACAACCTGCAAACTGGTAGACCAAATAGTGCAGACCGGTTATTGTTCCAAACTTCCACAAATCTTTGCAAGTAACTCTCCTCAACTACTTGAAAACAACTGAACAGGGTCTGACTTGCCTTAGATTTCCATTGTATGGTAAGAATCTTCTCATAAAATACCTTTTGTTGGTACTTATATAAAACTTCAACAAAAAATTCTAACTAAAAACAAGTTTACACCTTTGTAAACCACATTATAACCAACTTGAAATAGCTTGGGACAAACTTGAAATGAGGGGAACCTATCCTCAAAGAACTCAACAAAATTTCTTAGCAGACTGGCATCAGATTGGAACATAAATTTTAATCCAACATAAATCTCCCTCGCTTCCACACCATCACCTAAGGCCCATGAAACAACCTTAAAGAACCAACGAAACACAAAACCAATGAATAGAAACTGAACATCTTGAAACTTCCACATGGGGTAAGCAAAGAGTTAACATGGGATTTTTCCACCCATCAATATATTCAACTAAAGCATAAACACCCAAATACAACATGTCCCTTAATATCCCACCATAAGAGAGGGAACAAGACTAGTAGCCTCTAGAAGATGTAAGTCAAGATCCTAAAGGATACGACATATGTAGCCATCTTGAAACATTTTCAAAACCATCATAAAGTGAAGGGCTTGCATGTGGGTTATATAACTCCCTTAAAAATTCCATGTAGGGTACGCTAATATCTTGATCTATTTTTCCCATCCATAAATGTTTTCAAAAAAATTAGCTATTAGAATCAAAACATTCGACTCAACACGAATATCTAGCCAGGCCCAACTCCAACCATTAGGAGTCATGCAAACTCCAAAAATGAAATACTCAACATAAGTCACCTTTGGTCACAAAAAACATCCAAATTACCAAAAAATTCCACCAAAATGTTACAAAGAATGTGTTAGTCTATCATCTTATCAAGAACAACCCAAATGTAGTAGATTTGTTGTTTAGAGTTAGTAAAACTTTTGTAACTCCAACAAGGAAAGAATCAACATGAATCACCTCTGGTCCTATCAAAACGTCAAAATCATAGAAAATATCTATCAATTCATTGCAAAGAACCTATCAATATATCATCTTACAAATAATAATACACATTCAATAGATCCATTGCTTAGAGTTTGCAAAATTTTCGCTCAGTTTTTTCCCTCCCAACAAGCATTTCAAATTTTCTAGAGTCGACTCTCATTTACCACTACTTTGATTAAAATATATATTTTTATCAAGTCATAATTATTGATTAAATATTTTTTATTAAAAATTATCTTATATTAAAATTAAATATAACATATCAATAGAACATCTAATTAAATATAACTTAGATGTAAAATAGTAGAATTATGCCAAATTGTTATTCAAATTTCAATTTAAAAAATGATAAAAAAGAGGTTAAGAGGAATATTTGATTTTCATGTAATTTCAAAAGTAGGCCACATGATGACAACAAAATCAAAATTTTTACAATAAAACATTAAGAAACTAGAAACTTTTAATGGCCCAAACACATTATAATAATAGATAAGAATAAATTTATTTGAAAACTTCGTTCAACAAGTTTTGGGGCTTCAAAAGCCTTTCTCACCTTTCTAAAATTTTGCCCATGTTTCTTAGAAATTTATCTCCTTCAAAACCTTAATAGGGTAGCTAAATATTTAGAACATAAGGAAAATATTTATTTTGGGGCATTTACTTAGGTTTATCAAGTTTTTAAGCAACACATACTTATCAAACCCATTTTTACTGCCTAATAATGAAAACATGTCAAGTATAATGCAATTTAGCTAAAAAGTTCAATGTGATGCAATCCCTAATCTATTATGACTTTCAATAATACAATAAATGATTGATTTATTCTAGGATGTAATAGTAAATGCTATAAGTTCTTCAAATTTTCTTCAATTCTTGAATTAAGTGCTTGAATTGATGGTTTTTGTTTATTCACTACATATCTTAAATACACTAATGCTTTTGTATATTTATAGAATTATTGATTTAGAATGAGGACTTGATTGGCATGTAAGTTGACATATAATAGGTGGGAAAGCCATAAAAAAAGGATCCATAATTCTTGAGAAACCCAAATAAGGTTGAAAAGGGTCCAACCCTAGAAACATATATCATATGTTTCTTGAAGAAATAAAAACTTAGGAAAATGGGAGGGGAAGGGAGAGGAGGTAGGAGATAGAGGAATAGGAGAAACATGATAAAAAACAACTTAATCATGAGCAAAACACACAAATAAGAGCCTAATTTGGTCTAATAATTATAAACACATATGTATCCTAGAATAATTCAAATTTACTACTAATAAATTCCCCAAGACCAACATAGATGTCTATGTACTTCAAATCAAAAGAAAAGATAGAACTTAGTGTGCAACAAGTAAAGGTACACAAAGAAGTATAACTTACCCAAAAATTTATTTAATTGTAGTTTATATAATGATATTAAATAAATAAAATATTCACATTATATTAATATAAAAAAAAAAAATTAGGAATTTAGTATTACTAAAGACATAAGTAATTTTCTTAAATCTAATCACATCAATAAGTGTAACCTACAATCACATCAAAAGGTGGTGGTAGAGTTGCAATGTAATAGCATGAGATTGAAATAAAAATGATCGATCTTAAATTTAACTTTCATTTTTCCATCATGTGGAAGTTTTTATTCTTGTTTGGAGAATCTGATTAGGAAAATTGTGACATCTTGGACATATGGTAAAGTTTGGATCTCATTGTTTAATTCTTAGAAATAATTTTCAATTCTGACATAGTGGCTCATCTACATTGAGGCTATCTTCACTTGTAAGAGGTAAATTTTTAGATAAGGTAAAGGAGTGATTAATCAATGTGTCATGTGATAAATCCAATAAATAATCCTCAAACTTGATATCTATATATATTTTTGATTTGGTAGATTCCCATTCTGGGGTGTCTTTTGGTTTATATTCCATAATTGGGGGGTATTTATTATGTCAAATTCTCCTAAGACTTGCACTTAGCCTTGTTTGTTGGGATATGTCATACCCAAAATTGGATGTCGTAGTTTACCCAATTTCAACATTGAAAATTAGTATATTTTTAACATGTAACATGTCTTCTAGAGATTTTAGCATGATTATCCACTGTAAAAACTTTGATAATTTACAACTTAAAATCATCCCATTTAATAATGAGGGGTTTAATATTATTTTTACTTCAATGATGTTAAAAATGGGCTAGTTCTATTTTATTCTTCAAAATCCACTTCATTGTTGAAAAAGAAACATCTCTTTTTATTTGAATATAATTATGTATTTTTTTGGTGAAATATTTGTTATTCATGACAAATAAGACTTTCATAATAGTGAAGGAGATGAAAAGTCTCTCCTTTATTATGAGAGGAGGATCCTTTTATTGAAACCAGTAAAAACTCATTTAAAATATTCACACTATTTACAAGTTGAATGGGGGGATTGTTATGTAACATTCAACTAAAAAGAAAAATGGAGAAAGAGAAGGTGAAGAATCATGCATGAAAAAGCAAATGTAAACTTCATTCATTTATACAATGAGAGTGTTTAATAGAAATAATATGTTTTCTTGACATCAAACACAATTTCTGCTTAGAACAATGAAATATGCATTAACATAATAAAAATACATATTCATAAAGGAAACCAAGACACAAAGTTCATAATTTCCTTGGTTCTTGATTGAAGATTGAACACAAATTTTCTCTCTCCTTCATTCAAAATTCAATTTCTCATAGACATAAAAAAAATTCCTTTTACAATAGCCATTTCTCCTATTTATAATGAAAGGAGGGAATGGGTTGACCCTTCACATTTTAAGTGATTCTTGGTATCCTACTTTTTTGTCATATTCCATTTTTTATAATTTTAAAAATTAAACAAAGGTAAATACAACTTTCTTGAAATAGAAGGTTGAAAAAAATGGAAAGAAAAACCTACATATTCCATTAGGAAGTCTTCTTTGGAGTAGTATCTAGTGTAGAGGAACTAGGAGCAATTGTGAAGATTTTGACTTGCTCTTTGTCTTGAATAGTCTTGAATATTTTTAATTTCTTCAAAACTATAGTGACATCATTCCCCTTTGGTACTACCATATGTTTTCAATGTGTTAGCCACCTTTTTATAAACTAGAAGTATGGCATTAGGAGCTTACATCAATTTAGTCAATTGATTATTCATTTATTCAAGTGAAACATGAATTTCACTGATCAGGCTCATGGATGCCATACTCAAAGCATTTTCTTTGAAGAGATTTTATTGAACCAATTTCTTCAATTGAGCCTTTATTTCATCTCTGGTATGTAGGGTGACCATATCTTCCTTGAATAGGTCAAAATATATATCATATATATTAGAAGAGTTTATTTTTGTTTAACATTTTTTCATAGTTCATCCAATGATTGATTCAAGACCTTGAATTTTTGGAGAATGCATTCACACCACTTATATGAGGTGTCATATTCCTCTTTTTTGAAGATCTCATCCTTGACCATTACTGTTGTCTCAATGTGAATCATAACATGGACATCATACTTCATATTCTCCCATACTTTTAATTCACTATTGTGAACTCTAATCTATTGATTCATATTACCAAGGTCGTGATTAATATTTCCATACATTTTTATCAATTCTTCAATATAGTTCATCTCACTTATAATTAGTTCATCAACCCAAGCTTCTAGAGTCTTGAAATATGAATTGTACTTGCTAATATTAGTGGTGGCCTATTTTATTATACTTGTTACATGAGATGGAACATCAACATGGGGTGCTACATTTATGTCAACTAGGTTGAGGATGTAGTTCACATTCTTGCAAGCAGATTGATCTAATTCTTGAGCCATTCTTGAGTAAGTTCATTCTGATTTGATCTTTTGATCATCCTATTAGTGGTCTCACATAGGTTATGAGCATCAATTTCCCTAGTCACTTTCCCAAGTCATATCCTCTTGAGGGTGTAATCACTCATTATCATTTCTTCCTCATTCTTCTCTGCATTAGGATTAACACTTTTTATAAATTATACTTCATAAGGGTCCAACACCAATATGGAAGTGGTATTAGCTTTCTTAGGAGGGGGAGACTTGAGGAGATCACCAAACACATAAAAATTTGGAATATTTGCTTCCACCACCCTCTTTATTTTATTTATCATTAGTTTCATCTGCTAGATTGATAAATAATTGAAGGTAGTCATTTGATCTAAAATAGGGGGTGGTTTAGGTTGCTTTGAAAGAGAAGCTTCTTGAGATGGAGGAATGATAGGAGAGATTAAGGGAATAAAGGGATTATTGTTACATCTTCATTGATAGGTACTTATTGAGCTACCCCTTGGGCTAAGGTAAGGTACCATTGGGTGGTCATAGGAATAAAAAGAGAGGGGTCACCAAGAGTTGAGAAGAATTCAACATAATAGACTTCTTTATTTTCAATTTCCTACCTATAACATGACTCTCTTCATAATTTATCCTTGGTTGTTTGGTTTGTTCAGGACCTACTTCATCACCACCATCAGAACTTAAAGATCCAGATGATTGAACTATCATGTTGGTGTTGTTCTTCTTCGAAGTTGGTGCAGGCATCTACTTTGGAGGGATTGAAGTCTTTGCTCTCTTGGAGCTACCAACTTCATTAAACTCTATTAATTTATTGTCAAACCATTTATTAGTTTTGTTTAATACAACCATGGTTTGTCTTTATATGTTTTCTAACTCCCTTATTGACCAATTGATGGTTGGTAAAGGGGGATACAATAAATCTCTTATCATATTTAGGGTCAATGAGATCTATCATATCATCCACCATGACATTAGGTACCCATTCATCTATGAAGGCTTTGACTTGATCAGTGGTCATTCTACTCCAATCCCTTATGATTACCCTATATTCATCAAAATAATATGCTCAATAATCCTCCTTATGAGGCACATGTTTGTATGAAGAGCCACTGCATAGATTATTATTTACAAACCTTTTACTATCAAATAAATAATTTAAAGATTATTAATGGAGGGTGAACTAAGAGATGGATGATTCAATATCCTGAGCATTGACTATCATTTTACATGAAAAATGTTTTAAAGATATTGGGAATGAGACACCTAGGACATGTCTATCTCTGTAACATTTTTGGATTATTGTCAATTACCTACATAACTCAATCAATATGATATTATTATTGGCTAATATAGATAGCCATAAAGGATTATATTCGAATCCTCCAACCTTGATATAGGTGAATTTTTGAAATCGAATAAAGTAGCTACCATATTGGTTGATCAAGGTGGTTGCTTCATCAGTGATTCTTCTTCCCCAATCTTCATCAAGGTCTTTTACTATTCACATTATGAATGTGTCATTAACTCTTTTTAAATGCTTATTTATCTATTCTAGAGTCAATTGAGGGAAACATTTGTATACTTGAGTGGTGGGGGTGATATCACCTTGTAGTGAGAGTCCATGATAGATTCTTTGTGATGCTAGTGAGTACACCAAATATAAATTCATAAAGAATTTATTCATAGAGTCCATGTTTAATAACTAATAGTGTAGGGAATCATTAATCATTTCACTCTATGATTTTTTTTCATTGCAGATAATGTTCATTGCCATGAACATCTAGGGGTAGTATTTTTATGTGTTCTCATTACCCACTATGTGATTTAGGAGAGTGATCATGTTTAAAAACTCCTATTTGAAACATGATCTAAATAAGATCTTCATCAACTTGGAAATTTTGTTCTTCTTATGCTTTGACCAAGAGTTATTGATCATTGCTAAATACTTATCAACATTCTTATCCCAATATTTTTGCCCTTGAATTGTGCTGATTTGGTGTAAGCATCAAGCACCAGAATCTTCATAGTCATTCCCATATAGGTCTCATTTATTTTAGCCATGAGTGCCCCACTATTTGATTTGACTTATTTCGTCTAAGGGCATAGTGCATCACATAGGTGAAGACTAGGTTAGAACACTAAACAAATGTTAGGAAGCTAACTGCTTGAGGCAGGCCACTTTCAACTAGTTAAATAGTCAATGTACTTGAATTTTATACATTCAATATTTTGTGTAAATACTTCAAGTCAACATGCTCAATCTATGAATTTTATATTTTGGGTATGTTATCATTTAAAACCAACAATGTTTTGAAGCCCATATACTTGTACTGCATTGTGCTAAGCTTTAAAAACTCAAAATCTACTTTATCAAGGGTTAATAGGTCGAGCAAATTTGGAGGGAGGAAATGTTGATGAGGTTGGAATGCATTGGACCATGGTGGTTGTGAGATAGAGTTTAGAATCTATGAAAATACCCTTAGAACATGCATCTAATAGGAAGAAGGGAATTCTTATGAAAAAGGGTATAGTCGCACTTAGAAAATGTTGAAGAGAGCACCACTGTGAAGTTCACAAGAAATGGAAAATATTTGGCAGAGTTTTAGTAGTGTGGAATCATTATGGGAGAAAATAAAGTCTAGGACAATATATATGAGTAGAATAATGACCCAAATGAATCCCTAAAAGGATTACAAACCTCCCAACCATTGGCTCAATGTGCAAAAATTGATGACTTGAGGTTGTGCATGACTGTATCATCTATAGACACATGGACATACTGCACATCCAAATAGGCACATTGGACATGTGTTCATTTCCACATGTCCATTTCATCTGTGGTGACGTGAAGGTTGGTTGTATTTGTGTAGCATGTGCAGGCATGAACTCACATGGTTTGAGGGTCAGGGAGGTCTGACCCTCAGGATATGTAAGGCACAAATATGTGAATCATATGTTCGGATAAAGAAATTAGTTAAATTTCAATTTTCTCTTAGATTTTTTTATTTTTCAAAATTTTTGACTTTATTTCCAAATGATTTTCTCGATTTTATCAAATAATTAACTTTGAAAATTTTGAAAAACAACATAATTTTATATATTTTTATATTTAAAGAGGTCAAAAGGATCTCAACCCATTAAGACTAACACTTAGGAGGATCATAATCATTAGGTCCATGATTATTGTTTTAATGATTTTTTTATTATTTTATTAGTTTGATTATTATTCGATTATTTTGGAAAGAATTATTGTAGTTTGAAGGGTATAGTTGATTAATACCTACCCTCATTTAGAGTAATGTAATAATTAGTAAGTTTATGAACTGCTTTATGTATACTTTCAAAGGTGGTGGCCATAATTTTTGTGTTATGTTTCATCATGATTAAAGCTTGATTAATATTATTTGACATCAACAAAAATTGAGTGGTTTAAATTGGGTTTAGTGAATTGTAATGGAACTAACATTTTAAGGTAACAATTTTCTTTCCACCAAAATAACCTGTGCATTAAAAATAATAATTATTAAAATCATTGCACCAAAAATTACATATGGATATTCATGGGATAAATAGATCATATGGTTTTCATAAGCTTGTAGATGCATTTAAATATTGAATTAAAATATATTATAGGTTCATTCAACACCCTTTTTACTATGTTTGAATCTTAACCAAATTGTGCAATGAATTTGTTTCCCAATTCTTATCAATTATTAATGGATCTAACTATTAAGTTGAGGAACCAATCATATGTCGGTCCTTTTAAGGTAAATGGATTTTTTTAAAAAGCCACGCCTTTATGTTTTACATTTAACATGCTTAAGGAAACCTTGAAGGTAATTATATGTTCATTTGTTGTTTGAATATCATTATTTTTAAACTATAAAAATATTTATCACTTTTTAAGAGGTCTTGAAAATCACAAGAAAGATTCATAATAATACTTACAAGTTAGATGACCATTAATATTCTAATAAAAATAAAAACTATATCAACAACATACACTTTTCTATATATAAGTTGATTTTCTAGGACTTCTTTTATAATTATGATTTTCCTATGTTATTTCAAATGTCCAGCTATGATTTCTCCAACACGTAACTTTGAACAAATAAATCTCCTAAGGGAATTAAATTTTAAGAATTTCATCTAGTGTTAATTATGTTGTCCTGTATTTTAACATAGACATAAGTAAGGGATGAAACACCCTCCTATTTTGGATATAAACTAGACAAGAGTATGTACTATTGAAACCTACTAAAATTTAAATAAATAAAAGAGTTAAAACCAAAATACACTGATATAAATGCATTGAAAATCCATTTTTTTCAAATTTTAAATAAAATTATTATTTTAATTATTTAAAAACATCGAAGAATTTACCCCTTGATTTATTCAACCACATAAATCTAGAAAAATAAAGGTATTTCTCTTCGAAAGTATAATTACTATAAAATTTATATCATTTCAATATAGAAACATCATATGACCAAATCT
This sequence comes from Torreya grandis, assembly GCA_037957365.1. NCBI lineage: Eukaryota > Viridiplantae > Streptophyta > Pinopsida > Cupressales > Taxaceae > Torreya > Torreya grandis. The sequence continues at coordinate 7,396,828 of JARHVA010000099.1, read as the reverse complement.
ATATTGAAAGGGTAAGACTTAGGAAGTGATAATTCATGAAATAAAACATCAAAAGCCTAAATAACTCACTAAACTTCATAATTTCACTAATGAATTCAGGTAATGAAATTGTTACAAAACTATTAACCCTAGGAAAAGGCACTAAGTCTTTTCTCATACACTGGTCCAATTATTCCATATTGCATGATTGAGATATATGTGACCTATAGACTTGGGTGTGAATGCAAAAGGGCATAAATACATGTTTTGTATGAAGGTGAAGTGAGCATAAGACAAATGCATTACAGGTACATTGGTGAAGATAAAATACCATGGTTAAGGGGTGGGAATCAATAGTGCACAGGAAGACATGTGCTAGTAATCATTGCAAGGTCATGAATGACATTAAGTTGAAGATGAAGAAGAAATCACATGGGGGAAGCTTCTCAATACTTGGAGTGCATACAACTCAACATGAATTAGACATCATCCAAGGTATTCATAAGGCATCAAATAATATGAACTTACCATATGGAAAATCTAAGGTGTTATAACAAACCTATAAATACCACCTTGGGATTTTCATTTGTAATGGAGAACATAGGGTAAGCTTGAAATAGTGGAGTCAAAACTAGATTTTTGTATGTTCACGAAGGGTTAAGCTTCATGCACTAATTCATTGTAGGAGTAGTTACAACTTTGGATTTCTTTTTTTTTTATGGTGTAAGGCATGGGGTAACATACTATTATAGTTGATCTTCAAATAATACACTTTAGAGAGTGGATCTCTGCAATATTTGTGTTTATGCATATTGTGTGTCTTGTTATAGAGTTTGGTTAAGTTTTCCAATGAATAGGATGTTAGTATGACAAATTATTTAGGTTGACAATGTTATGGTATTGTTATTTCTTTATGATATATGTTGAGTTAGGGTTGAATCTTAGATTATCACAATACATAGTCTTTGTTATCTTGTCACTTTCTCATTATGAGGTCATTGGTGATCTCTCACTTGAGCTTCGAGGGAGACATCTATGCACCAATTTATAGTTTAACATGCTAACATAAGTGGAAAATTTATCTATTTATTGTCAGAAAGAGTTGAGTCCATGTTTATGGGATTCTTTATCTCTCATCTACATAGAGAAATAATGACATATAGTATAAAGATAATTTTAATTTAATTTCTAGGTGTAACATATGATTACAAAGGTGGTAGTTTCTATTAGTATGAAATTAAAATCGAGTTGAAATGCATAAAAATAAACTTAAGTGCATGATATTTGATTAAGACAAATGAAAAAGAGAAACAAATGAAATGGAAGACAAAAAAAATTTAATCATATAACTTCCTTTGGAATCTCCTCCTTGTTGGAATTCAAGTGTGATGTGCTCAGATGTAGTGCTCAAGGCCTTGTCAATCTCACATAGTCAATCCAACAACATTTCCCCTTGCACTATGGATGATTCAGATGAAAAATTATAATGTTAGGTTGAGGTTTTGTTGAAGATTTAATAGCACATACTTAACACAAAAACTTTTTTTGATGAGAGAAGTGCCTCTCAATCTATAAATTCAGCCTTTGAGTATGAACCGTCCATCTTAGATCAAGTGTCATTGAGAGTGAGTTCTCAAATGGGAGTTTGGAATTTAATATTAGGGGATGGATTGTGGAAGAGGAAGAATGGAGTGTGTAATATCATGTCGTATACCTTGCTTACACACTATCCAATTCCATTCAATTCACCTTGGGAAAGAGGAGGATTTTATGTTGCAAGATGTTGGGTGATCTCACAAATTATGGAATTTCTTGATTTTCAATTATAATGAGATGTGCATTCCATGTAACCTCTAAATTATTGGAAGGTTTAGTTATCTTAATCAAATAATTAGCTAATTAAATTGAATTGTCTTATTATGGTTCCATTTACAATGTTCAATTTGCTTACTTTAATATGCCTAAAGAGACATTTGCAAGAAGGGGACCAATTTTGGGATGCTAATGACAAATTAAATGATTTAATATGGTATATTGCCTCAATCAGGGATGCACCAATGTGTTTTAGGATCTACACATAAATTGTGCAATTAAATTGAGATGTTTTAATATTTTCTAGTTTAATTTATGTATTATTGTGGAAATTCATTCTTGATCATAATTTTGACATATAAGTGATGAAAATGAAGTATCTACATTTTCCCCCTATTTGAAAAGGCATTATGAGACACAGACAAAGTAATGAATTTTTAAAGAGTGATAAAAATGCTAAATTGGGTGTGTAAAGATGCCCTGAATGATTTGATAAAGATTGAAGAATGACATTTTCACGTTTTATTGATTCTTGTTCATTTTTACTGAAAAATGAGTTCACAATGATGCCCTAAAAAATTATTGATATGCATAGGATCCCCCCTCAAGGGAATGGATGGAAAATTATGTTTTTGGATGGGCCCTTGAAAAAAGGGAAATAAAATGTATCACAGAGGAAAATGCAAAGAAATAGAGATCAAGGGCAAAAATGAGATTCAAAATGATGAAAGGAGCCATAAATATGCCTCCAAGAAGAAAAATAGATGTAATAGGGGATAAAACTTTGAAATCAAGCTATAAATTGATTCATAGGGGGTGGAAAGTGTTAATTTTCACCCTCTCCTATTGAATTTACTTGCTATGGATTTGCACTTGAGAGCTAGAGCTTTAATAAAATGTATCCCTTACCACAAGCACCTTGGTGAGCAGGTGAGAGTATACATGTGACCACTAGGGAGTAGACCATCGGTGAGTGCATTTAATTTTTTAAAATTTTAGATTTAAGTTTCATAAATGATAGGTCCAACTAGGGAGTTAATCTCACCATTTTTTAAAAGCTTGAAAATGGTGATAGCGCTTGCAAGAATGACAAAAATGCCCTTTGAAAAGGGTGGAATTACCATGGAAATTATCTAAAACATGATGAAAATAGTGAGATCACTAAAAATAGTGAAATATCCAAAGAAGGTAATATATTGCCAAAATGGTGAAATTATCAATTTAGGGTCAAAATCTCCTAATCGGTGAAAACATGTCATAAAATGGTGATAATGTTAGAGAAAATGGTGAAATAGATCTATAAAGTTTTTAAATTGACAAATCAATGTGAACATCATTAGAAATAGTAGAAAAGTCATGTTAAACAATGGGAGCACCAATAAGAATGGTGAAATCACCAAAACGATGAAAATGCCAAGGAAAATGACCCAAAAGCCCTGCTAAACAATGGGAATGCCTATGAAGAATGGTGAAATTACCACAGGGATAAAAGCTCTTTATTTTGATGAAGTCCTAGTTTGATTTAAAAATTTATTGTGCTACCTTAGATGATCAATTTGATGTTGATTTACTACATTATGATGAGTTTTGTCAGTTTTAGAAAGATATATTTAATTAAATATGATGACATGAATTGATTATAAGAGCAAATTCATGTGTTGATTACACAAGAGTGATGATTACATGTCTTATGATCACCGCAGATTTAGACCAATGAGGTTATGGGCCTTAGACTATTGGACTACTACACATGGAAAAGATTCCCATGATCTAGGCTGATAGAACCTTATTAAGTGTCTTATTTGAGTGCTATCACTCTAATACAAACACATTCCACCTGCTTATTAGAGTGGCAATCATGAATCTAGAGGATGCATGGTGAATTGTTTGCCTCCCCATCTAAGGATGTTCTTTGCATTAGTTGAGTTAGGGATGACATGTGATGTTGGAAGATTTGATTGATATTACAAATGTTGTTCTTTAGGATATATTGGTTAATTTTTATGCTCTAGAGGTGAAGCCTTTAATTGATCAAGAGTTTCTCATTTTGATGGCCATTATTAGTGGCATATTTTTGCCTAATAAGAGTGGCTGATAATTTCATATGGTACTAGGAGGAGTATTTTGGGACATGTATGATGATACCATAATTTTTACTTAGGGACTTATGGTACTATGGAAACTATATAAAGGTATACTTGTGGTATCCCATTAGTGTGGTGGAGCATTAAACCATCTACTCTACTTCAGGTATGGCATTAGGATCACATAACCTTTGAGTAACTAGTTAGATAAAGGTGTTAGTGGTCAACAAAGGAGCCATTGGAATACACATGGTATTTTATAGGAGGAGGTCAACATAGACATTGAGGGGACTTGGAATTCTATCATAGGGCTATTGACGAGATGGCTGATGTGGATTTTATTTGGCAACCATAATTGCACATACAATTTTTATGACTAGAGGATGGATATGTGATGTGGTACAAGATTAAACTATGTTATATTATAGGGTAACATGAGTATACCATTAAGAGATATCACTTGGATATAGTACATCATTAGTTCTTATTTTAATATGATGTATAAGATGGGCCTCATTACTTTGCACACATGATGTGCAAGATTAGTGAGTGGAGTCCACCTATTCCTAGGGTTGAGGCAATTAATAGTTTTGTTACATTGTAGCTAGTGATATAGGCTTATGTTAGTGGGGTGACAAATACAAGTGTGAAAAGAGGATTCACAAATTGGTGGACCCAACATAGGTCAATTATATTAACTAAACTGTAACTTCCTGTAGCATGGGTTTTGAGACACCATGTACAACACATGGCACATGATCATGCTAGACAATAATAGTAACAATAATGATTGTATGTGTGCAGATGAGTAATGATGGTATAAAGAGATGGGGATGGGGGACCAATACAAATCCTAGTGTAGAGACATGTGTCACTTTAGGTACATGCCCCTCTTAAAGTTCAGTCCAAAGTACAATAGCCCATACCCATTGGCATTGAATCTATATCAAATAGGGTTGGTGGGAAGTCGCCTAGACATGATGGGGATGGAGAATAGTCACCTAGATAGGTGTTGACAAAATTTTGAACCAAGTTAAAACTAGTCAACCCCTCTAGGTTGAAACCTTCATAGGGTTGTAAAAAACTTGTATATGGTCTTGTCACGGTCTTAAATAATTTCATATGGTCATATTTGTCCTTTTAGCCTTGTCCAAGGTTTGGTATTATGTGTACTTGTCTAGTCCTAGGGGTCATTTACAAGGTATTAATGTTTTAAAACATGGTAAAATGTTTTATATGGTTTAGAGTTATTAAAAAATATTATTAATGTGTCGTTAAGGTCATAGTATCATGCATTAACCTTTTATTTGGTTCTTATGTGCTAAAATGACAATTTGGAAACCTTTTGGCCCATGTGGAAGAGTTGTATGTACCATATTAAAATCCAAAAAATTCAAGAATATTATCTAATGTACTTAAGGTTAGATAATGTTTAAGAATGGTTAGAGACTGATAAACTATGTAGTTTAATGCTTAAACTAAGCAAAATGACACTTAACAAGCACTTTTTGGCAATTATACAGATTTTCAAGATCACATTTTGGTTGAAAATGGTTCAAAGTGTCCCTTGGTATTCCTAAGATAATTTTAAGGATTTAGATCAAGTTTTAGTTTGAATAGATACCTCAAACATTCTCTCTCCTCCATCACTACCTTCATAATCTCAAAAAGGCAAAATTCAAGTGGATGCTATGGCCAAGAGAGAGAGTTAGGAGATAAAACATTAGCCATTGTTAGGGGTCCTAGTAATATTGAAATTAGTGGCATTGGTTTGAAGATTAATGACCCCTCCTTTATGAATAATTGCTAAGAGTGATAACAGGTCACTATGATCTATGCATCCAAGTAGGGTCTAATTCTATAGTTGTTTCTCCACTTAAAAATTTGATGGATAAGAATGGTTTTGAGATTTTTTTTTAGAGGTTATTTTTATAATTTTAGTTGTTTTTTAATTATCTAACCCATTTTTATGAAGTGTCTTCAATAGGAGGAAAAGTGTCTCAATGTATAGGGTGTTTTAGTCACTCCTACTGCAAGTTTTGGTTGTATGAGATGTTGGTTACTTTCATAGGTTTCCAGAACTAAATTTCTCATGAAAAGTATCCCAAATATCCTATAATTCATGTGTCCTCTCTTGATAAGCACTTCAAGAAACATCTTGTTTGCACTCCTTGAAATCATGGTCTATGTTCATAAGTAACCTTTTCTAGGTGTGAATGCAAATATGAGTCTGAATGGTAATGAGAAATCATTTGTGTATATTATAAATCACTTATAATAATAGAAGTTAAATTACATGAGAGTGGAAGTCCATATTTTTATTCTCAAGCAAAATTCATAAGTGTTTTAGTCATTCACATGAACAAATCTATGAGTGAGCATTCATAAATTTAGGTTTATGAGGTGAAGATAATGGGAGAGGCACCAAAAACTCATAAACATTAATTTCACCATGATAATTCTCCTCATTGATATCACCAAAATCATGGTGAAGAGACCAAACCTCTATACACAGTGAATAATACCATACACAGGCCTGTACAGACTATAGACATAAGTTAAAGATGATGTAATGCTTGGTCATAAGATCTATAAGCCATTAAAAGCATGATAAGGAAGTGGGAAAATATTGACAATGGAAATATGTTAAAATGGTCTAATAACTCATCAATCTCTCTTAGTATCTTGTGAAAGTAAAAGAGATCTACATGCCCTAGGCCTGTAGGTCCTCATTGTGGACTTAAGTTTGTTATTTTTTCAAATAAGAACAAGCCAAATCAGGAAATGTGTCTATAATGTAAACAAAGGAAAGTCACAAAACATTGAAGATAACCTATCCATGTGCAAGGTAAGAGATAGATAAGAAGATAGAGTTCATAAGTTAGCATGCCTACACAAGTTTGAGTATGAAATAGACAAAGGAATGAGTTGTGAAATGCTATAAAAAATCATGAACTATGAAAATATAAGTAAAATTAACTCCTTTTAAAATTGGAAATTCATCAAATAACCATGAAAAAGTGAGAAGATTAAGTTTCAATCCTCATTCTCAAACTTCCGTAAAAGTCACCTATAGCTACTTTGAGAAGGCAATCTTAAACTTGGTAGGTTGTGAAGACATAAGTGACGAGTGCATTCTGAAATGGTTCTAGATTCTCATCAATGAAATAAGTCATTTGATTCTCAATGACTTAGGGTGGAGACATAAAATATAAATAATATAGTCAAACTTCCCTATAGACACATATAGGCTATAGTCAATAATAGGTTGGTTTCAAGCCTAGAGAAGGAATAAAATGTGTATGAATTTCAAGCCTAGAGAAGGAACAAAATGTGTATGAATAACATTGAAGCCTATCTCAAGTGAACATATAGGCTAATAGGTCAATTTGGAGACAAAAGGAAACATGAATAGATAACTAGTGAGATTGATCAAACAGAGTCTCAAAACCTTACTAATATAGTCAGATGACAACCTACCGGTCTACCCAAGATCAAAAGAGTTTTTGCTTGATTAAAGAAGGGTTAAAGTTATATGAGAAGTCTGAGGAAAGGAAAATAATATTTAATTTGCAAATGGTTTCATAGTGTCATAAAAATCTCATCTAAAACCCTAAGACCTAATGAGTAGAGTGACTGGTCATAACAGAGACCTAAGCCCTACCTACACAATCACTGTCTATGTAGGCCTATTTGCCTTGGCAAGTGAAAGATGTTATTTTTTTTGAAGGACCAAATTAAAATAAGGAATATAGACCTATTGATAATATTTCATGGTGATAATTTTATTTCCATAAAACCCTCAGACCTAATGACAAGAGATAGAATGAAAACATGCTATGTTCTAGTCCAAACAAGCCTAAGACACATACATGATCATAAGTGTAGTCATGAACAAGTGGTTTTTTGGAATTAAAAGGATGGTTTAAATGTTTTGATAAGTTAAATATAATATTTTATAGTCTACAATACCATCCAAAGATATATCAAAGTAAGGAAATGCCAATTTTGGCCTTAAACCCTTTCTCGAGTTCTTCTCATGCAAGCCTACGCTTCAAAAATAGTTTTCTCATACTTGGTAAGATCATGAAGCCAATGCATGGAGATAAGTGGTTTTTTTAGGAGGTATTAGAGTACCATAATAAAACTATTGAGGCATCAACTATTTGTTTAAGTCTCTAATATGCATGAATAATAGCTAAGACCATCAACCCCACTCAAATGACTTACTTAAAACCCGAGGAACACATTCTCACACTCATAATTTTCATGAGGTTTTGTATGGGACCCATTGGTGATTGGAGGTGATTGAGGGTTCCCATAATAAAAATATTTTTAAATTAGGAGAGATAAAGAGGATTTGTTCTTTATGAATAATCCTTAAGAATGAAATATGCCTAAAACCCTGATAGTGACCACTCAAGAGAAATGGACTTATAAAGCACATGTAATGACCTAATTTTATCTTAAAACATATTGGATGTTTTTTAGGACTCCAAGTAGATACTCCATGAGTATTTTTTCTATACTTTAGGTTGTATAGACTATAATAAATGCACTATTTATCATGATTTTGGGTGTTTTACAAGGGTTTGAGCTAAAGGAAACTTGGAAAACATTGGATGAGTCAATTTAAAATGTGTTATAACTAATAAATCTCAAAAATATGCATAGTATATTCTATAAATGGTCAAACAAAGCTCATTTTCCAAGGTAGTGTGAAATAGGCCTAAAATAAGACTAGGTGGCAAGGTTATTTCATGGTTCTCACACTTGCACAGGGTCTCAGGACCTAAAATTTGACATGGAGGTTGGTGATAGCCTAGGGAAAGTCAATAAAATTATTTTGGGTGATTTCACATGTGTGGGAGAGGTTTTGAGTATAAATATAGGGTTATATGCAAGGAGGCCTAATTGAGGAGAGAGAAAGGTAGAAAAAGGACTTTCACTCAGAATATGAACATGTAATTTAACATGAATTTGTAAGGCCATACTGGGTCATAAAATATATTCTTTTTTTTTCAATAATCTCCATAAATTATTATACACAAGGAGGTTTATAGGTTTTTAGGGCTACAAGGAAAATAGGCCTAATGAGGGCTTGAGGAGAAAAATGGAGTTTTGGGAGTTATTCTAGGAACCAAAATGGATTTTTTAGGTATAATAAAATATTTTAAGTCCATATATGGAAAAAGAGTGACTTGGAGAATATGAACTCAAGTTTTGGGCTGCTTGGACCAAGCTAGGCATGGAAATTGAGGAGTTTCAAGACACCTAGGCATATGAATGATGAAATGTCAGATTAGAGGAGTTTATTAATGCATGATAGGTGTCAAATTAGGAGGTATGAATGCATTAATTTCAAATTGATGAATAAAAATCCCATATGTCATTCTTCTTATGCAAGGAAGGGTAGTTTTCAAGAGAATGATCAAGGTGTCAAGCCAAGTTCTAACTCATATGCTACTTGGAGGATTGGAGCATATTCAGAAGTGCAACACATGGATTTGGAATATTTTTTATACTTTTATATAAATCCTTTCTTATTTTAACTCATGGTGTATACTTGGTATCTTCCTTGTACTATGCCCCCTCTCTCTTCTCATTCTCTATATAAGCATCCATTTTGGCTTTGTAAACTAACCACATTTATTATGGTGGAGCCCTACTAAAATGAATAATAATGTTGCCTTTGAATAAAATATTTAAAATTGATTTTTAATTCTCAAATTCTTGCTAAAGTGTGTGAAGTAGTTCATAGTACATAGCATGTGAAGGTCATCTTTCCTTGTGTTCATCTCACTCTCTCATGCTTGGTGTAAGTAATCTGAATTTTAGAAGGTCATATGAAGTGTAAATGGTTATTTTGTGTGTATTTAAGTGTAAATAAGGATATTAGTGTCTAGGATCAGACCTACTAATCATCTACCTTGAAAAACATAATGCATTCAACCTTCATATTGAAACACTTTTGTTAGGAGAACCTTGGGTGTTAGGATCAATTCTGTGAATTATCTTTCATAGTGAAAGTATAGGTAAGTTTGTGGAATATTTATTGGTGCATCACCTATGTTATATTAGTATTAATCTTCTCTTATCCTTTTTACTTCAAAGCTTATAGACTAGTGGTTAGTTGTAGCTATGGTGCAAGGGAGCTAGCCCTTCAATCTAGAGACTCATCTCTCCCATAGTTCACCCATAACTTGAGAGATGTTTCCATGTTACATAAAATCTAAGGAGGCTAAAGTATACCTCATTTATGGTGAAAATTTGATTGATAACAATTTTGGCACGCTTAGTGGGACTCATAGTCCAAGAAGTTGTCAAAGGTAGATGTTGAGCTTGGCAAATTTGAAGTTGTAAAGCTTTCTTCATGCAACATTTAGTGATTCCAAAAGGTTTTGAAATCCTGGTTATTGACTAATAAGCCAAATTTCATGAAAAAGGTGACTAAAATATCAAAAATTAAAGGTATTCCCTTTGAATTTATTGAATTACCTTTGCATTCATATATAAGAAATAAATTTCTCCATACTCTCCCATACATCAAGTCACCTAAAAGGAGGCTCTTTATTCCATATTATCCAAGTTCTCCTAAGGCTAATACCATGGATATAAATCTTCAATTTTTTTCATTCAATTTCCATAGTATTTTATCACTTGATCACTATAATTATATCCCTATGTCAACTCTCAAAAGTGTGCCTTCATACACAAGAGAAGCTACCACTACTCCTATTGAAAACATAAGAAATATTTCCAATTTTTGTAATATTCATAACATAATTGAAGAGGATGTTACCATAAAGTTGTTGGCCATATCTTTAAATGGAAAGGAACTTGATTGGTATGGCACTTTGACTCCAAACTCTATCACTATATGGGATGAATTGGGTGATGCTTTGAGAAGGAGTTTTGAAGACAAATTTGACCACTTATCTTTGATTGAGCAACTGAACGCAATGAAGAAAGAACCACAAGAGGCCATTCAAGACGTAAACATAATATTTCAAAATACTTTGGATAGGATCCCACTCTTGGTAATTCCTACTGCCCATCATGCTTTCCTTTACTACCTCAAGGCTTTTAATTTTGATATTTCTATGATGATTCAATCCATGGGAGGGGAGACTTTGCCTAATGTCTAAGAGACTTCCATAAGGCATGATAAATGAATTATTCAAGTTGGAAATATATACCATATACTTTCCATGCATTTGTTTCCTGATGTGCAAGCTCATATGCTTATAATTGCTCCTATTCCCACAACCAAGCATAAGCAAGTTACCCCTAATCAACCAAATAAGCAAAATGAGGAAGATATAATTAAGGATATTAAAGAAGAGGTTAAATCACTTAAGAAGAAACAAAAATAAAAATAATGGAGGTATTATCAAGGTCCTTTTCATCTTTATCAATCATATCAAGCTCCTAGATGACCTTTTCAAGGTCAATATCAAGGACAAGGGTAACGAACTCAAGTGAGGTAACATAATGGACAAAATTAGAATGTTTATTATACTTTCAAAGCTTTAGTACCTATAAAAAACAAACTTGTACAATAAAATGGAGAGTAACCTTCATGGGACCAACCTCATGACTCTTCCACTTACACAAATGATGCATTCAATCAAGCCCATATGGCTTAATGGGGAACAATGACTTCCATGAATCAAGAGGAGATGCCTAGTGGAAGAGAGAACAATGTAGGAGATTATAAATCAAATTATTAATTGATGAATTACTATCAAGAGGACTCATGTGCAGTCAATTATCAAGGTAATCTCAATATTGGTTCAAGCCTCATAGCTACAAACACAAGGTCAAAGAAGAGAGCAGTTGAATAAGTACAAGGAGTAAGTAATGGATTGAATGTGAACTCTCAAACACCTCAAGGATTAGGTATTCCAAATGAAGCTCCCATGGATTAGGTAAATCAAAAAACTTAGAATGTTAGGTATCCTTCTATGCCTTCTCCTACACATCAAGTTACACAAACTAGTGTTAGTGCTTTGTCTTCTAGAGTGCATGAGAAAGAGTGTAGTTCTCCAATGACTATTGTGGAGCAAATGAAGAAGGTTCATGTAAGTATTAAAATGTGGAAAACATTATCTATACCTATTCAAAGAGACCTGGTCCAAAATGAGCTCTCCAAGCTCAATGCATCATCTAGGTAGCCTAGTGAAAGAGGGGCAATTTTGACAAATAAATTTAAGGCCAAAGATGGACAACCAATCAAAACTAAAATAAAGGATAAAAATCCTCTATTATACATCTTTATTATTATTGGAGACTTATTGGTTCATAATTTTCTAATTGATAGTGGAACAAGTAGATCAGTCATGCTAAAGCAAGTAGATGACAAGCTAAAACTAAAATATGAACCAAACTCAAAGTGAGTGTTACAAATTGATGGATCAAATACCAAAAAAATTGGCATAATTAAAGGTTTAGATCTAACTCTTCATACTTGTCCTACTTTATTTATCTCTCAAGATGTGGTGGTTGTTGATGTGACACATTACTTTTAATTTTTGATTTTAAAGAGATTTTACTGCTAGGATTTGGGGTTACTTGACTTCAGATTGGCCTTATATGACATTTAAAACTAGGTATGGTGATAAGGTCTCTATGAAGTCTAAACCTTTAGCTATGTTTCATGTGAAGCCTTATGTAGCAAACTCGTCTAACATGAATTGCACTATTATTGATGATGGAGATCAAGTCAATGACCAAGAACTAATTGCATCTCTAGATGGTATACCTGACCTATTTTTTGATGAATGGGGTAAAGAAAATCATGAGTTTGACCTTTTCAAACATATTGAGGAAAATGATCTAGGAGTTTATTATATGCATGAAGAAGGAGAAAATATACCAATTCTTTCAAAGTTGATAGAGATGAATAGGGAATGTGTCAATTATTCTTTGATGGTTCAAGGAGTAAACATGGAGTAGGGGTAGGTGTGATGCTTATTTTTCCTTCTAAAGAGAACTACTACTTTGCCATTAGGTTCTGATTGTAGCTTATAATTTCACCCTGTGAGAGAGTTATTTAGGATCTCTCACTCCTAGCTACATAATGGGGTCAACCCCAAGGTTGTGGTACCCTTACTCTCATTGGGATGAACCTTCGAAGAAGGCTAACTTCCTTCTATTCTAGGCACACCAGTTTGAGACCAGTGTGCAGACCTAAAGAGTAGAAAGGTAAATCTACCGCTAATCTAAACCTAATATTTTGAGGAAAAAGGGGGGGATAAGGTAATAAAGTGATAAAAATAAATAAAGGTTGATGCATCAAGAATATATAGAGCACCTCTATGGGCCTTGAAGAACACACTACGACTATGAAGAATGAAAAACTATCACACAATCTCTAAAATAAAATCTTTAAATGCATAAGTGTTTCGTATAGAGGTGAGAGGACACATCACAACATTGATAAGGATGAAGGTTATCCATAGTTAAGGCCTATGTAGACCTATGTACACACATGATATGACTTGTAAATGAGTTCCAAGTTTTGCACATAGATGTGAAGGGATGGACAACAATGAAAGGGAAAAACATCCACAAATAAAGATTAACAACCAAAGAAATACACACAGAATAAAAGAATAATGAAGAAAGGCAAACTCAATTATCTTTAGTTTCAAGGCTCAAGCTATAAATGTCTCATGGAGAGAATTTTTTTTAGCATTTCTATGCTAAAAAAAGTCTTCTTTTACGATGATAAATCTGTCTACTTATATAAGCAATTTAAGAGCTCATGATCACTAGTCCACCTCACCCACTATTGGGGCAGTTACAATATTTAATAATGATTAGGGAAGTAGCTAATATATTTTTGAGAAGCGAAGGTGTGTCCATGTTCTTATTTTTAGAAGTGACACCTAATGTTAGTAGATGCTGTTGTATTGGAGTCTCTAGACTTGTCAAAACTATTCTAGCTATGATATTAAACAATTTTTAATTATAGATTTTTCCAATTATAAATTAACATAATTACAAAGGAGAAATAATATTTTCAACATAAATAGAGGCATAAAAAATGAAATTGTGGATCAAAATATATGGCTAAAAAACCAACATGCAGTCACACACAACTATATTAGCACCTTCAAAATATAGAAAAATAAAAAATCATAGAGCAAGATATAAGTAAAACCCATCATATCTTATATTTATAGAAATATCATTAAAGTATGATCAAAAGGGTATTTTTATTTTTTTTAAAGGATCAAAATAACCACTTTGAAATACCCTATGAGTGTTTTCTAGTGAAAAGTTAGCTAAGTGATAAATATTCCCAGGAGTGTGACTTCGCACCATCATAACTTTTCACTGGAAATTACAATAGATGCAAAACTAAATGCGTTACCTTTTCATTCCATTAGGGTAAAATCATTCAAATGTTCATAGAATTTATACTCCATTTGATCCTTAAAAAATGGGATTCAAAAGTGCTCATTGGGCAAATTTAGCAACTAGGAGATGCAACAAATGACCAAGTAAAAATCAATACAAAAACTGATTTTGATAGCTATGCATTCCACACATTATATGTAATATTTGTGTACTATCTTTTCCATTTCACTCTAATGAAATTTATCTATCACCATTATAAATTTTAACAATATTTCACCTCATTTACCCCTATTAAAATGAGCTTGAAATGTGTGCATTGGCTAGATCTGAAAATTGGAAACACAAAAAGTTGACTAAGTAAAAATAAGCTCATAAACTAATTTTAAACCATGAACTTTTTGCATGTGAGAGTGAATTGTCTAAAAATTTATTGACCCACACATTTTTACCACATTTGGATACTATCATGTGAAATTTAAAGGTGATTGTACTTCATTTGGTTCTACAAAATAGTGTTAAAAAAGTGTTGTGCAGGCTGATTTGACAACTGGAAACACACAAAAATCTACACATTGAGTACTTTTTATGACTACAATATTTTCAAGTGAAGAATAATTATCTAAAACCACCTTCACTATCGTATTAAATTCACATTTGAATACCATCATACAAGTTTTGGAGAGAAAAGAACATGTTTTAGTTATACAAAATTGCTCCTAAAAAGTACTATGTAGGTTGATTTGACACTTAGAACTCTACTTTTTCCATAAGGGATCAAGGTGAATTTAAGAGTCAACAGTTCTAATTTGGTTTCTCCTCTAATTCAATAGAGTATGAGGGACTTTTTCATAGCCTCCAATGGGAAAAGAAGAAAGGTATAAAGCAATTATAGGCATATGGGGATAGTGAATTAGTGGTACAACAAGTTAGAGGGCAGAATGCCACCAAAAACCTTTGTTAAAGGCATACAAATGTAGGATTTAGGACCTCATTGAATAATTTGAATATTTTAAATTAAAATCAATCCCAAGAGAGAGTAATCAGTATGCTGATAGGGTGGCACCAGTAGGATCACATTTTGATATTCTAAATGATGTGAAGAATGGGAAACATTAACCGCATGTTAAGGTATTGGTGAGACCATCCATTTCAAATAAAAATGCAAGTTGGCAAGTCTTTGATAGTGATAGGCAGATTGCATATTTTCTATGTGAGGAAATTGAATTCTCTTTAAGGAATCAAGCTAAGCTACAACAAATAATATGGTGATCAAATAATGCAGTTGTAGTCCAACAAATCTCCCAAAGGATTGGTGACCCTTGAAAGCATCTTCAATGAAGAAGATTAAGTGAGAAAAGGAACGATAGGCATGGATACAAGTGAAGAAATTTTTGAAAGAGTTTAAATATTCAAAGATAAACTCCTCAAGTTAGGAAAGGTATGTACTAAGGCTGAGAAGGCTGCCTTTGTTGAATTATGGGAGGAATTTTTAGATGTCTTTGCATTGGAATATAATGATCTTAAAGGTTTTCATCCTAGTCTATCCCAACACACCAGTGAGCTAGATCCAAATGCAAAACTAGTAAGAGAAAACCAAAGACTTAAGGTTAAGTTTTGATGAAGAAATAACTAATCAAGTTGATTGAATCAAACATTATCTATCCCATTAAGCACTCCTCATGGGTTGCTAATCTAGTGCATGTAAGGAAGAAGAGTGGGGAAATTAGGTTATATTGATTTTAGGGATTTCAATAGGGTGTATTTGAAAGATCATCACCCCTTACCTTCAATAAAACAAATACTTCAAATGGTTGTAGGGTCTGAATGATTTTAACTCTTAGATGGGTATTCATGTTATAACCAAGTCTTAGTCAAGGAAGAAGATCAATCCAAGAATTCATTCACAAGAAAATGGGGCACTTGTGCCTAAAAAAATATTCCTTTTGGACTCTCTAATGTAGGAGATACAAAAGGCAATGGACATGGCCTACCAAGGTTTGACTAGTAAGATAGTGTTAGTGTACCTTAATGATATCATGGTTTTCTCAAAAGAGCCTAGTGATCACTTGGCTCATATAAGACTAATTTTTGAAAGGTGTAGGTAGTTTGAGACATCCTTGAATCTTAATTTTTTTTTTTTTATAGTCCATGAGGTAAGTTACTTGGGCATATTGTCTATAAGGATGGGATGACTATAGATCTTGAAAGAGTGAAGGTTATGTTGGATTTGTAACACCATTGTATAATAAGGGGGTGAAAAGTTTTATTGGAAAAATAAATTTCATAAAAGGGTTTATACCTTGTTTTTCAAACCTTACAAAACCTTTGATAACCATGCTAAAGAAACATCAAACTTTTAGCTAGACTAAAGAAGGGAGAAGTAACATTGAAGCTATAAAGTAAGCTATAACACAAGAACCCACTTTGATGAACCCTAACTTCTCAAAAGACTTATTTTTTTATGGTTTATATAATATTGACACCATATCTACCATGTTGTTGCAATAAAACAATGAAGGAGATGAGAAACCCATTGCCTTTTTTAGTAAAGGGCTTGGAGTTTATGAAGAGAGGTATACTTTTATTGAAAATCAAGTCTTGGCAGTCATAATAAGCTTAAATAGATTCAAACATATGGTCTTAAACAGTAAGATAAACATCATGGTATCTCATCCAAATGTCAAAGATTTCATTCTCAACAAGGACTTGAAAGAAACAAGGGCAGGTTAGATTACTAAAGTGATGGAATATGACATGGAGATTAAAACCACCAAATTAATAAGAGGGAGAGGTCTATGTGAGCATCTATATTTAGATATCCAAGGTAATAAATAACACCTTCACATGCTACAAGTTGGATACAAGACATGACAAGGTTCTTGCAAATAGGTGAGTGTCTAACCAGCCTAAATAGATCAAGAAGGAGATACTTTAGGATTCAATATATACCCTATGTCCTTGTAAATGGGTGAATTTTTAGAAGATATCTTAATGTTATGTTACTCATATGTGTGGAAATGGAGCAAGTAGGCAAAATTTTGGAACAATTTCATGATGGGCCTATAGGTGGACATTTATCTCCTCAAACAACAACAAAAATACAAAGGTGCCCACATAGCTAGTGGATGATTCACTATTATTGAATTTAGCATTTTTTAAAGGAGGAATAAGCATGAGGGATGCTTATGATGAGTTAGATAATGATAAGTGAAAGATAGATCCACCAATGAATATTTTGGTGGATGGATAGAATATAAAGTTGTCTCACATATTTAAGCCAAGGAAATAAAAACATGGGGAAATCCAAGTAAATATCCCAAGGAAAATTATAATCATAGTAATAGTGACTAGAGGGTTCACAATAAATTAGGAGTTGACATCAAATTATTTATGCATGGTGGGGAAATTACCTCATGTTGGAGGTAGAATTAAGGAAAAAGTGGTGGAAGTGACATCCATGAAATAAGTTACCTATCATCATGCGAGGATTTATACAACACATTTTATATCTCTAAGATGGGTTCCTACAAAGGTAAAGACTCGATATAAAGTGTCATTAGTAAATAAAATGACTATATTGGTGAGGATTGATACAAGGGTCATGTTGTCCATTTTTTGCCCAAAAGGCCAAAAAATAGTCCCCTTCTTTCCCTGCTGTTCTGGGCCATTTCATTTTTTTATTTTGCATGAATATGGTGATTTCTATAGATTCTACAGGTTTTCTACGAACTCTACAGATCCATTTCTACGGACTCTGCAGAGCTTGATTTTCTACGGACTCAGCAATGAAGTTTCTGCAGGTCCATTTTTACGGACTCTGTAGGTTTTCTACGGACTTCACAGGGACTTCTACGAACTCTATAGGTGTCATATTTCGGCGCATGAAGAACTAGTCAAAGAGTGCAAGGATTTACAAAGCTTCTTCAGACTCTTGTCTAGAGAAATTCATAAGGAAAGAGAGCTAAAATGGTTCAATGACATAATCTTTCCAGAAAGTTAGCATCTTCGAACTGTTGAACCATTGAACCGGTTCAATGCTTTAGTTAAATGTCTTGGTTCAACGGCTTTGGTTCATCACTTTGGTTCAAAGCTTAGTTCATCAGCTCAATTCAAAGGGCTTAGTTCAATTTAGTTGGTTTAATGCCTTGGTTTACTGCATAGTTCAATTGGTGTGGTTCAATCAAAGGGTTCAATGGTCGGTTCAATGCTCGATTCAAAGCCTCGGTTTGAAAACTATTTGAACCATTGAATTGGTTCAATCAATTAGTTTAACAATTGGTTCAATGTTTTTGACTCAACCAAAGAGTTCAAGGGAGCCTCCAGAAGGATAAGTGCCCTTGCGGAGGGCACTTAGTCGACAAAAGCACCCTTTAGAAGGGTCAATTTCAAAAGAGCTTCAAACGTAAGATCTTTCAAAAATTTGTTAAGGCAACAACATAATTCCTTCAAACTTTTTGTTCGAAGGAATTCCTCCAGACAAAAAACCCAAAAGAATTCAGAAGTGCTGCCTGACAAAATCTCGCAAAAAGGACTTAAGCGTTGAAATGAATTCTTTCAAACTTTTTATCTGAAGGAATTCCTTCAGACAAAAAGTCCAAAGAAATTTGGGAAGCAACGAGTTCAAAAGGACTCGGGGAAAATTCTAAAGAAATCAAAGTGGCCGAGACAATTCTTGCAAATTTTTTGTCTGTGGGAAAAAGTCCATGAAAAGCCCAATGGAAAATAAGCCTGCAGAAAAGGCTCATAGGGAAAAAGGCCGAATCAAAAAGCTGAAGGAAAGTCCAAGAGTGACAGGCCCAAGGACGTCAAAGTTAAACATGGAAAACTAGTCGTTGGGTATTCAAATGCAATGACGGGTGTGCAGACATCAAATTTAAGATGGTGAAATAGCCGTTTGTTTTTAAAATACCTGAGCGCCAACCATGAAAAGAGCCCAAGGAATGCAGCGACCCACCAAAAGATAGCCCCCAAGGGCTGAAGGAGCTAAAAAGAGGTGAAGCCAGGAAGAAGACAAAGTGCAAGAAAAAACAAAGCAGTCCAAGTGGCAAAGGGGAGGCGAGTTATTGCTAGATGATCACCAAACGATGCAAATAGTAAATGGCATGGCTTGTCTTCTCCAGTTTGCATTTATAAGGGGACAAACCACGTGAATAGCTAAAAAGAGTAGTCTGTTTGTAGAAAAGAGGTGCAACCATGCTTTTGCATTAATGTTGGGATGCCAAAGTCAAAGCATGAACTGACAATCAAATGGCTTCCTCTTCCTAAGGCTCATAATGCACACGGGCCACTTGAAGAAGAGTGCCAAAGTCTTTTCAAAAGAAGCGCCAAGTTCTCTTCTCCTCTTTCTATATATTGTAAAAATTCTCATTTGAGAAGGATCCATCTCTCAGCCTTAAGGCAAGCTCTGCCCAAAAATCTCTTGAGCTTGTAAGGTAGAACTCTGCCAGATTTTACCTTGAATCAGGACTTAGCATTTTTACCTCTATTTGAGCTTGCACTTTTAGATGTATCTATGCCTTTGTTCTATGTTAAGTCATTTTCCTTATGCTTTCACAGGGTGATTTCAACATGTCTAGTGCATTGTGAGTTTCTCTTTTACATGTTTTGCAAAAGTGTCCCTAGAGGAGTGTAGGTGCCGGTGAATAGGCTACCATAAGTGTGTCTGAGGATGCCTTTGGCAGTTGCTTCCTCCCTATATTTCCATGGACCCTTAGCTCACTGATGCAGAAGGATTTCTCGTATCAAATAAAGTGTATAGGAGCTTCTTCTTGCTAAAAAGTGTATATTTGGGCTGGGTGGGTCATCTTTTTTGGTGTATCACCTTTTTTAGTTTAGGTTTAGGTTCTATTTCAGTATCTTTCTCCCTTTTCATCCCCCCCCCTTTTTTTCATTTTATTTGTTAGCAGTAGGAATCTAGGGCCTAAAAGATGCATCAAAGGGAGCTAGCCCTTATCTAGAGACTCTCCCCTCCAGCTTCACTAGTCCCACAGGCGAGAGGGGAGTTTCCATTTTGACGTGTGGAAGGTAGGAGCTCGGCCTCCTACCCAGGGTGCAATCCACTACGTCAACAATTTTTGGCATGCCCGGTGGGACCAAATAAAACAAGTTGTGTCCAAAGAGTTAAAGAAATTTTGGTGTGTTCTTTAACCAACCAGCCTTTGGAGGCTTTTCATCAACACCAATGGTGACTCTGAGTTGAATTAGCTGGTTAAGCAGCTTGGTGCCATCAAGAAATCTTATTTTTGTATGTATAATTCCTTTGCACGGAATCATGGGCCTTATATTCCTTCATATGGTTTTAATCAGGCTCATAGTCTTCATGCAATCACCTCAAGCAACTCTCTTAGTTGCCCTTCAACGATAAGGGAGGTGGCACTAGAGTTTGAGAAGTAGGTAATGGAGATAGATAGACTGGATGAGCAGTATGGCTATCAGCATGAGCTGATGTATAAAGAGGAGTGTTTGTTCAGGCAAGCTTTGGCCTTGCAATCCATGGAGGAGGAGGTAGAAAAATGGAAGAGTCCTTTCATACAAGGCAGTCAACCTTGTGTGCCCCCTCCTATTCTAAAGAAAACCCCCTCTTGTGCACCAAATCCTTTCTATCATATGGCACTTGCTCATTCTAGCTCATCTGATGCATCAATCAACCCTGTTATTGACCCCCTACGCCTAGCCTTCAAGCATCAAAGGGAATCAGAACAACCTCCCATGGAGATGAGCCTTCTAAATTCCCTAGATCATGAATCTTCCTTTGGGGGAAACATTATGAACCAGCACATCTCTCTTGAAACTGGTCCTACTCATCATGATGATGTTGGTGACCTCCAAGAAAGACTCTTTCAGGATAATCTAGCCAAGCAAATTGAGGATTTAGAGGCTAAGATGAGACTGCTTCATGAAAGAGAGATGGAACTTTTAGACCTTGTGGAGGAGTCCCAGGACCTTGGAGAAAACAAAGTTGCTGCCTGTTCATGGGAATGAAATTCCAATTCCCAAATCCTGAACTGGAAGCAAACAGTAGAATCATGGGGTAGGAAGGAGGAGAAGAAAGGTTTTGCTCAAAACATTGAAGAAGATGAGGCTTCTCTTGCTCATGATGATGCTGGTAACCTCTGAGAAAGGCACTTCTAAGAGGATATAGCTAGAAGAATTGCAGAGTTAGAATCTAGAGAGAGATTCCTCAGCTAATGTGTGATGGACGGTTCAAACCCAATGGCACATTCCATGTCTGAACACACCCCACCTACACACCCCTAAGAGAGCTATCATGCCACACATAATATTGATGAAGTACTAGCTAGATGGAAGGAGAAGAATCATTTGATTCTAGCTCAAGGACTACCTCCTCTTCCACATGGTTTTTACACTTCACCCCTTCTCAAGGAGGAACCTATTTTGCAGGAGGTGAGTGAGGAAGAAAAGATCCAATTTGTAGCTCTTCAGGAGGCTATCATGAGTGACAACGAAGAAGAAATCATCATCAATGCTCCTTGTGAAGACATCATCAGTAATGGAAAAGACTCAGGTCATGCATACATGTGGATGTTCTAGCAGTATGAGGAGGAACAAAAGCATGGTGAGCTCTCTCCCCCCTTGTTTGATGAACTTCCTTGTTGCTTCGATGAGGAAGATGACCATGCCATGGAGCGAGAGTTGGAAGAGGATCGAGAGAATGTATTTGAATATCTAGAGACCCTAATCTTTGAAGAGGAAAAGGAGAGGTCTGTCTACCTTGAGGAAAACCTTGAAGAAGAAAGCTTTGAACAAAGAGGTGATGTTCTGTGGGATGAGCAATCAGTTTGTGATTCCTTTTCAAACATCACAATAGTCACCCTTCTTCAATAAGGCCATGAGGGAGTAGAAGATGAGTTTGATAGGGTCTTTAATGAAGCAAAAGGGAACAAGTCAAACCATGATGCATTGCAGAGGGACTATGTGTATCAAAGGGCCTATGGTGATAAGCCAGTAGCCAAAGATTTCTTGGTGAAATGCACCAGCATGAAGGACCAACATTCAATAAGCTTCTAGGAACAAGAAAAGTATGTATATGTTGGAAGCATGTTCAATTCTGATCCACTCGGATGTAAGCCAATCCAGGTGACAGGCAAGAGGAGCAGGTCACCAAAGCTCCTTTTCATTCAGCCACTTGTCTGGCACCATAAGTCTTATTGCTAGGAAGGGGACTTAAAAAGTTTTCCCTTTGATCTAGGAGGGAAGCAGATGTACCTGGTTAGTTTTACATAGTAGTTTGCTTTTAGCTTTCTTTTCTGCTTTCCCTAAGTATAGTTTTCACATGTTAGTGGTGTTTTTAGCCTTGTGTGTGCTTTCCCTTGTGTTTGGGGTAAAAAGATTCATGTTTGATTCTTGGATCTTTTGAGGCTATTTCTAACCTTTCTTCAAAGCTACATCTGACTTTGTGCCTAATGGACTACAAGGCAACTGGTCTCTAAGCATAGCAGGCATGCTTCCCCTGGGAGTTGCCAATTTGTTGACCATTTTTTGCCCAAAAGGCCAAAAATTAGTCCCCTTCTTTCCCTGATGTTTTGGGCCATTTCATTTTTTGATTTTGCATGAATCTAGTGATTTCTACGAACTCTGAAGGTTTTCTACGAACTCTATAGGTCCATTTCTACTGATTCTACAGAGCTTGGTTTTCTACGAACTCAGTAGTGAAGTTTCTATGGACTCTGTAGGTCCATTTCTACGGACTCCGCAAGTTTTCTATGGACTTCACAGGGACTTCTATGAACTCTACAAGTGTAGTATTTTGGTGCATGAAGAACCAATCAAAGAGTGCAAGGCTTTACAAAGCTTCTTTAGACTCTTGTCTAGAGAAATTCATAAGGAATGAGAGCTAAAATTGTTCAATGACATAATCTTTCCAGAAAGTTAGCATCTTCAAACCGTTGAACCATTGAACCGGTTCAATGTCTTGTTTCAACGGCTTTGGTTCATCACTTTGGTTCAAATCTTAGTTCATCAGTTTGGTTCAAAGGGCTTGGTTCAATTCAGTTGGTTCAATGCCTTGGTTCAACACAGTTCAATCGGTGCAGTTCAACAGCTTTTGGTTCAATCAAAGGGTTCAACGGTCGATTCAATGAGCTTAGTTCAACGCTCAATTCAAAGCCTCAATTTAAAAACTATTTGAACCATTGAATCGGTTCAATCAATTGGTTTAATGGTTGGTTCAATGTTTTCAGTTCAACTAAAGAGTTCAAGGGAGGCCCCTGAAGGACAAGTGCCCTTGTGGAGGGCACTTAGTCGACAAAGGCACCCTTCAGAAGGGTTGACTTCAAAAGAGCCGCAAAGGTAAGATCTTTCAAAATTTTGTTAAGGTAATGGCATAATTCCTTCAGACTTTTTGTCTGAAGGAATTCCTTCATACAAAAAGCGAGAAGGAATTCAAAAGGGCTGCCCTACAAAATCTCGTAAAAAGGATTTAAGCATTGAAACGAATTCCTTCAGACTTTTTGTCTGAAGGAATTCCTTCGGACAAAAAGTCTGAAGAAATTTGGGAAGCCGTGAGCTCAAAAGGACCCAGGGAAAATTCCAAAGAAATCAAAGTGGCCGAGATAATTCTTGCAGACTTTTTGTCTACAAGAAAAAGTTCACGAAAAGCTCGATGGAAAATAAGCCCACAGGGAAAAAGGCCGAAGCAAAAAGCCAAAGGAAAGTCCAAGAGTAACAGGCCCGAGGAAGTCAAAGTTAAACATGGCAAACTAGCCATTGGGTATTCAAATGTAGTGACGGGTGTGTAGACATCAAATTTAAGACGGTGAAATAGCCATTTGTTTTTAAAATGCCTCAGTGCCAACTATGAAAAGAGCCCAAGGAATGCAGTGACTTGCCAGAAGATAGCCCCTAAGGGCTAATGGAGCTAGAAAGAGGTGAAGCCAGGAAGAAGACAAAGTGCATGAAAAAACAAAGCAGTCTAAGTGGCAAAGGGGAGGTGAGTTATTGCCAGATGATCACCAAATAGCACAAATAGTAAATGGTGCAGCCTGTCATCTCCAGTTTGCATTTATAAGGGGACAAACCGTGTGAATATCTGGAAAGAGTAGTTTGTTTGTAGAAAAGAGGCACAACCATGATTTTGCATTGATGTTGGGACGCCAAAGTCAAAGCATGAACCAACAATCAAATGGCTTCCTCTTCCTAAGGCTCAGAACATACATGGGCCACTTGAAGAAGAGTGCCAAAGTATTTTCAAAAGAAGTGCCAAGTTCTCTTTTCCTCTTTCTATATATTTTAAAAATTCTCATTTGAGAAGGATCCATCTCTCAGCCTTAAGGCAAAGCTCTGCCCAAAAATCTCTCAGGCTTGTAAGGCAAAACTCTGCCAGATTTTACCTTGAATCAGGACTTAGCATTTTTACCTCTATTTGAGCTTGCACTTTTGGATGTGTCTATGCCTTTGTTTTGTGTTAATTCATTTTCCTTATGCTTTCACAGGGTGATTTCAGCATGTCTAGTGCATTGTGAGTTTCTCTTTTGCAAGTTTTCCAGAAGTGTCCCTAGAGGAGTGTAGGTGCCTGTGAATAGGCTGCCATAGTGTGTCTGAGGACGCCTCTGGTAGTTTCTTCCTCCTTGTATTTCCATGGACCACTAGCTCACTGATGCAGAAGGATTTCTCGTATCAAATAAAGTGTATAGGAGCTTCTTCTTGCTGAAAAGTGTATATTCGGGCTGGGTGGGTCATCTTTTTTGGTGTATCACCTTTTTTAGTTTAGGTTTAGGTTTTGTTTCAGCATCTTTCTCCCTTTTCACCCCCCCATTTTTTTCATTTTATTTGTTAGCAGTAGGAATCTAGGGCCTAAAATATGCATCAAAGGGAGCTAGCCCTTATCTAGAGACTTTCCCCTCTAGCTTTGCCGGTCCCACAGGCAAGAGGGGAGTTTCCATTTTGACGTGTGGAAGGCAGGAGCTTGGCCTCCTACCCAGGGTGCAATCCACTATGTCAACAAGTCATAAATGAATAGATTGGGATACATGGAGTGTAGAATGATTACCAAAAGTTAAGACAAGTTAAGGTGTGGCCATATTAAACCAATGCACTTAACATCTGTGATCTAACATACTAAGTGTAACAAAAGCCAACTAGGTTCTTGTATAAAATTTAGAGGTATATGAATCTATAATATAATGATTTAGGGATGGTGTGTAAGGATAAAATATCCATAGGAACAAAATATGGTGCATATAAATATGCAATGACTCTAATTGTGTAACGTAAAGTGGATACCTTGAAAGAGGATGATGAAGGCACACATGAGGGAGACCATACATAGAAGGTTCGAATAGTTTGAAGATTCCACAGGTGATGAGGAGCCTATAAAATATAATTCAAAGGATACGAAAGAGTTGTTGAGGAAAAGGAAGAAGATGATAGAGAACTTAGAAGCAAAATTTAGAGAATCCAAATGAACAATGGTTGAAGTAGGGGAAATTATGAATGGCCCAAGAATAATTGACAAAGGAACATCTAAAAAATGTTATTATATTATGTAGGTAATATGAAATTTGAGCTTC
This sequence comes from Torreya grandis, assembly GCA_037957365.1. Taxonomy (NCBI): domain Eukaryota; kingdom Viridiplantae; phylum Streptophyta; class Pinopsida; order Cupressales; family Taxaceae; genus Torreya; species Torreya grandis. The sequence continues at coordinate 7,371,057 of JARHVA010000099.1, read as the reverse complement.
TTGGTGGAAACATAACTAACACAAACACAAAAGAAGGGCAAATAGTCTATGGAAGGAATGTTTCATGAAAGATGTGGTTAAGAGACCCAAGAGGAATGATTAGAGGCTATTTGATGATAATGGTAGTAAAAGGAACATTATAACTATAATAAGATATGTATTTTTTAAAGAGAGGGATGTTGAAGCATAAATTTAATGTAAAATCAAGGATTTTAAGGTAGGAGAGGCTAAGCCAAAGTAGATCTCCTCACTTTAAAAAGAAATATTATGGAAATAGTATGGAGGATAAAACGAGAAAGAATCTAAGTATGGGAAGCCACAAATGTGGAGGGGATGGAACTAATCACAAATACATATAAAACTATAAGGAATTTGTGTAGACACATAAATTAATATTTAAGCTGAAATATTACACTTTTGACCACCTTACACACTTAACACATGACATATTTTAGGGGCTTTTGACCACTTTCATTCAATTTCCATGTGGAATACTCACTCTTATAAGCTAAATAATGATCCATAAATGTAAATATTACTCATGAAAATAGTCCACACCAACACTCAATGCTGTCCTATACCTTTAACACTATTGTTTGTCCCCACTAGATAACAATGCCCCAATAGGTAAGAGGGCACTGCTCTATTGTCTGACCTACTGTTGTTGTCTACCCACCAAATACTAACTATTTTATGAAATTAAAAGCTATGAAAAGGTTACTCTATGAGTTTTATAATCCCCATTTGAAGGAATTCTAAATATATTACTATAAAAACAAATTTCAAACCATTTTACACACAAGTGGCACACTGAAAATCACCATAACTCTAAATTGAAAATTGAGACAAAATTCCCTATTTCTCCCAATTAGTAGCCTTAAGATAGAGTCTAAATACATTTCAAATATCACAAGTCACAGTTGAAGCACTTAATCACACCATGATTTCACCAACATTTATCATTCTGCACTAGTTTCACACATACCACCATAGCATGGGATAGATACATGAAGTTTGATCCCTCTTTGATGCATTAGTATGTAGGTAGTGTTTAACACAAGGGATGTTGAGGTCACACCAACTTCAGCCACTGAAATCTTTTTATTTCATGATTTTCATTTATCTTCACTTGTCATTGAGCTCAGGTTTTGAAGAGAAAAGATGCTACATAGTTGTCTCTACATCAAATCAAAAGTTCTAGCACATGCTATAAAATATACAGGTGAAAATTAATAGATCCCATAAATCCCAAATCTCAATTACAAATTGGATAAGGTCAACCTAATCCTAGATAGGAATGCACCATAATTATTGTCCACATTAGGGTGTTTTAATCCTAAAGCTATATAGGCTCATGTTCTAGGTTCACACTTAGGAAACATAGTCTCTCTATTAGTTACAGTCCCAAAAATTGCCTGTAACTCTATTTTCTAGCTAAGTTCATGTTTATTCTTGTAATTTCACTATTCGACATCTTTCTAAATTTAATAAGTTTCAAATCTATGAATGCATAATTTATTGAAATGTTATGCTTCCTAATTTTTAATAGTTTGTTTAATTAAGGTAATCTTAATCAACTAGGTTTTCAAATTTGATAAAACATATTGGTGAACATTGAATGTTTCAAAAACCCTAACCATAAATGTTACTAGGGTTTTTATTCTTCTTTTTGTTGTTTCCATTTGTTGTTTTAGGATTTTTAGATTTGATAAATTATTTAATAGTTAATTTTTTTTATAGATTTATTCCTTCTTGAATCCAAGTTAAGAAAATTATTTCTCTTTACCTTAGTCACAATATTATACCAAGTTGTTCCCAATTTGAATATTCTTAGATTTCAGTTCATAACTCTATAATGGCAAAACAAGGTAATAGATTTGATGACATAGATAAGAGATAATTACAAGAGTTTTTGTCAAATAATAAGGATATGTAAGATGAGTTTAGAAAAATTGTTAGAGAGGAACTTAATAAATTATCTAAAGGATAAGCATTTGAGACTTCTAATCCTACAGCTCCATTGGATATAAGTTTTGTACCACCATTTATAATGGGTAAAAACCAAGGACCTCAATATATTACTACTATGATTCTTACTCAATCATTTGGAACATTTCCTTTGAATAACATACATTCTTATTATCTTGATGTACAATCCATTACACAAGAGATCTAATCTATGCAAACTAAGGTGTTACATATGGGAAAAGTTTATTTAAAACCTAATTAGGCACTTGATTCTCACATTTTATTTCACACTTGGTTGGCACAACACATAAAAATATATCCTCTACCTATAGGTTTTGTGTCACCCATTTTTACATTATATAATGGAAAGGGTGACCTTGAGCAACATCTTAGGGAATTCTATGCAACATGTTTGGAACATGTATTCAATGACATGTTATTGACTATGTTATTCCCAAAAAATCTAAAAGACTATACTTTACAATGATTTTATGATTTATCTCATAAATCAATGCATGTACTAAATCCATTGACTAATATGTTCCTAGCACATTTTTCAATGAATATCTTTGAGAAAATTTCTTATGCTCAGATTACTTAAACAAAAATATAATGAGCTTCTCATATAATATGTCTTAAGGTTTAATACAACACTATCTAAAATGACAAATCCTATGGAAAATAGATAATTACAGGATATATCTAAGCAAATATTACTTCCACCATTGCATGAGTTCATCATGTTCAAAAATTTTACATCAGTCATAGATTTTTGATGCATAGTAAAGGAAAGAGAAGTCAAATTATTGGCAATGAACAAGCTTAAGTATACAACCAATAAAATATTCAAGCAAGCCATCTTACAAGATAAGGCCAAAAAATACTAGGAATGATTAAAAAGAAACACTAAATGTAGTTTCCAAGCCTACTCCATGCATTATCTTATCAGCTACTCCAAGGAGATAATATACTAATCTATTAGAATCTCCACATAAGGTCTTTAAAATACTATTGAAATACAATGTCATATCTCTTCCTCCATTAAATATGTTGATTTAAATTCACCTCATTAAAAAAAATTGATTATAATTATTTATGGCATTATCATAGGGCACCAGGCCACACTACTAATAAATGTATCATTTTGAACCACAAAATTCTGAATTTTATAGATACAAACATCATTGATGTGGGTAGACTAGAAAATAGTTCAAAAAATAAACCAAGTGAAAGCAAAGTAATGAAAATGTTAAGTGATCCCTTTCGTAAGCATATAGCTAATGGGATGATAAATTCATTGGAAGGAATTATGCATACATTACACACCCTCCACCAGTTTCCTTCCACTCTCATATAGATGAAAAACATCCTTTGAATGACATCATTGGTACTTATCATACTTTGGTACCATTTAGGCCACTTATCACATTTTCATAACATGAAATAGTATATGATGACTCATGTTTACATTTTTTTTTTTTGAGATCACATTATTCACCTATTCAGAATGTCATGGTAGATAATGGTTCAAGTGTGAATATGTGTACAATCACACTTATCTATCATCTTGGATATATAGATCAGGATTTGCTTTCTACGTCCATGGTCATCAAAAGATTCAATTGTCATATTTAGAGCTCGGGTGAATTTAAATTACCATTACAAGTTGTCCCCACACATGTGGTGACCATATTCATAGTATAACCTATTATAGAGGTCTTCAATATGTTAATAGATCACCCTTGGATTTAACAAATTCATACAATTATTTCTATATCTCACAAAAGTTTAAATATATATATTCTAATGAGGTCATCATAGTTTTAGGTATCCCATAATAGTATCCTTAAATAGACTTATTTGGTTCTTATACAAAATATTTTAGTTGAGGCACCTAAAAATGTACAACCTACATAGATATTTACATAGTAGGTATATATCCTTACACTGAGGCCTATCATTCAGAGGCCACTTCAAAAGAGATTTGTCAAAAAAATTAGAGAGCCTCTCTCTACTCCTATACATCCCAAATTTACTTATAGAGCACTAATGATACTACACTTAAGACACCAACACATGATTCATATACTATAAGATGGGTTCAAAAAATACCTATAATTCATCATGATCAACAATAAATACAACATACTACATATCATCATTATTATAGTGGTGGCTATGGTAAAAAAGGTAATCATATTCAAATTCTACATTTAGATCAACTTAGTCACCATAACATAGTCCTTTCCCTTCATGAAATGTTTCCATTCCTCTTATAGACACATGGCCCATTGGTTGTGAGTCCTTTGTAGGAATCATTGGTTAATATTCTTCTCTTTATTCTATCTTTCCAGTTCATATATAGGAAAAATACAAAATGGTAAATTTTATAGAAAATATGAAAATCAAAACCTATGCGTGCTTATGTTTAGTTTTTTATACATAAATTCATTTGTGCACAATTATTAAATACTTTTTTTAGACATATTTTATCATATATTCTTCACAAATGTACATGAGTGACTATAGAGCATACAAGATACCATTTATAGACCTAGTTGTTGGTTATCTCACTATCATATACTCATAAACTATAATAAGACAACAATAAACCATTGGATAGGACTACCCTGCTATGTTTTCCAATTACCCCACTATTATCTCGATGAGCTCAGATTGTCATTAGTTAGTTTTAGAACACACACAAGCTTTCTACGACATGTACATATACCATCTAGCTCCCTCGGGGCATCTTATACATAGGTTTTTATCCCTTTTTTTAATATCTTTTCTTACTTACATCTCATTTATTTAAATAATCATTACATCTATTTATATTTCTCACTCACTAACACATTTATATATTAATTTTTATCTCAATTAATAGATATACTTATGTTACAAACTTGCCTATGTTGATCAAGTACATATTATCATGCATGTTTTTCATATTTACTTTCTTGGTTTGTGTATTGTGTGTATTCTATGTTTGGATTAAGGACATTTGAATATATTTTGTGTGTGAATATAAGCCTTAATTATGTTTCTATACATGTGAGTGACATTTGAACATGTCCCTTTTATGTGGCCCCTTGGCCTTTTATTATGTGTTTTGTGTGCTTTATATGTATTATTTTTTAGGTGTCATGGCTAAGAGACTTACTCATTTTCTCAATTTTTGATGACATGATGGACATCATGTATCCCCTTACCTTTTTAATCCCATAATGGATATGATGCATCCCTCTCTAAGTATTTTTATTTATCTTTCCATACTCAATTTTGATCACTTATCTACATGCCCAATGGTTAACATCTATCTTGGCATTCACACTATGTATCTTTATTCCTACATGCATCTCACATTACTATTATGCTCAGTTTATCTATATGATTATACCATGCTTATCCATTTTATAACTCCTACTCAGATTTACATCTTTATCACATAATAATCTTTCACATAAATTTTCATTTTAAGTTAAGTCATTGCATAGACTCAACAACTCACCTCAAAAGAGGGGGCATATATAGTGGCTTCTCTTAGAGATTAAGCCCTAAAGGGTAACAAAAAATCAAAATTTTGTAGTTATTATACAATTGGTACATTTGAAAACATAAAAATGACTCAAAATTAGTTTTATATGGGAGCACCCTATCAGACAGGAGTGCACTGATCTATTATCCAAATAGGGCACTATTATCTAGATATCTAGAAAATATCCAATTATATAATTTATTAGAATCATAGTAAGCCCAAAAAAAGATATAACATTTTAAGTTTCAATTTCAAAAAATACTAAGATTTGCTCAATTTTGGGGCATCATGTACAACATGTTTTAGGTTTAATGCATGGTTTCACTTAGAATCTATATACACCAATTATCAAATTAGGGGCATGTACATGGCACATGGCTTCCTTATTCCTTAGTTTTGCACTAGTTTTGTAAAAGTAATGACAATACTTATCATTCTACATGTAGATACATTAGATCTAGGCTATACTATTTTTTCACCAATTTTACACTAGAAATGAACCTTATTGTACATGTAGTGATTAATTCACCTTTTTTCACTAGTTTTGCACAAGTATTTTGCACCAATTTTTACCCCAAAATAATCTATTGAGATTCATATAGGGATTCCAAACTACTTTACTACTTTGAGTATGCAATGATGGAGTCAAACACACCTTAAATGATTAAGCCCATTCATTTATCAATGAAGATTGGGGCATGCACATTCTAATCCAAACTATTCAACACAAATGAAAACTCAAAGGTTCCTACCCTCTACAGTCACCAATTTTACACTAGGAAAACATAATGGTTCACGTACCCAATCATATGTATTCATTTCTTGTTATTCACCATTTTTTGGTATTGAATTTTTGATATTCATATTAAGTGAAGACTAATTTTATACAAGTTTCATTGCATGTTTACATGGAGCACAATTCAACATTATGGCCTACATTAAAGACTATACTTCATAGGTAAGTTCAGGTACACACTTTTTCCTTCTACTTTATAACTTTTTCTTTGTTACATTACTAGAATAAAATAGGGAAAATATATTTATATAAACTAATATTTAAGCTAAAATAGTACACTTGTGACTACCCTTTTTACACACTTAGCTCATGACCTATTATAGGCCCTTTTGACAACTTTCCTTCATTTTATGTGTGGAAAAATCACTCTTTTAAGTTGACTAATGATCCCTAAATGTACCTATTCCTCACGAAAATAGTCAAGCCAACACTCACATTGTCCTAGACTCTTAGTACTACTATTTTCCCCTCTTGGAAAATAGTGCCCCATTAGATAGGAGCACATTACTTTGTTTTTTGACCCACCACTATTTTATTTCCTTCAAATAACAACTATTTTGAAAAATTCAAAGTTATGAAAAGGTCAGCTTATGAGTTTTATAAGCCCCATCTGAAGGAATTATAAATATACTACTATAAAAGCACATTTCAAACCTTTTTCACACAAGAGGATTCCACACTAAACATCACCATAATTTTAAAATGCACATTGAGATAAAATTTCCTATTTCTCCCAATTCTAATTAAATACATCCTTGAGCCTTGAGCTTGATCTTAAATACATATCCAAAGTCACATGTCACAGTTGAAGTATTAATCACACCAGGATTCCACTATAATTTAGTGTTTTGCATCAGTTTGACACACAAAACCATAGCACGATAGAACTACATGAAGTTTGATACCTATTTGGAGTATTATTATGTAGGCAATTTTCAACACAAAGTGTTTTGAGGTCACATTCAAATTCAGCCTTTGACCCCTTTTTATTCCATGATTTTCATTTTTATTCACATGTAATTGAGATAAGGTTTTGAAGAGAAAAAAAGGTACACAATGATCTTCACATCAAATTAGAAGCTCTTGCATAGGCTACATAATATATAAATGAATACAAATAAAACACAAAAATCTTGGATCTTATTTACATATCAACTAAGGTCTCCCTAATCCCAAAGAATAACATACCATAATGATTGTCCACATTAGGGAATTATTATCCTAAAGCTCTAATGGCTCATATTTCAAGTTCACACTTAGGAAACATAGTCTCCCTATCAGTTCCAATCCCATAAACTACACATAACTCTATTTTATAGTTAATTTCATATTTGTTCTTGCATTTTCCGTATTCTACATCTTTCAAGTTTAACAAGTTTCAAATCAGTGAATGTGTAATTTGTTACAATATTTTACTTCCTAGTTTTGTAAATCAGTTTATCTAATTAAGGTAATCTAAATCAATTAGATTTCCTAAATTTGATATTCCAGTTAGAAAATTTACCAAACTTAGAAATATGCTAAATAGGGAAATGCAAGAAGAAATATGAACTTAGCTAGAAAATAGAGTTGTGGGCAGTTTTTGGGATTGTAATTGACAGGGAGACAATGTTTCCTAAGTGTGAACATGGAACAGAAGCATATATACATTTAGGACAATATCACCTTAATATGGATAGTAGTTGTGGTTCACTCCTATCTGGGATTAGGCCAACCTTTCCTGATAGGTAACTTAAATTTGTGATTTTTGGGTTTGATTTGTTTGCATATTATGTATCCTATGTGAAAGTTTAAAATTTGATGTGAAAACCTATATGTAGATTAGTTTCTCCCCAAAACCCTAGTTTAATGACATGTGAATACAAATTAAAATCATGGAATAAAATGGGTTAACAATTTAACTTGGGTGTGACCACAACACCCCTTGTGTTGAGTATTGCCTACATACCTATACTCCAAAGAGGGATTACAATTCATGTATTTATCCCATGCTATAGTGGTGTGTGTGAAAATGCTAAATACAAGTGTAATCCTAGTGTTATTTATTGATTCAACTATGACTTGTGATCTTGGAGATGTATTTAGAATTTAGCTCAGGGCTACTAGGGGTGTATGTAATTAGAATTCTGATGTTTTTCATTGTGGAAGCCTATTGTGTGTAAAATGGTTTGAAATGTGCTTTTATAGTAGTATCATTATAATTAATTTATATTGAGCTTATAAAACTCATAGGTTGACCTTTTCATAACTTTGAATGTTTTAAAATAACTTTTATTTGGTGGGAATACAATAGTGGTGGTTTCAGAAATAGAGAGGTATGTTCTTATATGATGAGGCATTGTTTTCCAATGGGGATAAATAACAATGTTAAGGGTCTAAGATAGTATGAAAATTGTATTGGGTTGTTTCCATGAGGAATAGGTGCATTCAGGGATCATTAATTAGCTTATAATATTGACTATTCTATGTAAAATGTGAATGAAAGTGGTCAAAAGGCCCTTGAATAGGTCATGACCTAGGTGTGTAAAAAGGGTGATCACAAGTGCACTATTTTAGCTTAACTTTTGTTTGTGTCTATATTTCCCACATTTTTTTATATAATGTAGTAAAGTGAAAGTACTAGAGTAAAATTAAAAGTGTGTACGTAAATGTAAACCTACTTATGAAGTTCAGTCTTGAATGTGGGATAGAATGTTGAATTGTATTCTATGGAAACATACAATGAAATATGTATAAAATTAGTATTTACTTATGATGAATATAAAAAAGTAAAGACCAAAAAAAGGGTGAATAACAAAGAAAAAATATCCCTGATTAGGTATGAAAACTATTATGTTACCTTGATTATAGAGGGTAGGACCCTTGGAGTTTTCATTTGCATTAAATAACTTGGATTGTATTGTGCATTCCCCAATCCTCATCAATAGGTGAGTGTGCTTAAGAACTCAAGGTGGGATTGAATCCATCATTGAATACTCATAGTAGTGAAGTAATTTGGAATCCTTGTATGAATACAAATAAATTATTTTGGTGTAAATGATTGGTGAAACACTTGTGAAAAAAGGTGAACCAACCACCACAAATGAAATAAGGTTCATTTTTGGTGCAAAATTGTCTCAAAACTGGTGCAAAATTGGTATAAAAAACTATTATAGTTTGGGTCTAGTGTATATAACATGGAGAATGATATGGATTATCATTCCATATATGGAACTAGTGCAAAAAAAAATCAAGGAATCCATATGCTACATACATGCACACAATTGGATATGTGGTGTATATAGATTTTGAGATTGAGTAATAAAAATTATGATTCTGAGCAAAACTTGTTTGCTAAACCCTAAAAAATATGCCACTTATGATGCCCCCAAATTGAGAAAATCTAAGTATTTATAGAAAATAAAACTATAAAACTATCACAAACTATTTTGGGTTGACTGAGATTATGAGAAATTCTAGAGTTGATTGTTTTCTGGCATTATTTAGACAATAGAGTGGTGCACTCCTATCTGATAGAGAGCTTCTATATAAACTGATTTTTAAGTATTTTCTATGTTTACAACTATACCAACTATGTAATACTTGGAAATTTATGATTGTGTGCTACACTATAGGGCTTAGGATCTAAGATAAGCCAATGTGTGTGCCCTCTATTTTGAGGTGAGTTGTTGAGCTTGTGAAATAAGTTAACTCAAAATAAAAAGTTATACAAAAGATTATTATGTGATAAAGATGTAAATTTAATAGTATTGATAACATGGATAAACATGACATCATCATATAGATAAACTAACCATGGTATCAATGTGATATGCACGTAAGAACAAACATACATAGTGAGAATGTCAAAATAGATGTCAATAGTTAGACATGTAGATAAGTGATCAAAATAGAGTATGAAAAGTTGAATAAAAGTACATAGGGAGGCATGTATGATATATATCATGGCATCAAAAGGTTTGGTGGTATGCATGATGTCCATCATGAAATAAAAAACTAAGCAAAAAGTAAGTGTCTTGGCTATGATGCACACAAACAAAGAGTACACACAATACACACAATATAAGGACAAGTGGCCACATACAAGGTACATGTTAAAATGTCACTCACACATATAAAAACATAATGAAGGATTAAAACCAAATATAAAATACATATTCAAATGTGATCAACCAAAACAAAGAATACACACAATACATGAAGCAATAAAGCAAACATGAAAAACATGCATGATAATATGTAATTGATCGACATAAGCAATTTTGTAACATGAGTAGATTCAATAACTAAGATAACCAGTAAGATATTAATGATTTAGTGAATGAGTAATATCAATAGATGTAATTCTATTTGAAGATGTGATATATGAGTGAGAAAGATAGAAAAATAAGAATAAAAGCTGTGTATAGGATGCCCTATTGAGCTAACTAGTGTATGTACATGTTGTAGAAAGCCTATGTGTGGTTTGGAATTGTCAAGTCAGATGTATTATTCATAATGGCAATGAACCAACAAGTTTAATGAAATCCAAAATTGAATTCAATGATTCAAATTGAATGAGAAAACTTACACCACATATAAGCCAAGAAAAGGTTACTCAATTCACATTTCGAAGTGACCCTTCCTATTCCTATGGGAATGGTAACACTTATTAAAATAAGATAAAAGCTACCAATGACACCTATGAATAAAGAAAAATATGTAAAATATTTTTACGTACCCACTTAATCAGTAAGGTTCATTTTGAAACTAAGCATTCCTATAAAATTTCAAAATTTTCTCATCCAATTACTTTTGTTAGGATGTTTGTTGGTTGTTCTGATGTAGGGTAATTTTACAACTTGACACTGCCATATTTCACATAGTGTCAAATCAATAAAATTTGGTATTGATATGATTGGTTCAGTCATGAAAGACTAGATTATTTTCCATTTGTATTGTAGAAGTGTTATTAACCATGGGAGGTGTTGATGAATCTTATTGTTCCTATAAATCTGAAATAGCCCTTATGAGCCACAAAATCTTTTTAGTTGCCTATGACGTGGCCATATACTCTTCTTATGCTAAATAAATAGCTGACATTGATTACTTTTTAGATTTTTAATTGACAACTATTATTCCCAAATTCATTAGAAAACCCATAGTGGATTTACCATCTTCATGATCACCAACACAGTCAGAATCTAAATATCCAACCAGTTTAAAGTCTCCTACCCTATAATATTTGATCCCAATAGTTTGTATACCTTTGAGATATCTAAGTACTCTTTTTGCTACTACCCATTTATTATCTCTAGGTTGTTGCATGAATATTGGAATAACGCCAATAAAATAAGATATATATGGTCTTGTTGTGGTCACATAAATCAGATTTATAATGAGTTGTATGTATTTAGTGGTATTAACCAAATATATCATAGCTTTAGATGTCAAATTAAGATTTTATTCCATGGGTGTGTTGAGAGGCTTATAATATTCCATTCTAAACTTGTTCAGAATGTCACCAATGTACTTATGCTATGCGATGAAGATATACTTTAGTTTTTGAATCATTTTAATACCCAAGTAGTATTGAAGATAACCCAAATCAATCATTTTAAAGTCTTTCATCAAATCTGATTTGAACTTTGTAGTGTATTGCTCATTATTCCATGTGATGAGCAAATTATCAACATACACCACAAAAAAATACAACTATTTTGTCAACTATTTTGATAAAAATATTTGCATCTTCAAACTCAAAATATTTGAATTTCATGTTTATGAGGTGCTCAACTAGTTTATCATACCATGCTCGAGGGGATTGTTTTGAAACATACATTAAATTTTTAAGTTTGCACACCTTTTGCTCTTGGCCATTTAATGTAAAACCTTTGAGTTATGTCATGTATATTTTTTCCTCGAGATCACTAATTAGAAATGTAGTTTTGATTTCCATTTAGTTAACTTTCCATCTGCTATGAGTTACCAGAGCCAACATGGTTCAAATGGTAGTCCATTTTGTTATAGATTCAAAGTTTTCATCATAGTCAATTCTTTCCTTTTGAGCATACCCATTTACGACAAGCATTAATTTGTGATTGTCAAGTGAGTTGTTAGCCCTATATTTTTTGCATTAGACCCATTTGAAACCAATTGGTTTGTAACCAAATGGAGGTTCAATCAATTACCAAGTCCCATTTTTTACTAATGCATTGTACTCACCTTTCATTACTTTTCTTTAAAGTTCAAGCTTCTCAACTTGTTTGAAATATGTTGGTTTCAAATCAAATGTAACATTGATTTCTTCTAGAGAATCATTCAAGGTGAGTTTTTCAATTTCATCTTGAATTTATTTAAGGAACTTGTCTTATTGTGATGTGGCTGCATGTGCACTCCTAGTGCCTTATTTCCCAACTTCATCATGTTTCACATATTTCAATATTTGAGAGGCCCACTTAGGCATATTTTTTTGTGTTTTAGGTGCTTCAAGTTCATCCTCTGTAATTCCTTCACTTTTTGACCTATGTTCTTGTGTCCCATATTCATTGTTTGATGGAGTTTCACTTTCTCCTTCAGGAAGACTTTCAATCTCATGTATAGGAGATCATAAAGAATCAATGGATTCCAAATTATATGTCCCCCACTCATTGTTTGGGACATCCAAATAACTTTTATTGTAGACATCAAACTTTGCATACTTATCAAGATGAGATAATTATTGATCAATGTTTGATTTTTATTTTGTACTTTCACAAAAGATAACTTCTCTTACGAAAAGAAACTTATTTCTTCTCATCATATAACATGTATGCCTTGGAGGATTCAAAATATCCCAAGTGAATGCATTTGTAACTCCTATGGTCTAACTTTTTCCTATTATATTTTGGAATCAATGTGTAATAAGTGGATCTAGAAATATGAATATGTCACCCTGAAGAAATACAACCACACCACATCTCATACATTGTCTTGAATTGAAGGGTTGTTAATGGTTATCGATTGTGGAGGTATATTAATATTTTAGCTTCTTCAACCCAAAAGTATAGATTTACCCCTTTGAAGTACAACATAGCATGAACCATATTCATCATAGTCATGCTCATCCTTTCCAAAAATTCATTTTGTTGTAGAGTGTGAGGAACTATGAGAGGGTGTTTGATCCCATTTTACTCGAGATAGGATTCAAATTTATTTGAATTGTATTCACCACCTTTATCTATCCTAAGTGTTTTAATGTGGGTTTGAGATTCATTTTCAATAATGGTTAATTTTTTTTGAAAAGTCTTGAAGGCTTCTAGTTTTTTCTTTAGAAAGTATATCCAAATCATTCTATTGTAGTGATCAATGAAAAACATGAAGTAATTATGACTACCAGTTGAGAAAATTGGAAGAGAACATAAGTCTAAGTGAACCAATTAAAAATTTATATCAACTTTCCAAAATGACTTTGGAAATAGTTCTCTTGTGTGTTTAGTAAAAATATAGGCTTCACACTTTTCATCATATTTTACAAGCAAGATGGGCATTCCAACAACACCATTATTTTTCAATACACAAATGTTGTTATAGTGAGCGTGCCTGAATATAGCATGCGAAAACATGTTTAGAAACATTCCTTATTTGATGAGATGTTTATAATTCCTTGAATTTTATGGCTTAACCCTGGGTTTGAGTAGTTTTTCTTCCTCATATCTAGTCAAGATGACTGCATTGTCACATTTGCTTCTGATAGTGACACATGGCCTTGTTTTTTTAATGATAACTAGGGACAACAAGTTTTGTTTCAATTGAGGAATGTAGAGAACATTTTGGAGTTGAAATTTGGAAGCCCTGGACACTTGAATCATATTTTACCTCTTCCTTGTGGTTGTAGATTTGATCTATCTATGAGGTATACTGAACCAAAACTTTCTTTAATGAAATCCTCAAATAACTCTCTTCAGAAATTCATATGTAGAGTGGCACTAGTATCAAAAACCTAACAATCAAACCATGATGAACTGACTGAGATGCTCTTTATTTCATCATTTGTACAAGGAAACACATATTCACCAATGAATTAAGAAGAGTTTGACTTTTATTTTTTATTTGATTTTTCTTCTTTCTTCTTATGCCTTGCTTCAATTTTATCCCATAGTGGTATGCATCCATGATTCTCATGGATTCCTTTTATGAATCACCATTCATAATAGATGTTTTATACATCATTCTATTTTTTATTTTGACCACCTTGATTTTCATTTTTCTACCTTTTCCCTTGTATTTACATATTCAAGAAGATTCTTTAAAAAAATTAATTTTATTTATACATTTACTTTTCTATATTTTTTTGATTTTTTTTTTTTTAAATATATGTTTTTTTTCCTCCTAAAAATATTTGTTTTCTTGAATTTTTAGTATTTCTTTTAGATTTTACTTCAAAATGTATGCTTCCTCTTTAGTTCCCACTACCCTATAGTGTAGAAAAAAGAAGGCATCAAATTCATCTGAATATATTTTAGGAAAAAAATAATTTAAGAAAAAATAATGGAAGAAATTGATGATAAATAATGGTTTTTAGGAAGAAAGTCTTGAAAATCCCCTTATTACCTCACATAAAAAAGCAACTCACTTACAAGATTGAGGTACCACATGCTTAGTAATGGGGAAAAGGAACAAATTATGGTAGCAACAAAATCCCTTATCTTAAAAGAGATGAAATAATTAGAGATTTTTATTATATGGAGTCTTTGAAACCATATGATGCACACCGAGCATGTCCTTGTGATGGAGGGGATTCAGTGAGATCTCCTCCATTTTCATAAAATCAGAATTTTTCCATTAATAAGTATTAAATTAGAACAATGTATAATGCTTTGGATATGAAAAATATTGAATCTACCATTGGAGACTATTTTTTTCATTATGGAATGCCTTTAACATTGTGAGGTACCCCTTAAGGAAAAATGCAGTAAGAATGATAAACAATCTTCCTAGAGGATATGTGCCTCCAAGCTATGAATAACTCTACACAATGGTTTTTATTGAGGATAAGGCTCACATAGAGGCAATATTATAGGATGTCAGGGATAGTTGGGAATATAAAATAGTTTCTATTTTTTTTATGGGTGGACTAACATTGCACATAAACATCTCATAAAAAAAATTAGTTTCTACACCTAAAGGAGTGATGTTTATTATATCACATGACACTTTAGGTCATGTGAAAGATGAAACTTACTTGATGAGATTGTTTTGACAATTAATAATGTAGATGGTAAGACACATTTTTATGTAAATACTAATAGATAGTGTTGAAAATAATGTATCAGTAGGAGGCATGTTCAAGGATGAGTATCCACATATATATTAGGCACCATGTGCAGTTTATTGTATGAATTTATTGTTTAAATATTTACAAGCTCGGCTTCTCTAGATTATTTAGTTGGTGGGAAATACAAATAAAATTTAAAAAAATATAATCAACCATCCTATATCCCAAATAATATATAGGAAATATGCTTCTTTGTAGCTACTTGTATGTGTTGATACATGATTTTATTTGACATTATCCATGATTGAATGCATGGTGAAATTAAAGCAATCACTTAAGTAGATGACCATGTACACATAATAGGATAGATGGAAGAATAATATAAGTACTAACATGATTACATATGATGATATTTATTATCTCACTATTGGCACTCAATTACTTTTTTTTGGGAGCAAGATAGTGAATTATTAAAAAGAATTAGTCCATTTTTGAATTCCTTCACCTCTTTGGTTATAATAATGGGTGATTATTTTTAGATCCTTCACCAAATGAGGGAGAGACTAAAGTTCATATTTAGGGATTGAGCTTATTCATTTGATCAAATGATGAAAGAATTGATTGGGGATGAGGTGGAAGATGTTTCATAGTCCATTTCATTGTGTTTCTTTTATGATCAATCCATGGTTTCATAAGAATAGTGGTTAGATGATATTGTGTCTTAAGGATGAAAAGTGTATCTTAATAAATTATATCCCACAAGAAAGGAGTGTGTTCAAATAAATAAATATTTCTCAAAGTATATTAATGCAAATGGATTTTTTTCTCATCATGATGCTACATATGATTACACAAACTTAAAAATAATAAATTTTTGGGGGACATATGGGACATTAACAACCCTACTTAAATCAATGACCATTTTTATCCTTTCCCCAGTATTTGAATTTTTTATCGATATATCATATCACTTAAAGATTGAATTTCAAATCATAATTATTATTAAAAAAATTTATTGTTAACATTTATTTAAAATTAAAATTTATTTTTGATTAGTTTGGATTTTTAACAGAGGTTGAATGCAACAAAAATAAATCAATAAAAATTTCAAGGCTGAAAAGTATTAAAAATAATACAAGGTCCTAAAATCCACAACTTCTTGAGATATGAGTGTTGTAAAGGCATGTAGTACATGAAAAATAAGAAATATGTTATGTTTGGTGGATATATCTAACCCTACAGAAGATAATATGCCCCAAAGACACCATTCTGAGACTTAACCACTTATCCCATGCCCTGATAGAGTCCTCTATGCTATATAGCAAAGAATACTCGATGAACCCAATGGAACTAAGGGACACAAGCCCTATTATTTTTCTTCCTTAACCCATCCCAAGAAATTACAAAGGATGGAAATAAAAAAAGAGAGAAGAATAATCACATAAACTAAAAATAATCTAGTTGTTGTTTTATAAAAGCACAAATCCACAAAGAAGCTTGCTAATAATAAATATAAAATAAAAGATCATAAACAAGACATAATCCTTTAACCAGGAATTCAAGACAAAATGTAGTCATGAGACTTAAAATATCAAAAATAGGTTGCTTGTAGTCAAATCATCAATAAGAAAATGGTCAATCAAAACACTTTTGGGACATTACCTTCTAACAGTAGTATGCAGTTATACTCTCTTCCATGTCCTTCTCTTAGTGGTTGACTAATCTAATATGTTGTCCCCCAATGGTTATATTCTTCCTCTATCTTGTTTAAAAAAGAATCATTTATTTTCACTTGTCTCTTCTCATCAAAGCTATGCTTTTATTTAAAAAAATTCATGCACAATTTTATTTTCTTGTTCTCTATTTCTCTCAGTTGCATTAGATCTCTTAGTATACTTGTGCTAATATATGTACAAGAATAAGAATGGTAATTATTGCTTTCTTCAACCACTCATAGATTTTGGCTACTCTTCTTATATCTTTGACTCTTCTTATTTATACTTCTGACCATTAGCTAGTGTATTTATACATATTTATTAACACTTTATATTTCTCATTGGGATTGAAGTCCCTTTCATTTTTTTTCTATGTTTCCATCTCAATTTGGCATTTTCACATGCCATTTCAGATTTTGTATTTCATTCTTCCTTTTTTATGATCCTGTATCCATACATTAAAATGTATCATATCCATTTGAATATAACTGAGAACCACCAACTACCCAAGAGATCAAGTTATTGTATGTAAGGTGGATGTCTATTGTTGGAGCTATAACTAGGCCACATAACCTCATATTCCACCTTGATAGATAATGTGTAGATCCCTTACTAGATCATCTCAACATTGGTATAATTGTATGTTTATTTTCCTATCATCTACATAGAAAATTAGATCCATCACATTATCTCCATGGTGTAACAAGGTGAATCCATAATCTAGATAATCAATGAAATGAATAAATAATATCATATCCCATCATGACATATTAATTTTACTCAAATAATTTAAATGCTAAATCATCATGATGAAGAGGAAATATAAGATCTCATGAAGCAATAAAGTCCTCATACAAAATTATGATCTCATAATCACATAAACATATAAAGGGCACAAGCTACTTTGAGGAGTTAAATAATTCCTTCTATGATTCTGATAAGGAGGATACCGAGTCCATGGATGCTCCTATGAAAAAATTTACCAATGATAAAACTTGTGATAATTGTATTTAGTTTAAAAAGGATTTGGAGGAGGTTAAGATTGGGTTGCATTCTCTTGAGAATAATATGAAAGTGTTGACCACTTTGTGCACGAAAGTCATCCATTGAGTTACTACTTCCCTATCTATCCTATAGGTTGGTTTGAGTGAGGAAATAGACATGAAAGGTAAGGCTGCCAACAAGGAAGAACTCATAGGTTTCCTCAAAGAAGATTGGAAAGCTCTGCTTAACTAGTCTTGTTGTTTATTTTGTGTCTAGGCTTTGGTCTTTTTATGCTCTTTTGTTAGTCTGTTGTTTGTTTCCTATTGTTCTACTGTTTGTGGTTGTCAGCCTATTTTGTTGCCCCTGGGGCATTTTGTAATAGGGATCTAAACCCTTTCTTGCAGCTTATCGATACCAAAAACATATATGTATCCATATGCATGTCTTATCATATAATAATCCATGGTTTATTATATGTATTTTTTTAATCATAAGATAACAAACTGCATCATAATGATAAACATGAGGGTGATTCCCATGATCATAAAATGTACGTCTCGAGGTGGGACATTCAAACTAGATTGTCATAATGATTTGTTACCAGTTATTGGGAGATATTTGAAGAAAGTAATGAAGTTATTAATAATTATGGTACGTGAAAATCTAAAATAAGGGCTTTGATATTGATATATCTCACCATTATTCTTATATATATAATTAATATATCTATTTTAGTTTATATTATGTCAAGGGAGTGTAATGGAATGAGGTGTTCACAATTATGTTCAACTTTAAATTTCATGTAAATTTAACAATGATGGAAATTTCACCCTTAAATTTCACACACATTAAATACCATCACTTATAATATTTTTACATTCCCCTACAAAAGCCAATAAAAAATCATAATATATTGGCCATATGGTAGAATTTGGAGCCTATTTTTTTCACAATTTTTTTTAAACCCAACACAATTGTGTAGTTATATTGATGCCATTTATTTAGTAATCAGTGGGAAATTGGTAGAGAATGTAATGGAATTATTAATCAACATAGTATGTGGAAAATCTAAGATAAGAATCTTGAGATTCAAAGCTCTAGGCATATTTTACATTATTACATGAAGTGCAATTATCACTAAATATATGGTAAAAAATGTTTTAGAAATTGAATATTTTGTGTTTTAAAGTGAAACTTAATTATATGCATAGTTTTTTTGTGGCAAAAAAGTGAAACAACTAAGTATTTTTATTTGTGGTATATTTAAACCACCATATTTTAATTTATACCTAATTTTGCACCACTATTATATGTCACAAATACCAATCGATGTGGGTGTGGGCATGTGTGTGTGCACATGTGTGTATTTAATTTAAAATGCTTATCTATAATTAAAAATAACTATATTATATATATATTATTGACAGTTATATTAGATAAAATTAATGTTTTGATATTAATTTATTTGATAATATATATTATATTAAGTATATTATATTTTATTTTGACAAGAGTGATTTAAAATGGCATTTGAGGGGGAGGAGGGGCGCTGGGGATGGTGGGTTGTAATATCCATGAGTGTGTTAACTTTTAATTATGACCTTAAATTTGGCATCCACTTCATTGTCACTTACAAAATTTTCCTTTTTCTTTGGATAAACCAATCAAAAAGTTGTAATATCTTGGACATATGATTGAATATGGAGCCTCATTTTTTTCAGAAAGATTGTTTTTATATTGACACATTGGTGTATTTAAATTGACATGATTTTTCACCAGCGAATATAATTTTTTGAATATGGTCATTGTTGACAATTTTGACCTCACAGGTCAAATTGTCACCCCTACCATTTGAAACTTTGAATACCATGTTAGTTTGCCTTGTGAATCAGTATTTGGTCCTGAAAAATCATTTATTAATCCATTTTTAATAGGTCTTAAGAATGTTTAGGTGATTTGAGATCTTTTCTTTCATTTGTCTTATGCTTGCCTAGTCATTTCTTGGCCTTTCTAAGCCATTTTCAGTGGTGTGAAGATTGTAGAGTGTCTTGATGAGTGTCATATAATTTTTTAAGGTCATTATATTCCTAAAATATAGATGATTAGGTTGACCACACTCTGGACTAACTCTGTGACTCATTTTCATACAAAATTTGACCATTTTGTGCCATTCAGAGAAGGTTTTGATAGTATCTAATAATGAGAAAGATTTATTACATATTTTTTTACCTCATAAGACATTTGAGATACTCATAAAAATATTTTATGGAATTTTATTCAGATTTACTTGGTGAAAATAGCTTTTTCAGTGCAAAATAGGCCTTTTTTAGGTATTCATTTTGGCTTTAAGAGGATTTTTTTGAGAAAACCATCATATATGATTCATGTGGTACTTAAAAGATCATATAATTATTTTGGAGGAATTTATAAGTGAAAAAATTGCAAAATATAACTTCACTCCAATTTTGACCTTTCTTTCATGCCTAGAAGGGCTATTTTAAAATGCTCGGTACGAGAAGAGAAGAAAGAGTTAGGATATAAAAATTTGGAAATTGTTAGAGGTATGAGTAATATTTAAATTAGTGGAATTATTTCATGTATTTTTTCACCCATATTTATGAAAAATTGCTAAGAGTGACAATAGGTCACTATAGCTTATGCATCTGAGAGGGGTCTGTTCTTGGCCCTGTTTCTCAATATTAGTAAACAATGAAAATGAATGGTTTTGGGGAATTTTTTTATGGGTCATTATTCTCCTTGTAATCTTTGTATAATTTGATAACTCCTTTTAGGAAGGTGCTTATAGCATAAAACCTCATTCCTTTTACTATTTTTTTGAGTGGTCTCTTGGGGCAGTTTTAAAGAATAGTGTGAGTTTTAAATCAATTTTTTCATCTTCAAAGGTTATTTTTTGATGTTATAAATCATGACACTAATTTTACATGAAATTAAAAGTTCACGAGTTTCCATTCTGAGTGGGTCTCTCCGACATAGTTCAATCTTAGTATGCTTCTTCAACAAGGTTTAATACACTTTTTGAGCTTATTTTCAATGTTATTATCCAATAATATTTTATGGGAGATGTTGGAAAGTTTTTTGAGTTTATAACCAAGCTAGAAGATGCATCATGATCCTTACCAAAACCTCAAATTCCTCACACTATGTGGATTTCTACCACAGTTCGTATATTCAATAATGAGTACCTTTAAGAATAGTAGACATAATTAGTGTCATAATCTCAAGGATTGATCAAGGTAGAATATTTTTCTTTAGGTTAAAGCATTGGGTGCATTTGATTCCATCGATCATGGCAAAAGGTCATTACAAGTCAATATTATGCTCTCAAATTCAAACACATAGCCACCCTACTTGCACACCTCTACTTGCATTCAATTTTCACCTTGGTGGTTGAAGAATGAGATCCTATTAACATTCAAAGAGGAGGCATGTGTAATCTTGAGAGGTTACCTTCCTTAAGGTCTCAACATAGGTAGTTAATCATTCAATGCTAGCACATACCTACAGGTCTTCAACATTCATCAGCACCTACAGGTGCCTTCAAGTAGATCAACCATATATAATGAGAGATTTTGATCCTATTTCAAGTTTTATAAGGTTGAATTAATCCATATTAAAATATTTAAGGAGTCTAAAATGGATCACAATCCCATCTTCTATGCACAAACTTTATCCATCTCCACTACCCCTGTGTACTGAAGAATCTACATCTACAAGTGTCCTAACAAGGAGGTGCACATTTTCATGAGGCACCTAAATAGGTTGAGAAAATTGAACAAGGTCTTGGGTAGTTGGAAATAACATGTGGAGCCACAATAAGGAAGGAGTGAAGAGCAGAGTCTAAAGTTGAATGCCTTTCTTCAGATGAGAATTCAAGGACAAAATCCCTAAAACAAGAAAATAGTGACCTTACATTTTTTTGAAATTCTCATATAGATGGTCAAAGGAGGTCTTGACCACTCCAAATGTCTCTATTTGTTAGCCCTCATATGGGGTTTAACCTATCAAGAGAGGGAGAAGGTTTGACTGTAAGAACAAGAAAGTAAGAGGTTTCCAACTTTGACATTTGATCATTGTTAATTTTCAATGACTTCTACAGACTTTTAACCCTCATATGACCTCATAGGTCTAGCTCCAACTTGTTATGAGGATCCTTCCATGGTTAAATGATACAATCAAACTTCATGGGAGTCTAAATGTAAAATTAGATGTAATGTCAACCTACAGGGGTGTTTTTTTACCTTCATGAAGCCATTCACAGTTTGTACATTGTCTTGGGAACATCACCTACAACCAGTATTGAGATAAGAAACATTCAAGTCCTTGAAAGGAGTTTTCAAAGATGGATAATAGGAGATTTAAAAGGCATGACCAATTTTTTAGAGGGATTATTAACCCACTATTCATCAAACCTCTCTTATAACACGCTGATGAACACCTATAGCCATCTCAATCAAGGAGGCTTAACACAATAAAGTAAGAACCTACAACAGGGTCAAGCTCAAGGAAACCGTGTCATGGTGATGTTTGATTTATTGGCATGATTGGTAAGTCTAATTGACTTTTCAAATTAGGAATGTCCTAGTGACTTAAGGTGACCTAAATAGTGGGTAATAATAGTCACATAAGTAAGCACCTATAGGTCTCATATCTAGTCGAATAGTCACCTCAAAGATCAAGCTTGTCACATGTTCTCAAGGAGGCCTGTTTAAGCCAAGAATGTATCTCATAATATTGTGAGGTGTTCTTATAGGGTCTAAGGTATTAATTGTGTAAATAAACCCTAGCACATGATCATTATACCTCACCTGCAACCATCTCTCTCAATGAGGCCTAATACTTGAAATGGATACCTACAATAGTCTAATCTAACCCTATAGTTAGCAAACATCAAGGTAAGACATGAAGGTTGCAATGAGGATGAGTTTCTTGGCATGGAAGTTTTCTAAAACCACATTGAAAACTGATCATAATATTATCTCAAGGAGAAATGACATAAGTTTCAAGTATAACACTCACCCAAAGCCAACCAAAGATTTACTTACAACAACATCACAAGCAAACCTAATGACAACATACCTTTGAGGCATAAGGGTTGTATTGAAGCTAAGGGTTTCTTAGTTACAAATAAATTTCAAAGGAATCTAATTTCACCTCACATATTCATTCCAAGACACTGTTGTCAATATGATCCATCACTCTACTCATCGAAGAGGTAGATATGAGCACCTACATGTTGGTAAGATAACAATATGGGTTGAATGCAATAATTAGTGGACTGGTATGGCTCCAAATATGTCATAAGTGTCCTTAAATATTTCAATAATCCAAAGATAATTTCAAGATTAATTTAAGTATGACCTAATTAACAAGGTTTAATGACTTATATGACCTCCTACATGCCTCTTTAGGCCCAAGAAGCCAACCTATTATAAGGAGATTAGACATGAAAAGGATATGCATATGAGCACCTACAGGGGTCTTTTAATCTAACATATCCACCTACAAACAAGCTACAACCACCTAAACACCTTGAAGAAGTTGGCTTGAGAAATGAGGTATTTCTTAGGTGAATGGGTTGAATTTGATCATCCAATGAGGATTAAGGTTTTAAAAGTGTCATATAGCCTTAAAATAGTAAGTATATTACCTATTTTAGGGTTGATAGTACAAATACAACCATGTTGTTAAATGGAGGGTTGCATGTTCCAAGGAAGGCAGAGTTTCAAGTGTAAGGTTGGTCTATTCAAAGAGTAAGTTACCTTTATTTATAGGGTTTAAACTTGATTAATCTTGGACATTAACACTTATATGAAGGTATGGTCCTTATTTTAAACCGTTATTAGTCAACATTCAAGTGGAATAAGTGTGTACATAGGTCTCTAGCATATGCAATCAACTTGCCCCAAAGGGAGTTCTCATATGCAATGAGGATGCCAAGTGAGTTGTGTTCAAGGTTGAATCAAGGGGATAAGACTTGATTAATATTTTAAGGTTTCAAATATCATCCAATATAGTTCTATACTTAGTCAATCTACAAAGGTACACCTACAACTGAGAAGGGCATACACAATCAACATTTGCACTAATTCTTGCCATTTGGAAGGCCTATGAAGAAGAAAGAGATAGTTTGGGGGGATGTTTAGTTGTAAAAAATATTAGAAATGAATATAAACATATTAATATACCTTAATATCATGAAAATATGTGTAGGAGAGGTTCAAACAAGACAACATACAGTCCATATGCCAAATTTGCACACAGTCGACACTTGGAAAGTTTGCTTTTAAAATTTTGGAGTTTGAGGGAGCTAGAGGCATCAGTTTGGTTTAAAATTTTGTACAGAGGGTCCTATTAACCTAAGGAAAACCCTCATATAATTGGTTTTATTTAAAAAATAGGACACTTATCCTCTATTTTGTCTCAGAGGTAGGCCACTTTCAAGCATGCACAAAGACAGAATAGAGAAAATGTGACCAAAATGAGTGTTGGGTGTCTTGGAAACACCATGTGATGATTTGGAATGGTTTAATAATATGTATGGAGATGGAAATAACATGTATTGGCCATTATAATGATGAATAAACACTCTGAAGTGTTGATGGGCAAGCATATGCAGTCAAACCCCACTAGCCTAGATTAGGCTTTTTGCCCAATAGGGGGTCATTTACACTTATAAGGTATAATGAACATTAAAAGGAATTTAAAAATGTTCATGGGGATATATTAGATGTGTTAAAGCTATTTGTTTTTATAAAAAGTCCCAATGAAGCCATTTTTGGGTTCAAAAGCAACTGAGGGTGCACAAAACGCAGGAATCCACTTGAGAGGCCATGTTTGGATGCTCATCCCATCAATGAGGTTTATCATGGGACCTCAATGAGTTATGTAATGTTGTATGGGGTCTTATAATTAAAATTTATGGAATTTTTTCTCAGGTTGGACGTCACATTTTGATGAATCATCCTTAAGGGTACAAACTACCAAAAACCTTATTTTGAACCAGTTTGCAAATATTGAGTTGGATACCACACAAGACCACATATTTGATTCATGAAACATACCAGAGGTTGTAGGGGACTCTTAGAGGGTCCTTAAAATTATTTTTTATGTACCTTCACTTGTACGGATTTGGGAAAAAATATTACTTTTTGAGTTTTTTGAGCTAAAATGAGTGTAGAAAGATACCAATTGATGTAAAGGAATATTAAGACTTTTTTTTTTACCTAATTAAGGTAAAAAATGTATAATAAATCATTCAAAGGTTTCCAAACCATTCCATTATTTTGGGCCAGTTAGAAAATGCCTTTAAAGGACAAGCCTTCCAAAGGCCACAAAAATTGATGGGCTAGAATAATTCATGATTTTTGGTACTTCTAGGTGGTTCCAGACCACAAAACTTGACATGGAACATAGTGGGGGAATGAGAAAAGTTAATAATTTTTTTTTTTGAAGTTTCACACTTATGTGAGATCCCAAAAGAAAAATTTCTCTTCTAGGCCTAAAAGGGCTAATTATGCCTAATTTGGCAAGCTAAATGGGCTAGAAAGCATATCAAAGCTTGAAGTTTGGCCATTAAATTTTGTATTGAACTATGGGAGGCTACTGGATACATATGAATGTAATATGAATCTTTGTTATTTACATTGTGCCTAAAGGCTGCCAAATTTTTTATTAACCTTTTGAGAGCAATAATAAGCAAAATTACTCCATTTTCAAGTCTTTTCTAGTGAAGTGTATATGCTTGCCATTGATATAACTTAGTGAAATTCTTGCTTTCCTTGGTTATAGTCTAGTTTTATACCTTTATTAGAGATTGTTGATGTTCTACAGGTCATTCTAAGTGTTTGAAGCAAGTTTAAGTTCATGTATTAGATGTGAGTTCAGTCCTTCTTTGCATGAGCTGAGTTTGTAAGGTCCTTATTGTGAAATATTGATGTAGAAATCTTACTTGGGTATAGTGAATATGTGTGTAAGATTTTTATATTCCATATAAGTGTTATTTCAAGCATTGAATTTCATAAAATAATTTGTGCATCACCTTCATTTCAAGTTTCATTCAATTTCATCTATTTTCATTATCTTTTGCACCCTTTTCCTTGTCAAAATTAGTAAGTAGTAGTTTGAAAGATAGTTTTAGTGAGAGAACCAAGGGAACCAACCCTCTCTATATATTCTCTCCCTTATGAAGTTACCCACACTTTAGAAAGATTCCATGTTCTAATAGGAGTGAAGAATTGCACACTTTATCACAAGGGCACACTCTTGATTGACAATAGTTTTTGGCATACTCGATGGGACCCTTACTCCTTGGCATAGCTGAAGTTTAGAGCTGAGGAGAATAATTTATATCAAAAAAGGATATCCATCTTCATCAAGAGCTAAAGATTCTTCAGGTTGCAGATTTCATACCATCATTCAAGCAATTCTTTCATGCCAAAGGTTACCACAAGGTCAGCTATCAAAGGTATTCCTTTTGAATTTATTGAGTTGTCTTCTACATCTTATAAAAGAGCAAGATTTAGTAGGACAAATCCATATCCTCAAAAGTAATATTTATCTCTTGATTATCCTATTGTTCTAAGCACTACAATCCCCACTATCTAAATAGATATCAGATACTAGGTGTTTGTTCCATTTAATAGAGGTAGCCCACTTAATATATCCCATTATGATGACATTCATGTGTCTACTCTTAAGATTGTGCCTTTATTCTCAATAAAATATAAAATAACCCCTATTGATCATATCTAAGATGTAGCTAATCTTTATTATGTCCATAATGTTGTTCAGGATAATGTTGCTATTAGATTGTTCATTACTTCCTTCAAAAGAAAAGCATCACAGTGGTATAGAAACCTCCAACTAAACTCTATTTCTACCTGGGATGAATTGGGTGCAGCCTTAGTCAAGAAATTTGAGGACAAATCTAATCACCTCTCCTTAGTTGAACAACTAATTACCATAAAGAGAACTCATCATGAGTTCATGTTTCATTTTAACTTTACATTCTAAAAGACATGGACTAGGATACCAATGTTTATTAGGCCATCCTCTAATTATGCCTTTTTATACTATTTGAAAGCCCTTAACTTTGACATTAGTGTGATGATACAGTCTATGGGTGGTATTACTTTTCCAGATGCATATGAGGTTGCAATAAGAGCTGGGAATAGTTTGATACAACCTGATAAGCTTTCTCCAAGGCTTTAAATGCCTATATTATTAGAATTGAAGTCTATACCAGCTTCTCAAGCTCCTCAAATTCCATCCTTAGCTCCTATTCCATCACCTCAAGCTCAAGTTACAGCCCCTACTAGTCAAGCCAATGAGATAGGAGAGTTGAAAGGCTTGTTACAATCCATTAGAAATGAAATAATACAACTTAAGAGGTAGCAATTTTAGGTGAATAGGCCTTTTTAACAACAAAATTAGACTACCTATCATTACTTCAAATATCAAAGGCCTCTTTATCAAGGTTTTAGAGAGAATAGACCAACTTACTAAGCACAAGTAGCCACAACTCTAGCTATGCCATATGCAACCCTTGATCCTAATACTCCTTCCACTTAAAAAGCCATTATTTCCATCCCACCTTAGAACAACTTGATTTAAGATTCAAGTTCGCATCCCTCTAATCTTAATGATGCTCAAAACCAAGCTTTGGTATCACAAAACATCACTATGCCACAAATGACACAAGAAAAATTTTATTTTCAAGGAGGTCAGTACCAAGACACAAGTTTGGCATCACAAGGAGAGACTCAACAAGTTCAAGGGCAACCTGATGCCATTAATGTGAATTGGGGATGATCATGTTGCTTTTACTAGGGTGTTGAAAATAACAATACAAGTGGTCAAGTTGCAGTTGTAACTAGAGATAAAACAAGAGCCATTGATGAGGCTCATGATGTGACAAATGATTCAAGTACTCCTAATGTTTTTTTCTACCCCTAAAACATAGAAAAATCAAAATATAGAGTTGGTAAAGTTCATCAAGTACCTCTAGTTCGTGAGCAACCAATGTTTTAAAAATTATAGCCAAAGGTTAGTGGGTCTCAATTTAGTATAGTGGATCAAATGAAGAAGTATAATATCATAATTATCATGTGGGATGATCTCTATATTCTAGGACAAAAAGATATTCTCATACAAGAGCTTTAATCTCTCAAATTGTCTCCAAAATTGGCTAAGAAAGAAGGTGTTGTCTTAACCAATTCAGATTAGCTAACTAAGCAACAAGTATAGTAGATACATAAGATAGTAAAGGTGGAAAAAATTGAGTTAAAATCAAATAAAACTCCTCATTTATATCTTTATTTTATATTGAGTGACACTTTGGTTCATAACTGTATGGTGGATAATGGAGCTAGTAGCACTGTTATGCCTAAATAGATTGCAAACAAGCTAGGTTTTGTTTATGAGCCAAATGATAAGGGAGTATTGAAATTGGATGGGTCACAAAAAAATATGGTAGGCATCATAAAATATCTGAAATTGACACCACATGCTTGTCTCAATGTTACTATTCAGTAGGATGTTGTTGTGGTAGACTTGCCTCCTTACTTTGCTATGTACCTTTCAAGGGGCTTCACCTCAAAGATTGGAGGATATTTATCAGCTAAGTGGACTTATTTTATGTTCAAAACCAGGTATGGTACCAAAGTAAAAATACATTAAAAACCTATTTCATTTTTCCATTTGGATCCATATATGCCAAGTGTTGTGAACACTAACTATATCATCTCAGATGAGGTGTTAGAAACTAGTGGAGTAGAAACTGAATCACCTTTGGATGGAGTTACATATTTGTTTCTTTATGAGTGGGCCTCTACCTTACATGATCATGATCCTTATAAGCTAACTGAAGAAGGACTTGGTGTGTATTTCCTTCATCAAAATGATTCACCAATTCTAGCCATGGTTAAGGATGATGAATCTAGTGAAGGTTGTGGCAATTGTACTTATTGGCCAAATTTGACTTTTAGGTCAAATTGGGGAACCCCTAGTAAAAATTTTAATTTTTAGTCTGATAAGGGGGTATAATGTATTGTCATGATGTGTTTTATAAGGCATTTAATGTCAATTAATGTTGTACTAGCTTTTATCAATTAGTTTCTAAGTCCATTTATCATTTTGGGTCATTTTAAGGGTCAAAAATAGTAAATGTAATGCTTTGTACGAGTTTTTTGGGAAATGTGTAGGTATAAAAACATAGTTTCATGACCCATGTGTCCTTATAATTCTTAGGCAGTTGACATAACTTAAATATGATAGGTTCATCAGAAGAAAAGTTAGTTTTCCTGGCAAAAGAGGAGAGAATGGCACTTGTATGACCTTCTTGGGAAGTGTGAAACTATAACAAGGTGTAAATATGAATCTTTAGATTACCCATGATTAGTTACACATTTTTAGTGATCTTAAAGTGTCTTTTCTAAGCCAAGACCATTTTGATCTTTTCTTGGCTTTCTAAACACACAAAAGTGGTTTGCATGTTTTTGCTCGATACGAACATCACAAGAAATTTTAGGAAAAATTATTTTGGGAGATGATATTGCACTATGAGACCTTTATTTTAATATATTTATTTTAAATATTTGTCAACTATTCTTTATGAACCATTACTAACAAGTTGACTATGTGGTTTTGCTAGCTATTTCTTATACCCTATAGGTTTTGCTCAATTTATGTCAAATCCATACAAATCAATTGGTGATTTAGGATCTAGAGGATTCCTTTTAATATTTTCTCCATTATTTTTTAATGTTCCATGATGTTTGGATGAGAAATTTTACCTATGTTGTAATAAGGTGTCACCATGTGCAGTCTCAGTTAATTTGCCTAGCTGCAAGCTA
This sequence comes from Torreya grandis, assembly GCA_037957365.1. Classification (NCBI taxonomy): domain Eukaryota; kingdom Viridiplantae; phylum Streptophyta; class Pinopsida; order Cupressales; family Taxaceae; genus Torreya; species Torreya grandis. Next base: position 7,340,948 of record JARHVA010000099.1, on the reverse strand, counting down.
CATATTTCTCTTCCATGGTCTCATGGAAATGTGGTGTGATGTTTATACTAGTCTAAAGACCATAGTGATCACTATCCCTTCATGTTTTATCTCATAATACTATGTTTTGGATAACTTGCAATCTTCCCTTTCTTCAGTTAACTTTTATTCATTTTCTCTTGCAATCATATGTTCAGAGCATTTATAACCTATTTATGGATTTGTAATGAAGGTGTTTTTTAGTTATAAAACCCATTAGGAATTGGGAATAGTTCATTTGGATGTTTTTAATAAGCATAAGATGGTTTCAAGCTCTAACAAGCCAACCCTGACCTCTTAAAACCCTTTATGTTTTGTTCGATGTGCATACAAGGAATTTTTACATTAAAGTGAACATTTTGGAACTGGTCTTAGGATGTTTTGGTGGAAATTACATACTAAATGGATTTAAATGAATTTTTGAGTGTCCATAAAAACTTTCATCCATACATATTTTTAATTTACTACTTATGCACACAATTTGCATGCTAAACTCAGTGTAAGTCCACCTATAGGCACCATAACAAAGAGTTGAACACCAGTGGGAAGTGTTGAATCAAGGCATGGAACTATTCCTAGATCTCTAGTATGAAAATTGGACCTTGGTATACTTATCTCCAAGAATGGATGAGCAGATGACAGTGAAGGGACCTTTCAAAATCAATGACTGTGTACTCAGAGACTCTTTCCCCAAAATTGTAAGACAAAGAACCTAAGGTTTTTATTGAGAGCCTAAAATAGGATTGTATAGGAATTTTAAGGTGTAAAATGAATTTTTATTATATTTTATAACATAAATAAATACCTTTCAAGGCTGGATGAGAAGATGAAAAGTGGAAGGTAGTTTTTGGAAGGCCTAAACTCACAACTTTATGCACTATTTTTAGTCAATAATATCTACAGGTCAAAGCTATTAGTAACCCATTCAAAAAATGTTTAAACACCAAGGTATAATTTAATTTTGGTGTGACATTTATGATGTAATGAGGAAATTATGAGCATGGAGGTCATAAAAATAAGATGTAAGTGATGTCATGCTCCTAAAGAGATCCAGTAGTTTGTACACAGAGACCCTGTGTACCTACAGCCAATAGGCCTAAAAGTGAAAAAGATATTTGAATTAGTTGCTAGATGGTAAGTTGTTATTTGGATGATAATTAAATTTTATAATAAGGATGGATAAGGTAAAATTTTTTGTCTTTTAGAACCAAATTAATTTCTAGACTTTATAAACATCTAAGGATAACCTACAACCACTATAGGACTGTCTCAGGCAGTGAAGGGAAGGGTTGTGGTTTTGAGCATGAAAAGTGTATAAAAGATAAAGTTTAGTTAGGTAAGGGTTTATATAATCTTATAATATGTTAAAGGATGTCTATAAACATCTTTACCAAATAGAAAAAAACCATATACACCTTAAGGGCAGAGGCAAACACAATGTCTCAGTCACAACAAGCAATGAACTCAACTTTGAAAGGGAAAAGGTGTATTGGCAGGTTAATGGGTTCTCAACCTAAATGAAATAGTGCATGAACATCTCAATGGATATTTTAATGACATAATAATATACAAACAAGATCAAAATAATCATATACAACCTCCTATAGATCCCATAAGTACCTACAGTTGGGAAGAAGATGGTGTCTCAGTCAAGGTGCTTGATGGTGTTTTAGCCCATCAAAGTTAATTCAAGGTGAATGTATATGTTAAGTAACATTAAAGACTTAAATTAATTTTAAAATACATGTCTTAAAGACCTAATACAAACATATACATCTATAATAGGGGTCAAATAGGCAGGACACATTTAGGTTATGATTAGCTCAGGCAGTCTTGTGAATCCAAGTGTGTAAGGAGTTCATGGAAGATTAGAGGGATAAGTGGATACTATAAAAATTTAATTATGGTAATTATGATATAATAATACTCTCCATACAATTCAAAATAATCAATGTAGATACCTTGAATAGAAAATGTAGTCATCTTCCAAACATCCCTGCATAGTCTCTTCACACAAGCCTGTTTTAGGTTTTGAAGGAATAGAGTGACCAGATGATCAGACCAAGGGCTCAATTTTGGTATGGAGAATCCATAAAACTGGGATAACACCCTCCCATACTCTTTTATAATGATGTAATATCGTAATTTCCCCCTGTTTTGTCTCAGACAGGGGGCACTCCCCTCAAATGCAAAACTAGTAGATTTGGGAAGATGGGTAGTAAGATAGAGCTAGAAGGTGTTTAAACCTTGAAAATGGGTTTATAAGGTTTAATAACACATATTAAATCATAATAAACCAAATACAAGATGTGGAACATGTTAATATAGTCTAAGCCCTCAAATTTGTAGTTAAGCCCACAAGACCAACATTGGGCTTAGTGCCAAATGGTAAGGCATTTTGATTTATATCTCTTGTTGAGCCTTCTGATGAATTATAATATGTTTGAGGGAACATAATAAAGATGTTTAGGTTATTTAGATGGAAGTAAGATAACACAAATCTAATTTTGGGCTTAAGCTTGCAAACAACCTACTAGGCAAAGCTTAGGCCTATGCCCCAAATCAGAGTCATTTACACTTATAGCATGAGGTGATCTTTCAATCCTACTGAGACATATCCATGGGGTCACCATAGAGGTGTCCAAGATTTTGGAGAGAAAAATAAACCTTGAAAAGGCCATTTTTGGCTCAAAAACCAACTTAGCCTTACAAGAAGGAGAGACAAACTCGACAGGCCATCTTTTAAAGCTCATATGTTTCATGAGGATCTGCATGGGAGGCCAAAGGAGTTAGGGGATGTTATCAGGGGTCTTAAAGGCCAAATTAGTAAAAATATTTTGCAGGTTGAATGTCTAACTTTTATGAACCAACCTTAAAAGTGAAAACAAGCCTAAAACCCTTACAAACCATTATTAAAGACCATTTGGGAATATTACATTGAAAAAATAGTATAGGGGCATGGTTAGCTCATGAAACCTTTTAGACATTAGAGAGGACTCAGGCTGCTCCACATCTTTTTAGTTGTATGAAATTGTATAGATGGGGGTAGAAACAAGATTTTCTTCACCATTTTTTTGTGTTCTATAGATACAAGATGATTAAAGACATGAAATAATTTTGAGAATAATATTAAGACCTAAAATAACTCCCTATGTAAATTTTATTCCAAGAAAAAACTTCTAAGCATGCAAACAAATTCCTTCAACTCAACCAATCAAATCTAGCCTATTAAACAAGCTAGTGAAGAAGATGGTTTAAGTGAGCTAAATTTAAAGTGACCCTAATGCTTATAAGGCCATGTAGGGTCTTGACAGGTGTCATAAACTTCTCCCCATATATTTTCATGGACAACTAATGCTAAATGTGAAGCTAAGTGTGTAGGGTGCATGGAAAGTTAGTTTTCTAGACAATAAATTATGATGGCTCACTTTCAAAGGTTTTTAGAGGACTAAGAATGAAAGAAATGCATGGATAGGCATTTTTGAGAGTCTCCCCTTCCATTCTAATCATTATACCTTCACTTCATTAAGTATAGTATGTCCAAACATGCCCAATCATGAAGGCAATTTTTCTATGCAAATGAGGAGTTTCTTGCCACTTTTATTCAAGTTTGTGACTTGAATTCACACTTATTTCTCCTGACCTTACATAGCTCATCCCATATCCTTCTCACATGCACAAGTAACTCCTTATATCAGCTTGACAAGTGTCCTTGTGACCCTTGGACTACTCTTCTTCTCTCTCTCTCTTAAACTTTATAAGAGTTAGCCATTTTGGCCATTGTATAAATACTCCACATGAGTATGGCAAAGCACTACTCATTTTTATACCTTTTTATTAGTAAAATGACTAAATTTTAACTCTTTTATGACTTTTCATAGTGTGTTTCATTTGAATGATTGATTTTGCTTAAGTGACACTCTTGTTTCCTTAGCATGTTAGCTCAATCTTGTAACCTATTTGTAGTTGGAAAACTTCTTCTTGCAAGGCATGCAAAGTGTTTTGGTATATGTCTAGGATTAAGTGAGTTTGTATATTTATTAGTTCCATTTGAGTCCTCTTGTCTAGTCTTCCTTAGCCTAGATGTTCATCTTGACCTCACAATGTAACATTGATGTGAGAAGTTGTAGATTGGAAATGTGTATGTTTGGTTTGTTGCTTGGTCTCAAGTGTAATATGCATATGGTTGTATGTCATCAATAAATTTTGTGTATCACCTCCATTAGTTTATCTTTGATTTCAGTTTCTTTCTCCCTTTTCACCCACCAAAGTTAGTCTTAATTGTAATCCATAGTGGTACATAAAAGGAAATAGCCCTATCTGGAGACTCACCTCATTCCTTAAGCTACCCACAAGCCTAGAGGTGATTCCATTGTGCCACTTAGATGAGGATAGCCTTGGGATTTCTTCAAAGGGTATATATCTAAGTGACAACATTTTTTATCATGCCTAGTGGGAAATTTGTTCCAAGATTTGGAGGATTTTTGGTGTTGTCCTTCAACACATTAGCCTTTGGAGGCATCTCTCAAAGCATCAATGGTGACTCCGAAGTTGTATCAACTAGTCAAGCAACCCATGTATTCCATTTGAATATTTTTGATATTCATTCCTTGTGTCCTTGTTTCCTAATTAAGTTTCATGGCTGACTTTGGCTTTGAGTTTTGTTCCGTACAAGTTGGTGAAACTTTCCAAGCTTGTTCCTTTCCCCATCAATGTGAACAAGTTCTCAATGAGCCTTGGTGTGACTATAATCAACCTTTCCATGAAGTGTATCAATCTTAAAATCAGACTTGCTATGATCCACATTTTACTCTTCAATAATCCTATGAGCCTTGGTAGTCCTATAGTCCTTCATTTCCCTCTCCATATGAACATCAAGTTATTAAACAGTCCTATGAGAATGACTACCAAAAAACACCCTTCTATCAGCCTCAATATGATTCCTATCCTTCATTTCATGGTACCTATCAACCTCAAAAGTATTTCCATGAGTCTTATATACCAAATTTTTCCATGGATTATACATAAGGGTATCACTGGCAAAGTGAATTTCCTACTCATGTAGATGTTTTTCCTCCTAATTAGCCCAAGGATTCACTTCCATTAGAACTCACTAGTGCTTTATTTTTTTCCAAACTAATTCATAATCCTTATCCTTCATCCCACACTCCATCTCCAATTCCTTTACCTTCCACTACATCTCATACTCCAAATCTTTCACCTCAAATCCATCAAGCCTCCACTTCATTTCTTCTCAAAGAGGAACCTATCTTGAGAGAAGCAAGTAAAGAAGAACAAATTCAATTCATGGATGATCAAGAAACTCTCAGGAGTTTTTGTGAGGAAGAAATCACCATAGTTTCTCCCTTTGGTAAACAAAATGATAATCCAATAGCTAATGTCTCTATGTTTGAAGGGATGTGTGTCCATGAGAAAACTCCTACATTCCACCCTCAACTTGATTTTGAGTTTTATGTAACACCTCCACCAACTAGCTCATCTTGTCCTCACCCTATCACTCTTTTCTTTGATGTAACTATGGTATGGGAACCTAAGGAGGATAATCTGGTTGACAAAGAAAGAGATCTCTTGTTTGAAGAAAGTCTACCTCCATGGCAAACTCATTGGGCTAGATTACAAGATTTCAAAATGACTAATCTTGGCATCACCATGAAGGAGAAGGAGATGGAATATCTTTTAGCCCTTGAAGAAGATTATACATCTAATCAATATTTTGTAGATGATCATCATAAACAAGAATTATAATGTGTTATCAAAGATGGAGAATAATTTCAAGTCATCTCTCAAGAAGTGGCAGTCTTAGGAGAGTTTCATGAGAACAAGGTAGAAGAAGTAGCTCTTGAAGATGATCATGAGAAAGAAGATCTATGGGAAAGTTTCAATTACATATGCAAGGAATTTGATGATTTAATTTAAGTTTCTCCTTCTCCAAAATATTGCATAGTTAATGATAAACCTAATCTTGTTGATGAGTCTAATGAATATGAGCTTGAGTGTGCAATCAAACATAAAGATGGAGTTATTTTTGTTGATCAAGAACTAGATATCATGAATCCAATTGATGATGTAATGGATCTTGAATAACACCATCTTGATGACATCATACATCAAGAAGAGAAGATGTAAGAGGCAGTGGTTCTAGATTATAAAGAGGATAAGGATGATTGACAACTACAAATGGAGTTACTTCAAGAACTTGAAGAGCTTTACCAAATTGAAGGCCAAGTGTATGACAAGGTGAAATAATACGTTTCCATGGAAGAAAATGATAAATATTGGATAGATTTTTAAAATCTCCTTGACGAGCTAGAGGAGCTTGCAGCTGAGAAGAACCCTGATCTTGTTGAGAGAACCATGGGAGATAAGAAGGTATGCCTTGCACAATCATCATTTGAGGCTGTAATTAAGGATCTACATGACAAGATTGAAGATGTTTGGATGAAAAAATAATATGTATAAATTGGAGACCTATTTTAATATGGTCTAATTGAGAGTATGACAATTGAATTGCCAAAGAACAAGTTTGATCCATTGAACATCCAATCCCAAGAGCAACATGCTTTGCATCATATTTCATTTCTTGAAGAAGGTGATGCTTCAAAATTCCCCTTTGATCCAGGAGGTAGGTATGATCACTGTTAGTTGTACATAATATGTTGTTCTCTTCTTCTCCTAAGTTCCTTGGGCACATGTGTGTGTCTTGTGTTTTTGTTTTCTTTGTTGTGTATGTCTTTGCTTTATGTGGTTGAGGTAGTCTTTAGTGTTTTGTCTTGATCAAAGGTTTGTGGTCAATGGTCAAAGTTATCTTGTTTGTCTCAGTCCATAGATGAATCTTAATCCCAATGGAATAATAAGGCTACTAGTCTAGTTAGTATAGCAAGCATACTACCCTTATGAGTTACCAATTTGTTGACTAAAATTGACTTTTAAGTCAAATTGGGGCACCCCTAGTAAAAAAATAGATTTTTAGTCCTATAAGGGGGTATAATGTATTTTAATGAGGTGTTTATATGTCATTTGATGTCAATTAATGTTGTACTAGTTTTGGTCAACTAGTTTTTAGGTTCATTTATCATTTTGGGTCATTTTAAGGGTAAAAAATAGTGCATTTAATGCTTTATATTGGTATCTTTGGAAATGTGCAAGTGTAAAAATGTGATTTCATACAAAATGTGTACTTATAAGTCTTAGGAAATTGACTTAACTTAAATATGACAGGTTTAACAGAAAAAAAGTTAGTTTTCTTGGTAAAAGAGGAGAGAATGACACTTGTACAACCTCTTTGGAAAGTTTTCCACTATAACAAGGTGTAAATATGACTCTTCAGATTACCTATGCTTATTTACATGTTTGGAGTGATCTGAAAGTGTATTTTACATTCAACAAATTGAAATTTTTAAAAAGTGAAATGTTGAACTATATATATATATATCCATAAAATCCAAAAAGGACTAAAAAATGTCAACACAATACAATATCCAAGGTCAATGTCATATATGCATATATACAACATGCCAAACAACTATACATCAAGCCATATAGGCATTTAAAAAAATGTCATAAGACATTATCTCCTAATCATCAAAATTCATCGTTCTTTTTTCCTTGCTTGTCGAAAGCTCTCCTCTGGATGCCTTGCTCTCAACAGAGGGTCTCTGAGTGGATTGACTACAAGTCCTCTTTGGCCACAAACTTGCCTGTAGCTCTAACTATTCATATACAAATATTGTTAGAAACTATACATGCTACAACAAGATACTTAGAAAATTAACATGTGTTAACTTTTTTAATCACAAAAAAATTAATCATACATGCATTTACCGCACGCTGGTAGTCATAGTCAGTTTGAGACTGACACTCAATAGAGTCAATGATAGGTTCAATTTGGGAAATAGGAGTGTGAAACAGATCACTAATATGAAATGGTAACCTGCTCCTCATGATGGAAGGCATAGGTCCTTGTAAATGTATATATACATACAAAATAAAAATTCAAAATTAGCTCATAAACTAAATCATTGAAATATAATATGAAAAATTACAAATTAAATTGTCTAATTGTATCACGCCACCCTTGATAATCATTTTGACAGGACCAAAAGACATCACCACCAAATGAGTCTACATAGACAATTGTTTTGAGTGTTAGCTATTTGGACAAGTATAGAGGATAATTATAAAACACATATCCATATTTACAATTAAACATTATGTAATATATAACTAGACCATGTACCTCAAAGAGTTGCTATGTAGATGAAATTGTAGAAGCAACACCTACATTTATTCCATGATCCCTAATAGACGGTGGAGTGTCTTATGAGGTCATCAACTGAACATACAAAATATCATTGTCAGTCACTTCAACACACACACACACACACACACACACACACACACACACACACACACACACACACACACACATATATGTATAATTAATAATAATATTAATTAATTATTATAAATTACCTTTGTATAGGTATAAATCACATGCACATTATAAGCAACACACGTGCTCGCCTGGACCCTACAAACCTATTACAACCTAAAAATATTTCATAGACATCAAATTAAATTTTAAATTTTATAATATTTTAAAATTTACTTAGTCTGACATTTTTTTTTAATAATTAAAATATTAAACATACATGGGGAATGGTAGGCAAGGTGACCAGATGAAATTTAGATGATTGAAACATAAAAATATTGATATCATATAGGCCCATGGAAAAACCACTATGAGATGACTAGATGAAATGATCCTTGTCCTCATCAAGTCTAGTGCATGTAGCACCACATGATTTGTATAAGTGTGAGCTCACTGGGTAGCAGCACTGAATGAAGCTTGACCATGCCAACCCTCCATAAGTGCATTACGATAAACCTGGATCATGTGCTCGATGAAGGTGTTAGTAAACACCTTAAGCATATGCAAGGTATCAATCTCTATAGTCTCCTTGACTATAGATGGTAGTGTCTCAGGAGGGTGGGGTTTACCAATACATGATCTTGCTAACTAATTAGGTGCATGGCGTGCACCTAGCCTATCTTGCGCAGAGCCATTTCCCCTACCCTAAAACTCTGAGAAATCAAAATAATTTTGGATTTCATTGAGCACAAACTCACAATAAAATTTTCTTAGAAAATACAACAAGACCTCATTATTTTTGCAAGATGGGTGATCAAAAACCATCCAACATCAGTCCTAAAATTTTTGTTTGAGCAAATCATAAGTGCACTAATGGATTGGAATTTATTTCACTGTCACATCAAGCAGTGCACTAGTCTTCTCTTCAATGAATATGGCACAAATTTGGGCTTTGGTTATGTGATTATCTTTCATATCAGTTGTCGAACATTTGTTGGAATAATATGTCTTACATCTGTTTTTGTAGTCATCATACCTATCAATTTGACCTGTTAAGAGTCAAATTGATCTACGAATATTTATAGTGTGTTTGCTAGGTAAATTCAATGGGGGTTGTTTGAATGTAGATCCTTTAATGACCTAATCATATTCTCAAGTTCAAGCTTATTTTCTACTATATGTCTTGCTAAATCTTCTTGACTAGCTTAGGGGGCTTGAGGAACTACAAGTGGGCTAGGAGGGTTTTGCAGGCGAGGAGGGATTAGAGGGTTAGGAGGGATAGGATGGATTGGACAATTAGGAGGGATATGAGGGTTTGGTGGGTTAGGTGTTGGCACATTAACTGTTGCATGTGAAAATGTAAAAAATCATAAAAATATAAATAATTTCAAGTAAAATAAAAATCTAGGGTCTAATTGCATAAAAACATGTTGACTCGCCTCTCCTTTAGCAGGGCATTCTTGAATCGAAGGGTACCTGGCTCTAAAATGTAGATTCTTGTTTGCTCGATCTTTCTACTCCAAAACACATGTTTTCTTTTCTTCCTCTTGCTCACGGTTTTTGTTGTGTGAAATTCCAATTGATTTGGATTTCACTTTTTTTTGTTTTATTACGTAAATACCGTATATGCAATAATCCCACATTCGTAGTTAATCTACATACATGGTTTAGCTTTGATAACAACTACGGCTAACTTTAAGAATTGCATACAGAGTTATTAGAACCGTGTACGCGGAACGTTTGTTGGGGGGAGCATAATTATGTCCATGTTTTGTCCCGTCAACTTCATGCATACACCCATATACTAATTATAATAATATAATAATATATTATAATTGTATATAATATTATATACAATAATTATATATATATATATATATATATATATATATATATATATATATATATATGTTATTATTATATTATAATATTATATATCATCAGGGCGATTTTGCCTCATTGTGGAAGAGGAAGTTGTTTCCAACCCAACTTCAAGTGAAAAATGAATAGTGTCAATTACTTTTCTAGCCTGTTTGAAGGCAAAGGCAAAGAATGAATATTATTAAGAAGATTGGAAAGAAATAAATTCTCAAAAAAAATTATGGGTGGAGTTTTGTGTAACAAATGGGAGGCAAACCTTGGGCTAAGAATGAAAAATTATGTGTATGAAACCATGTGAGAGAATGAAAACTGTGCATATAAAAACCACATGAAAGAGCAGTATAAGAATGTAAAAATAGCATCTATCATTGTCTCTGTGGTTGGTTGTGACCAAATGTTTTAAAATAAGGTGGGATTTACCTAGTAGGTCTGGTGTTCGAGTTTCCCTTGCCATTGATAGTTGACTCTTCATATGACATTGTTCCCCACAAGTCTAAAACGTTCCCCCAAAGTCATAAAAGAATCGATTACCAATATAAAAAAAACATAACAATCATCGTTTCATCAAGGAATCATTTCAGTCCAAGATGTGAAACTCATGATTATAAAATATTAATAATGAAAGACACCTCGTATATAATTTAATTGATCAATACATGATGGCACACGAAAATAAATATGGATACAAAAAATTCCAAGCTTATTTCATTATTATTCTTAGTAATACTAACAACAATCATTATATCTATGATTGTAGGGTTCACCTCTATTTATTTGGTGAATAGAGGAAAGGTAAAAAAACTTTAAAACTATAGACGCTACCAATTTCGGATACTCTATTGGACCTAGGTAAAAATCCCTGCTAGTCTTCACATACCCTCTACAAGTGTTAAGATGATATGATGTATCTAAAATTAGGCACCACTTGAATTGTTATAGTTTTCTTTGTGGATGTTGTAACTTTCAAATTGACGAGTATAAATTACATTGACAAAAATGTAAATTTTTATTTCGATAAGCGAAGTTTTTATTCTTGAAACTTATGACCACACCTTTTGTACATGAAACATTAATCAACAATAATTTAATATTTATTTTAATAATCTTTTTAATACATTTTTTCTTGACTAATACTTATTTCTATTTTTCAATAAAAATCAATAAAATAATTATTAAAAAAAGTTTCAATAAATATAAACAAAAATATAACAATAAAAGTCAATGATTTACAATGGCAACTTTATTGATGTCTGTGAAAACAGCCTGGGCTGTCCCCCTAGATTGAGAGGGTCAACGATTGTGAACCATTCAAAATTAGTTAATACATTTACAATTTAGCAAAGTACGACATTAACCCATTATCGAAGAGGCATACAAATTTTGAAAAAGTCTCAAGATTTTTAAAAAAATCGATTCAATTGACTTTGTATCTGCAAATCCGCTCCAAAAACATCAAATCCGATGTTTGGTAAGCCAATTGAAAACTGCAAAATAGAGTATGATAATGATCATCTTCCTGACAGTACGAAAGACACAGCGGTGTATGTGAGCGCCAAATTATTAGATTGGGGGCGACGAATGTGATAGCAATGGTTGCTCCAAAGCAGGGGACGACGCGACAGGGAGACCGTCAAACTCAATCATCCCTTCCAATGCCTTTACTATTGTCGACATCGCTGGCCTTCTCGTATAATCGTCCTGTATACACACCATCCCCACCCCTAACATTTTCACTGCCGTCTCCTTTACATCCACCTCCTCGTCTGCGAGCCCTGAATCTACCAAATCAGCTAATTTTCCTTCTTCGGCCTTACGTCGTAATACTGAAAGCAAGCCGTCCCCTGAAAGCTCACTGTTTCTCTTTCCACTCACAATTTCGACCAACATAACCCCAAAGCTAAATATATCTGCCTTCTCCGTAATATGCATGTTCAATAATTCAGGTGCCATGTACCCTGGTGTTCCCCTCAGCATCGTTATCACCTCACCTTGCTCTCTGTTTATTAACTTTGCCAGCCCAAAATCTGACACTTTGGCATTGAAATTTTCATCCAGAAGAATGTTTTGGGGCTTGATGTCGAAATGAATTATACGCTCTCGACATTCTTCATGCAAATAAGTCAATCCTCGTGCTATATGAAGAACTACTTTGGCTCTGGTATTCCAGTCCAGCACATGTTGATGGGTTTCCTTGGGAAATATCCATTTTTCCAGAGAACCATTTTGAAGATGTTCGTATACTAGCATTCGATGCGACTTTTCTGCACAGAAGCCCTTCAATCTCACCAAATTAAGATGATGAATGCTCCCCACCGTCTCTACTTCTGCTCTGAATTCTTTTGTTCCTTGTCCTGCTCTGTCAAGGCATTTCACTGCAATCTTTGTCCCGTCACCGTCAGGGAAAACACCCTCATAAACAGAACCAAATCCCCCGCTGCCCAGTTTCATGCTGAATCCATTTGTAGCTTTTTCTAATTGCTCGAACGAGTACCGCACAGGGAACCCAGCTGGCCAATCGACTGGATCATCTTCATCCTCATCTTTTTTATCCTTTTGTCTGCGTTTTCCCCATTTAGTCACCCCTGCCCACAATAAGAGAAACAGGGCAACTACTCCACCAACAACAGCAACACTGATACCCATAACCGAGGGCTTTGCCCCTTTTGCTGTTGACTGGACTTTTATATAAGCAGTGGAATTGTAAAAAGCATAGCTTGGATTATTGTTCTGATTTAGAGAATAAACATTGGACACCAGATAACAACCTCCACTAGAAACATTGCCAGCCCCACCATACCTGAAAAAAACAGCTTTGCATGAACAATTTTTAAGGCAAAGATTTTTACATTCATCCTTGGACACCAACTCAGGAGTGGACGCATTTTCAAAAAAGTAAGTAAAGTAGGAAACATGCTCCAGCTCCAAAAGCAGAGGAGCACCCTCTGGGCTGTTACTGATTGTGAGGGTGTCTTGGCAGACGAGAGGACTGTGTGGAAGACAGCCCAAATTGGGTTTTGAGGCATCAATCGGATCAAAAGCATTGGCCGTTTCTAGACAGCTGCACTGACCACCCTCTGTGCAAATACCATAGTCCCCACATGTTCTTGGATACTCGCATATGGTCCGTTCATCAGCAACATCTGATAAATAGTCAATGACAGATTTTCCTGTTTTTTCTTGGTAAGAAAAAAACATCAAATGCCCATATGAATCAATCTTAACGTAGAGGCAGTTTTTGGGTATGGGAAGACTGATTGCAATTGCATTGGATGGAGATCCTTGAGCATAGAAATTCATCGACTCATTGTCAAACTGTAAATAAGCAAACTTCTCAGGTAAGGGATCCTGATATCTAAAAGAAGTTTGATTAGGTGCAGGATCCGGATACCTAAAATACATTTGATTAGGTACAGTGGCTGTAAACAAGGCAAAACCGTCTAGAAGCATGGATCCATAGAAAATACCTGGACTTGTATTTGTAGGAGAACTGTTTGCAATAAGCTTCTGTCCCACCTTCAACTTCTGCCCCAATAAGAGCATATCAGTGCTGTAATCAAAAGACTGCCACAGGGTTCCATTGGAGGTGTTGAGGAGAACCAAGTTCCCAGATTCTTCGATCCTCATCCCTTGAAAATCTCGGGTAGATGAATTTGTAGACCAGACCAGAGAACCATCTGCGTCCTTCAATACAAGATTTCCATAGGTGGTAAGCTCAAGGGTTGCGTTGTCCTCCACCAAATGCTCTCCGTTTGCAACCCACACCATTTGCAGTTCAGATGAGTTCGGATCGTCAGATCTGTAGATGACAAAGAATGTTGCAAATAAATGCCCTGTGTGACAAGGAATGGCGTAGCAGAAGAATCCACATCCAAATTGGAGATTCACACCGTTGTATGAGATATTGTTGGTGAGAAGAATAGGCCTCACTGTGAGTGGGCCTATATAATCTAGTGGCGGTGGCACTAAACCCAAAGACTGTATATTGTTGATCCATGTGGTGCCTCCGTAAGCAGTTGCAGAAGGAAGAGCACAAGAAAACTCAAACATAAAGGATGGCATAACGAATATTGTGACTGAAACTGAGAGAATGCAGGGCATAAAAGAGTTGACCATCATCATCTTTCAAAGCATCAAACAGCCCCAAAAGATACAGGGTAGTGGCAGGCAACGAAATGTAATATGATTCTCAACGAAATACAAAATCGCGATCTCAAAGTTTTGCCATCACCGAAAGTCAATGCTTGCGAACAAGAGATTAGATGAGCGGAGTATATTTATTCTAGAAGTTACCCCGAAGGGATATGTACGCGGCTTTATCATCTTCTTTCTATTTTTTTAAACAAAGTGTACGAGTGTGAATTGACTTGGGAATAGTAATGAGCAAAATAAATTTTGTGAATTATATTTTTATATCTTTGTTAAGAAAAATTATATTTGTTTTAAATATTATAAAAAAATATTATAATGAGTTTTGTGTTTTTAATTTTTATAAGAGTAATATATAATATCATTCATTTTTGTATGATGATTAAATGTAAATAAAAGGTTGATATATAAGTTATATAGTGAGTGTATTCTTGATATTCTTGATATAGTAGTGAAGGTCAATTAAGGACGATCAATGTTGTCAATATCAATCGTTGGTTTATTGAGTCATTCTTTATATTTTAAGTACGATTAGAGTCAATGTAATTTTATTCGGTATTTGGCAGTAATTAACTCATGTAATAGGAGTAGTTGGAAGATATGTTAGATTGCAAATATCCATAGGAGACTAGAGTATTTATTGAAGGGAATAACTGCAAACTTGGGTAAGGAAGATGGGTTTGAATCTCAGCTGTAGACAATGTGATTACTTTCTTCGACATGGTTACGCCACCAAATTTTTGTCACTTACAAGGTGTTCTCTCCCTTGTATAAAATGCATTATTGGGAATTCCCTATCTAATTCATATATTGTTGCACACCACATTTTGATCGCTCATGGAATCACAATGGACATGTATAAGAAAAAATATCAGGGTTAATTTTATCCTCTGCAATGTGTACTTATGTTTTTTAATTGTACTATCATTCTTACATGTGTGCAGCTATCATAAAATTAGAGGATTTATAGGATTTGTGTTTAACTCACTATGGCATGAATGTTAGGATTGTGGAGCTAAAAGCTTCACTGATGCAAACAGGAGAGGAGGTTGCTGAAGGTTGCTGAGTTGCAGAGAAGTTGGGGTCGGTCTGATCAACCGACGTCGGCAGGATAGCAAAGGGAAGCAACCGACGTCGGTCATATATCGGCCAACGTCGGTCACCTCCAGGCAGACAGGGATCGACGTCGGTCGCCTGTGTGGTTCGACTGCGAGCTAATTACGGGCAGTTAGCTAACAAACCAAGTGTTTGCATGATGAGTGCTAATTTTAGACTCATAGCTGCGGATCTAATTATTGTAATTAGATGTCTAATTATTGTTTGATGAGATCTATATAATAGACTCATGGTTGTATTGGAAAAGTGGGCTAGTTTGAGTTGAGCAAAGTTTGCTCCTTCTGTGTGTGAGGTGAGCAAGTGGGTTCCTCCTAGTTCCACAGCAGTACCAGGCGTGTTGGTGCTGGTTTGGAGAGTCAGCTGGATTCTTCAGGAGTGTAGGATCTTGGTCACAGTTGCATGGCCTATATAGGAGATCTACATGGTAAGTAAGATCGTTGATCTGCAGGTGTATGTGTGTGCAAGGTCGAGGTTCACAGGTGAGCAGAACCGTTGTTTGATTTGCAGGTGTGCAAGATCATATAGACAGCAACACAACAGGGAGCAGTATCAGGCAGGATCTACTTGGAGTACAGGTGTGTACTCGGATAGAGCAAGGAGAGGAAGGCAAGGAAGTTCCTTCCATAAGTATGGTCTGTTGAATTGCAGGTTGTTGCAGATTCATGGGAGATCTACTTGAAGTACCTTGAGTACTTGTGGAGCACGTGGAGTGCTTGTGGAGTGCGTAGAGCACTTGTGGTGTGCGTGGAGCACGGGAGGTGAACACCAACTCTGTATTTGAGTTGGGTGTTGGGACCTGAGAGGGAGAGCTTTGGGGAGAAGAATTACTGTTCACTTGAGGTGTGGGAAACCTCTGTAAGGTGGTGGAGAAGAAGTGGCATCTTCTTTATTGTATTTTTTTTTGTATAAAGTGTTAATACAAGTTGTGTATTGTCTCTCATATGCTGTGTTATTCTGAATTCTAGTTACTTGGTGAATCTGGTTATTTCCGCATATTATAGTTGCTTGGTATTTGGTAATCAATTGTATGCTTCCGGTGTTTCGCATCCTGACAACACAACTTGTCAGATTTAAGAGCACTCATGATTACCAATGTATAAGCAACTAAACATGCGGAATCTAGAAGAACAAATAATCATCAATGAGAAAACACACAGAACATGAGAGGCAATATACAATTATATTCAACTCTTTACAAAGGAATCTACAACAAAGAGGTGGCACTCTTTCTTCCACTTCGTGGGCTTACAGTAAACTTCCCTCCAGAGTAATCTTCTCTCATAGGTCACAACACACAGCTAACACAAGCTGTTGTTCACCTCATTGCACATCTGTACAATCGAGTACACAACCGTACTCCAAGTAGATCTCTCCATGATCCTGCTGATGTATTGCTGTCACCTTGGATCTAACGTCCCCGCGCTGATCTCCTTTCTGAACCTCGCATCCATACACCCCTGCAAATCAAATCTGATCTTACTTAAACACACATGAGGAATCCTACTTGATTCCACCATGGGAAGAACTCTCCAAGCTTCACATAGCTCTTCTCCAAATTCTCCACTTAACAATACAGCCCATGAGTCTCTCATATAGATCTCATGCATACACTAAAATTAGACGGGCGGCTCAAAGACTCGAACTGGTCTTCACATGCAAACTTCGCATTCACTTAATTGACTGTTCATCAACAGTAGTTCTGATCGCTACAGGTGACCGACGTCTGTCCCTGCCCTCCTGGAGGTGACCGACGCCGGCCGATCCTCTGTCGATGTCGGTTTCCCTTCTGCGTCCCCTGACCGACGTCGGTGTGGCCTGCCGACGCCGGAGACTGCATACTTTCAGAAACCTCCTCCTTATGTTTGCAACAAGGTGAAGCTTTTAGCTCCACACCCTAACAATCTCCCACTTGGAGATAAAGAGCTACACCTGTACCCATACCAGTACTCTGTCTAATCTGTATCCTGGCTTGTATTCCTCTTCAAGCTCCCACTTGAAGACAGCCCACCACACTCCTTGTGGTGCTAACCCTGTGCTTGAATTTTCTCCATTCTTCTGCCTTGCTATACTCCCACTCAAACAGCAACCCCTGTGAGTAACCTGTAATCAACAAACACTTAATAGATCTGGGCCATCTATTAGTCAAGCTCGCTCTGAGAACGTCTAACCTCGCTCTGATACCAATTGATAGGACCGAAACTCCCCAAAGCTCTGACACAACTTGTCAGATTTAAGAGCACTCATGATTACCAATGTATAAGCAACTAAACATGTGGAATCCAGAAGAACAAATAATCATCAATGAGAAAACACACAGAACATGAGAGGCAATATACAATTATATTCAACTCTTTACAAAGGAATCTACAACAAAGAGGTGGCACTCTTTCTTCCACTTCGTGGGCTTACAGTAAACTTCCCTCCAGAGTAATCTTTTCTCATAGGTCACAACACACAGCTAACACAAGCTGTTGTTCACCTCATTGCACATCTGTACAATCGAGTACACAACCGTACTCCAAGTAGATCTCTCCATGATCCTGCTGATGTATTGCTGTCACCTTGGATCTAACGTCCCCGCGCTGATCTCCTTTCTGAACCTCGCATCCATACACCCCTGCAAATCAAACCTGATCTTACTTAAACACACATGAGGAATCCTACTTGATTCCACCATGGGAAGAACTCTCCAAGCTTCACATAGCTCATCTCCAAATTCTCCACTTAACAATACAGCCCATGAGTCTCTCATATAGATCTCATGCATACACTAAAATTAGACGGGCGGCTCAAAGACTCGAACTGGTCTTCACATGCAAACTTCGCGTTCACTTAACTGACTGTTCATCAACAGTAGTTCTGACCGCTACAGGTGACCGACGTCGGTCCCTGCCCTCCTGGAGGTGACCGACGCTGGCCGATCCTCTGCCGATGTCGGTTTCCCTTCTGCGTCCCCTGACCGACGTCGGTGTGGCCTGCCGACGCCGGAGACTGCATACTTTCAGAAACCTCCTCCTTCTGTTTGTAACAAGGTGAAGCTTTTAGCTCCACACCCTAACAATGAACCCTTGGAAGATACATTTGATGATAGAGCAATTATTGGAACATACTACACATGTTGGTTTAAATAAATGGAAAAACTCTTATATGTATGAATGTAAGAGAGTAGTTGTTAATGTTTTCATCAAGATCAATTTCACTTAGACAACATATAGCATCTAAGAAGAAATAATTGATAATCAAGTTGCATTTTTGATATGTATTTTTTGGTTATTTTTTGTGCAAGCTAGAATTGTGGAAGTTAAGGAAACAAATATGGTCACAAATATTGTCCTTGTGATTGGTTCATTTTGTAAGGAAAATATTCCAATTTCATATTCTTGAGAGCATGTTCTTATTGAATCTAAACAATTCCTCAAATGAAAATATAGACAAAGACAATAATTTTTGAGTGGGAACTTTGAGAATCTACTCATTTTAGTTATAGTGCATTGAATGAGCTTATAGTTTCTTTGTACATGAGAGCATATTCCAATTTGACATAGATTGGACTTGGCCCAAGGAAGCCCACAAGGGGAACCCTTTGTTTATATGATGCTTTGATATAAATTTTTAAGTTTAAGGAATGGTAAGAAACAAGAGATTGGGTGACATTTGATAATTCTGATATGTTCATGCAATAATTGTTAGAGATACAATCACTGAGGGAGGGGTGATTCAGTGATGAAAGATAATCCAATTCCAATTCCAGGCTCTTAACCATTCAACACATACAATCATGAAGTATACAAACTAACCATTGCAATGAACAAGGAAGATAAAACAAGATCAAGCACATAACACATGACATATATGGGAAACCCTTTTTGGGGAGAAAACCCATTGGAAATTGAAATTGGACTATTGTCTTATAAAAATAGAAACCACATTTAGTAAGACACCCATCCCATAAAGATCTACAACCCCTATCTAGTTGAGCACCCACACAACTAGACTTTTGTAAGCTTCACCTTGCCCCCTAGGCACCCAAACACCCACTTAGCTACCTTGAAAATTAGATCACCTTGAACACCTATTTCTACTCTTCAACTGATGATGACCTCCTTTATTTTCACTCTTTTCCCTTTACACTCACTCAATCAGCCCTTTAGGCCTTCTCACTCGAATAACTTCTTTGAGACTCATTAGGTATATTGACCTATGTATTCACCTACAACACCTTATCAGACAAACATAATCATATCTCTTTTTACCTATAATGGTCCTCAATTACCTACAATATCTCCTCAAATTATCTCTTTCATTCGTTTATCTCCACACACACTCAACTAACACAAATAGGCCAATTATGCCTTGTACTTATATCACACTCTTAGTCTAACCCATTTTGGTAGGCCAAGATATTTACCACATCTGTTTCACCCTTGAAATAGGTCCATACACACATTACATGTTTTAACAACACACTACATAGGTCGGTCATTGCCTCATTAGCCCCAAACCACCATTAGGACTTAGTGAGACCTAAAGCAATTAGGCATACTCAACCACACAATACAACTTGGACTCCTTGGTCCACCTTCATCCTATACCAAAGCTTAAACCACATAAAACCTATCTCTAATATAAAATTTATCAATCCTAAAAATGTCCATGCCACCTATAATTCAAACTCACATCTTGAACCTAGTAAAGTCTCCTTGCTTTGTAGGCCTACATACATAAAAAAACACAGTCTTCTAAAACTGAGGCATACAGTTGATTTTATCAAAAAAACACATAAAAAATCACATGGATAGTTCATCCATGACATAAAAAACATCACCAAATTTATTTGTATTCATCACATAGGCCAAACAATTTCAAACCAACTCTCTCAAAAAGATCACTGAGACTGGGCACACATAGTCAAAGTATAGTCAAAGTAATTTGACTCTCAAAATCTGAATATGGGAAAACTAAGACCTCTAATAAATTATAATGTACCTTTGATACTTCCTTAACATCTTCATGCTCATTTTTTTTCTCAACTCTACTCAGATTACCTTCAACTTACCTCTATAAGATGGTCACTCAATTTGCTAGTGTATCCAAAAACATAGTCAAATTCTAGGCATTTATTCATACTAAAAATGAATTGTTTAAACCTCAAAAATAAACACATATGGTCCTCATGGAGTATAAAACACTCTCAAATATTTAATTCACATTAAAACATCCCAACACCATCAAAACAAACTCAATCATCCTTCCTAGGTCACTTGCAGAAGAAGGTCAAATCCATCTTCAACTTTGGATATCAATGACTATGATTATACAGACATTCAAAACTTATAATCAACTTATCTAGATATCCCATGGATTCATTTACAACTTTTATTTTTATACCACCTTCAAATTCATCCCACATTAAAATATATAATCAAAATAATCAACACTAGTTATCCTTTGTTAATTTGAAAAATCGAATTTCAACAATCACTTTTTAACGCAAAAGCTTCAAACACATGTATTCATCTCATGCCCCCTATAAAATTGAAAAAAATCACTCTTTTTATCTCATTTAGAGTCTTATTACCTTTACTCTATGCTTGTCTTTAATCTTTAATCCAGGCTTTCAAGATTATGACACTTGGCAACCCTGCATGCCTTCTTTGTACCTTCCTATCAATCTCCATTCAGTTAATGCTATTACGCCACTTGGAATCCCCAAGTGCCTTATATGTACCCTGATATCATTCTCAATTATTAAATTCTCTTATGCCACTTTTCAATCCTATGTGCCTTCTGTGCTTATTGACTTATTAACTCAATTCATATCATTGATCTCCATCTGCATGGTTGAACATGCACCGTCAATCTTTGATATGCATAATAAAATGTGCACTGTTGATATTATACCATAATATAAAATTAATTCCATTTTATGTACTTCCAATTCACAATGGTTGTGACACATATCACCATTACATTCAATCTCAAGATCCTTTGACTTATTAACCTCGTGATCGTCATTAGATCTCCATCTGCATGATTGAACGCTCATCATTATATGTCCATATACATGATTGAACATTCACCATTATATCTCCATATATATGATTTAACTATCACCATTATATCTCATCTTCATGATTTAACACTCATCATTGATCCTTGGTATTGTAAATTTGGCTATAGAAACTAGTGAAATATGCTTGGAAGACCAACTTTGCACAACCATACATTTTTCTATACATCATTTCAATACATTAAACTTGAACCAAATTATATAATCTCATAATGGAATCCATTCATATACCAAACTAATCTTGAGACCTTGACACGTGTGAATGATGATGTCATAAATCTACTTACTCAACCTTATCTGCCAAGATGACTAGGAGAACCTAGACATTCATGTGATTGTTCTGATAAATTAATTTCACTTCCAAAATGACTCCAAGAACTCATAACACCCCATATGTTCCATAAATTGTGTCCAAACCTTCAATAACATCAATTAACCTACCTATCTAAGCAATACTAAATATCCATGCAAGAACATTGAATCACACTTTGTCATTGTCATTCTAGAATACTTGACACCTCATGCACACCCTTGGACACCTAGGATAAATAATTTAAAACTCCAAAAATATCCCCTTTTTCATTTATGTTAACACCAACACAAATCTTAGACACCAACTCTTTCTCTCTCTTCAAGCACTTTCTCCCCCTTTGACACAATGACAAAGTAGGCTCATCTTCAAATACTAAAGACCTAAAAATATTTTCAAAACCAATAAAAGGAAAGGAAAACATATGAGAGATGATAAAAACTCTTCCTAACACTATGCATACCACTTATTACCTTGAACTTGTCAAACATGCTTCATGACTATACTCTTCTTTGATCATACTCTGCTCTATGAAGACAAAACACATAAGAACATCAGAAACTACTTGAACTCACCTTGAGAACACTAAGAGGTAATACACATAATACATATGAGCTTAGGAAATCCTTAAGTACCTTCATACCACCACAAACCATGATGAAACAACATACAAGTCTTCATAGTCTCTCTTGAAAGCCACCTCCATGATTACCAATAGATGATCAAGCCAATATGATCCTTGCAACACCCATATGTTTCTATGTAGACACATTCAAGACTTGAAAATGCATATCTAAAGTAAACTCATTTTTCCCTTCATTCATGCCAAAAAAACATCATCCAACTCTGCCTCTGCACCATAGCTCTTTCACAAACCTACTTGTCAATTAGCCCTCCATTTGCACAAATCCTCATCCATGAAAGAAACCACACACTTTTAGATTATTGTGAAGCACTTTTTGACAACCTATTTGGAAATTTAAACCTATTTAGTATCCTTAGACCTCAACTCCCTTTTTAAGTCAACTAACCATCATGAGCAAAAACACTAGGTCTTTATAAGAAAATGGTCAACTCATCACTTTCCAGTCAAAGCCAGCTCTTAAACTTTCTTCCACACTTAGAGATCACTAATAAACACTTTTGAAAAAAAAATTGAGTTTATATTACTTTGGTAACCCATACTTCCTTCTTCTTGATTTTAGACCTGCATAACCTTAAGCATAAACTAGGAGACCTAGAGCACATAAAAAGTGTCAACTTGCATATAAAAGATCTTCAAAACATGAAACCTTCTAGAACAAAATAGAACAATTTAAACACACCTTTCTATGCCACAACCACTGAAGGAATATTATGAACTTGTTTCTCCCCCATAACTAATAGCCTTCTCACATGATACTTTTCAATAGACTTTAATGAATAACTTTGCATACTTACAGTCAAAATCTTCAAAAGAACAACTTAGAACCATCAGAACACTATGAATACCTTCATGTGTTCTAAACCATGGTATCAAGACATCTTATGACCATATTAGATCATCAATACATCACTGGAGCATTCAACATAATGAAGCAACTCATGAAACAACATTCTTCAACATTCTCAAATACACACATAGAACCTTGATATGAAAACTCATAATTATAGCATCTTCAGATCTCTGAACCTTCTTATAACATTTAAAAAATGACTTCACACCTCTTTATAACTTTATGAGGTCAACATGACATCAAGAGATCATTACAACTCATGATACTAGCTTCAAGAAGTACTATAACAAACTTCATTAGGATTACAAGTTTCTTGGGAAGCTATAGTAGATACTCATCTATAGAACTTTTGAAAACACTTGCCATGTACTTACACTATGACAACTTTCTCCATAGAAAAAACTTCAAGCTCTCTCCTTGAATAGCACAACCCTTATAGACAAAACTTCATCTCTCAATAACCACTAATTTGATCTTGAAACTCTCTTTTATTGTCCTGCAACATCAACCAAAACCCAAATAGCATCCATCATGCTTCCTCTTGCTAACAAGTTTTTCCTTGAAGCCTAGAGAGTGACACCCCATTGACATAGAGAGACTAAAATTCCCAAAACTCAAGAGACTCCCATATCTCCATACTCTCATTTGACTTGTAGTCCTACCTCATCATCAATTGACTTAGAATATATCCTTGACTTCATTATTTGCTTCAAGTTTGTCAATAAATGTAGTAAACAAAAACTCTTGAGTTTCCTTCATGTCTATCATAGCAAACAACCCATCTTGAGACTTAGCTTGATCACTCCTAGAATTATTTGAAACCTTGGTTTTGATCTCTTCATTCACTACATGGTCTAAAATGGAGAAATATTGACTTACTTTCATACTTGAAGCATCATCCTTACATTTCTTCTCCTTTGCTTTGGTTGTCTTAACTTTCTTCTCATCTTCTCCAACCATCTTACCTTCTTGACCTTTGAGCTTAATAGGATCTGTAACATGGCCTTCTAGAGAAGCTTTCTCATCATCCTTTTGACTAGAGTGATAAACATAGATTAATTTTGGTTTCCATACCTAATTTTGTCCTTTCTCAAACCTTCTAGAAGTTCCATATCCTTTGACATACCTTGAAGACCTACTAACCTCATTTGGATAGAATTTAACAAAGTGTCCAACCTTATGACAAATAAAACAAACAATGTCTTTCATACATTATGATTGAATATGGTTGTGATCTCACTTTGACTGATTGCTTATTCTTACACAATCCTTTTCCCTATGACCAACAAGATGACAAACAAAATAATGGCCCATGAAATATTTGTCATACCTTGAAGCATTTGGCTATCTAGTTGGCTTCTTCATTTTACTCTTGACTTGATCTGAATTATTGAATTTCATGCTACTATCATCTTTGTCTTATTCTAATATTTTTTATTCTTCTTCAAGTTTGTCTATCTTGACTATGACCTTTTCATGATCATCCTTCAGGGAAACAAGATTAGTCTTAAATTGAACATATTCATCTTATTTAGCTCTCATGCTTAAACTTGTAGCCTCTAACTGAATTCTGAGATCTTTGATGGTCCCTTATCCTCCTTGGATTCTTTATCCATATCATCCTTCAATCTACATGCTTTATATTTAAGATACTTGATTAGATCTTGATTCTTCTTCTCATCTTTCTTGGACTTGCCATACAAACAATCATCAAGAGCCCTGACTTGTGCTTGAAGACCTTTGATCACATACCTCATTTTATGGATCCTCTTCCTTTGCTCCTTTAAATCACCAAGTGAAATTATGAGCTTAGCTTCTACATTCACATCAACTTCTTCTTCTTCACCATCATGCAAAACTTATTCATCACACATGATGTCTACTTCCTTTGACCAACTTTCCTCTTTAACCAAGAGTAGAATACCATTTTCAACTTGATTATAGTCATCATCATTTGAAACATTATTAACCAAAAATTTAGTTGACTGCAACTGACCTTGAAGATTCAATCTCATTTCTCTTGCATATTTTCTTTGTTCTATTAAAACTTTATCATCATCACTTTCATTATCACAAATATATGAATATCTTTGAACTTCACAAACAGACATATCGTACCTTGGATCATCTTCAAGCGGTTAAACTTTAAAATAATGTCCTAATATGATGCCACTTGTTAGAGGTAAAATCACTGATATTTGGGGGGTGAATCAATTATACAAGATAATCTAATTCCAATTCCAAAATCTTAACCATTCAACACATACAATCATGAAACATATAAACTAACCATTGCAATGAACAAGGAAGATAAAGAAATATCAAGCACATAACACATATTGGGAGAGAAAACCCATTAGAACGTACAATTGGACTACTATCATATAATAATAAGAACCACATTTAGTGATACACCAATCTCAAAAAGAGCTACAACCCCTATCTAGTTGAACACCCACACAACTAGACTTTTACAAGATTCACCTAGCAAGGAAGAACCAACCCCCTAGGAAATAAATCACCCACTCAGTTACCTTGAAAATAAGATCACATTGAACACCTATTTATACTCTTCAACTGATTATGACCTTTTTTTCACTCTTTCCCCTTTACACTAACTCAATCAACCCTTTATGCCTTCTCACTCAAATAACCTCTTTTAAACTCATTAGGTCTATTAACCTATGTATTCACCTAAAAAAAATTTTAATAAAAACATAATCATATCTCATTATACCTTTTATGGTCTTAAAATAACTACTACAACTCCTCAAATGAGCTCTTTCCTTTTCTCATCTCCACACACACTTAACTAACACAAATAGGCCAATTAGGCCTTATACTTATATCACACTCTTGGTCTAAACCATCTTGGTCAGAAAATATATTTACCACACCTATTTCACCATTGAAATATTTTATTACACATGTTACATGTGTGAAACTCACACTACATAGGTTGTTCGTTACCTCATTATCCCCAAACCACCATTAGGCCTTAGTGAGACCTAAAGTAATTAGGCCTACTCACCCACATGTTACAACTTGGACTCCTTGGTCGACCGTCATCCTATAAAAACACTTGAAACACATAAAAATTATCTCAAATATACCATTTATAAATCCCACAAATTTCCATGCCACTTTTAATTCAAACTCACACCTTAAACTTAGCAATTATGTCTCCTCGCTCGTTAGGCATATATACATAGAAAACATAGTATTATAGAACTAAGGAATATAGTTGATTTTAAAAAACAAAAACTTGAAAAAATCACATGGATATGTCTTCCATAACGTAAAAAACATCACCAAATTAATTTGTCTTCATCAGATAGTCCAAATGACTTCAAACCAACTCTCTAAAAAGAACCACTCATACTGTTCACACACAGTCAAAGTGTAGTCAAAGTAGTTTGATTCTCCACATCTGAATATGAGAAAAAATAAAACCTCCAATACATTATAATGAACCTTTTATACTTAATTGACATCTTAATGCTCATTTTTTTCCTCAACTCTACTCAGAACACCTTCAACTTACCTCTATAAGATGGTCACTCAATCTGCTAGTGTATCCAAAAACATGGTCAACTTCTAGGCATTTATTCATACTAAATATGGATTTTTAAAACCTAAAAAATAAGTAAGCCAAAACCATTCTGCTCCTTTCTTGGCTCTCTAGACACACTAAAAGGGCTTGTAGGTTTTTGCTCGATACAAATAGCATAGGCA
Organism: Torreya grandis; assembly: GCA_037957365.1. Taxonomy (NCBI): domain Eukaryota; kingdom Viridiplantae; phylum Streptophyta; class Pinopsida; order Cupressales; family Taxaceae; genus Torreya; species Torreya grandis. Next base: position 7,313,784 of record JARHVA010000099.1, on the reverse strand, counting down.
GTTTTAGGAAATATGATTTTTGGATATGATATTATATTATGATACATTAATTTTCATATATGTATTTTTAATATTGGTCTATCATGATTTATGAACCATTGCTAACAAGTTGACTATGCAATTTTGCTAGCTATTTCCTATACCCTATAGATTTTGCTTAATTTCTATCAAATCCGTATGAACCAATTGGTAATGTTGGCTCTAGAGGATGTATACTTCCTTATTATATGGTATCCATTATTTTTTTTAGGTTTCATGGTGTTTAGATGAGAAATTTGGCCTATGTTGCAAGAGGGTGTCACCATGTGCAGTCTCAGTTAATTTTCCTAGTTGTAAGCTATGTGTTTCTCTTCCATGGTCTCAAGGAAATGTGGTGTAATGTTTATAATAGTCTAAATAACATAGTTATCACTATAAATTCATGTTTGATCTCATAATACTATATTTTGGACAACTTGTAATCTTCCCTTTCTTCATAGTCAACTTTTGTTCATTTTCTCTTGCAGTCATATGTTCAGAGCTTATATAATATGTTTATGGATCTCTAATGAAGGTGTTTTTTAGTTATCAAACCCATTAAGAACTAGTAATATTTCATTTGGATGTTTGGAATAAGTATAAGATGGTTTCAATCTCTAACAAGCCAACCCTGACCTCTTAAAACCCTACATGTCTTGTTCCATGTGCATACAAGGAATTTTCACATTGAAGTGAACATTTTAGAATTGGTATTAAGATGTTTTGATGGAAATTACATATTGGAGGGATTGAAATGAAGTTTTGAGTGTCCATAAAACCTTTCATCCATACATATTTCAAATTCACTACCTATGCACATAGTTTGCATGTTAAACTTAGCCTAAGTCCACCTACAGGCACCATAATAGAGAGTTAAACACCCACGGGAAGTTTTGAATCAAGGCATGGAACTATTCCTAGAGCTCTAGTATGTAAATTATAACTTCAAAGACTTGTCTCAGAGAATGGATGAGTAGATGATAGTGAAGGGACATTTCAAAATCAATGATTGTGTACTTAGAGACTCTTTCCCTAAAAATGTAAAACAAAGAACCTGAGGTTTTTATTGAGAGCCTAAAATAGGGTTGAATAAGAAGTTTGAGGTGTAAAATGACTTTTTATTATAGTTTCTATCATAAAGAAAAAACTTTCAAGGTTGGATAAGTAGATGATAAGTGGAAGGTAGTTTTTAAGGCCTAAATTCATAACTTTATGCACTATTTTTAGTCAATAATATCTACAGGTCAAAGCTATTAGTAACCCATTCAACAAATGTTTAAACACCAAGGTATAATTTCATTTTGGTGTGACCTTGTTGATGGAATGAGGCACTTTCAGAGGTTTCTAGAGGACAAAGAATGAAAAAAATGAATGTATAGGCATGTCTAAGAGTCTCCCCTTCCATTCCAATCATTAGACTTACTACTCATCAAGTATAGTACATCCAAATAGGCCCAATCATGAAGGCAGTTTTTTTGTACAAATGAGGAGTTTCTAGCCACTTTCTTCAAGTTTGTGACTTTAATTGACACTTTTGCTCTTGACCTTGCATGGTTAATCCCATATCCTTATCACATGCACAATTAACTCCTTATATCAGCTTGACAAGTGTCCTTGTGACTCTTGGACTTCTCTTCTTCTCTCTCTCTCAAACTCTGTAAGAGTTAGCCATTTTGGCCATTGTATGGATGTTCCACCTGAGTATGGCAAAGCCCTACTCATTTGTATACCTTTTGATTAGTAAAATGACTAAGTGTTACCTCTTTTATGATTTTTCATATTATGTTTTATTTGAATGATTGATTTTTCTTAAGTGGCAATCTTGTTTCCTTAGCATGTTAGCTCATTCTTGCAACCTATTTGTAGTTGAAAAACTTCTTCTTGCAGGGCATGTGAAGTGTTTTGGGATATGTCAGGGATTAAGTGAGTTTGTCTCTTTATCAGTGTCATTCGAGGCCTCTTATCTAGTCCTCCCTATCATAGATGTTCATCTTGACCTCACAATGTAACATTGATGTGAGAAGTTTTAGATTGGAAAAGTGTATGGTTTATTGCTTGGTCTCAAGTGTAATATGCATATGGTTGCATGTCATCAATAAATTTAGTGTATCACCTCCATTAGTTTAGCTTTGTTTTTAATTTCTTTCTCCATTGTCAACCCCCAAAGTTAGTCTTAGTTGAAATCCATAGTGGTACATCAAGGGAGCTATCCCGATCTAGAGACTCACCTTATTCCTTAGGCTGCCCACAAGCCTAGAGGTGATTCCATTGTGCCACTCGAAAGAGGAGAGCCTTGTCATCTTCTCAAAGGGTGCATATCCAAGTGATAAAATTACTTTGATAGATTAAGGAATAAACATGGTACCATGGCTGGAATGATGTTGGTTTCTCCAACAAAGCAAAGGTATTTCTCTTCTATTAAGTTTTAGTTTCGCTGTTCAAACATTATTGTAGAGTATGAGCCACTAGTTCACAGTTTTTAGTGGGCTAGAAAGATGAAATTCAACACCTTACAAGTTTTGGTCATAGTGAACTTATAGTTCACTAAGTAATAGTTTTAAATGTATGCAAAAATTCATTGCTTAGATCTTATAAGCATAGAATATGGGACTTACTTGAATATTTTCAAGCTTTTAACATTCAGGCAATACCAAGAGGTAAGAATAAACATGTAGATATATTGGTTGCTATTGGGACACAATTTAGTATCCCAATTGATATAAAAAATGGAAAAATTCAATCACACATAAAGGTATTTTTAAGGCCTTATATTCCAGATAATCATGAGAATTGGCAAGTGTTCGAAGATGACAATCAAATTGTGAGATTATTGCAAAAAGAGGCTGAGTTTTCCTCAAAAAAACAATCAAAGTAATTACAACAATATGGTGGTCAAATTATGCAATTGAAAACAAAATAAGTTTCCCAAGAGACTGGTCACACTTGAGAACATTTTCAGTGGTGATGATGAGTTAATTAAGGATAAGTCATCCTTGTCAACAAAAGAAGAGCACTATGCCAATGTAGAGATTGCAGCTAGTAAGAATTTGAAGTTGGGTAAGGTATGCACCCCTTCACAAAAAGAAACTTTCATTGAGTTATGCGGAATATTTGCTAATGTATTTGCATGGAAATATAGTGATCTCAAGGGATTTGATCCAAGTCTAGCTCAACACATCATTGAGTTAGAGGCTGAAACTAAACTAGTGAGACAAAGACAAAGGCCCATTAATCCTAAGCTTGAGCCTTTGATGAGATTTGAGCTTCAAAAGATCATAGAGTTAGCTATTATATTTTCAGTCAAACACTCAACTTGGGTGGAAAATATTGTTTAATATGAAAGAAGAATGAAGAGATTAGACTGTGTGTTGACTATCATGATTTGAATAAGGCTTCACTTAAAGATCACTATCTATTGCCATCAATGGAAAAAAATTTACAGCTGGTTGCAGGTTTAGAGAGGTTTTCTTTGTTGGATAGATATAGTGGCTACAATCATATTTTGGTCAAATAAGAGGACCAATTTATGACAGCCTTCACAACCAAGTGGGGGACATTTGCATTCAAAAAGATGCCCTTCAATTTATCTAATGCTAGAGCAACCATTTAGAGATCCATGGATATGACATTCTAAGGCCTTGTTAACAGGTTTGTACTTGTTTATTTGGATGATATAAAAGTGTTTTCAAAGAGTGCAAGTGAGCACATGGTTCATCTAAAGCAAGTGTTCAAAAGGTGTAGGAAATTTGGGGTATCTTTAAATCCCAAAAAGTGTGTCTTCTTGGTTCATAAAGGTAACCTCCTTAGAAATATGGTTTCAAGGTATGGTTTAAGCATATATTTTGAAAGGATGGATTCCATTCTTTCACTTTTCTTGCCTAAGAACAAAAAGGCTTTACAAAGCTTCTTAGGGAAAATCAATTTCATAAGGAGATATATTTTAGATTTTGCCATTTTAGCTAAGCCACTTACAACCATGCTAAAGAAGAATCAGAGTTTCAGCTCATCCAAAGAGGGAGTAAAAAGTTTTGAGGAGATTAAGAAGGCCATAACTAGTGCTCCTACACTTATAAATCCATATTTCACAAAGGATTTTATTTTGTAAACATAAGCAAACATGGACATCATTTCAGGCATTCTTATGCAACAAAATCATAAGGTTTTGGAGCAGCCAATAGAATTCTTTAGTCAAGGCTTGGAAGAGTATAAAAAAAAGGTATCATTTTGTTAAAAAGCATGTACTTTCAGTTATAAGGTCTCTCAAGAAGTTTAGATACTTGTTATCTAAAAATAAGATACACCTAATGGTTTCCCATCCAAGCATCAAGGAGTTCCTTTTGAATAAAGATATAAATGACAAGAGAGCTGATTGGGTAACCAAAATAATGGAATATGACATGTAAATTAAGGTCACAAAGCTGATTAGAGGTAAAGGACTTTGTGAGCATCTAGCCCAAGACTTGCAACAAGCTAATAAGGTGGTTTTAGTGTCAAATGATGAAGAGATTACAACTGGTCATACCTCACCTTCTAGTTGATTTCATGACTTGGTAAGATATATCTAAGATGATATTTATCCCTCTCATCTAAGTGATTCAAAAATAATATATTTTAGATTGAAATCAATTCTATTTCTGATTATTGATGGTGTTTTGTTCAAGAAAGATATCAATGGTATGTTTCTAAAATGTATAAAACCAAGCCAAACTCAGAGATTGCTTGAAGAATTCCATGATGGACATGGTGGAGGACATTTTTATGCAAGAACTACAGCCCTTAAGATCATGAGAGGTGGGTACTATTGGCCTAGCATGTGTTGGTGATTGCCATGCATGGGTTAGTAAATGCAAATAGTGTCCTATGTTTGTAGGGAAAGTGAAACTTGTAGCCTTACCTCTCCAACCAATTATGGTGGATCAACCCTTTGTCCAACGGGGATTGGACTTAATTGGCCTCATAAATCCTCCTTCAAGTTCATGACATAAATGGATATTAACTGCTATAGATTACTTCACATATTGGACATAAGCAGTGGCATTGAAAGAAGCAAACAAAACCAATGTTCTAGATTTATATGAAAGTTTGCTTACTAGATTTGGAGTTCCTTCAACTATTATTTTTGATAATGCAATGGATTTTGTGGGAATTGGGATTAGCCAATGGGCTATCCAACATGTAATTTATCTTAGCACTTCATCAAACTATTATCCACAAGGCAATGGCCTTGTTGAGTCCACAAATAAGAACCTGTTGAAGATCATAAGAAGGATAATTGAAGATAATCAAAGGTCATGGCATCTCAAGTTGAAGTCAGATCTATGGGTTGATAGGATCACCTACAAAAGATCAATAGCCAACTCTCTATACAAGCTGGTATATGGTAAAGAAGCAAGGTTACCCATTTCTCTTGAGTTTCTTTCTTTAGAACTAATGCATCAACTTGAGTTTTTGGATAATGAACCTATGTAGATTAGGTATACTAAGCTTATGGAGTTGGAAGAGATAAGAAATTATTCCATGCTAGCCATGGAAATTCAGCAGGCATAAGTGAAGAGAGCCTTTGACAAAGGAGATTCTTCATGAAGTTTCAAAGAAGGAGATTTGGTCCTCAAGTGGGATGATAATAGAGCTAAACTAGGAAGGCACATAAAGTTTGACTCCCTTTGTAGTGGCCCATACACAATCTCCAGTTGTAAATCCCAAAATACCTTCTAACTTGCAAAGATGGGTGGTGAGTAACTTCCAATCCCATTCAATGGGATACATCTAAAGCATTGTTACTAAAGAGCTAAGTTCCTTGTACATAGTTTGTTTTCCTCCAAGTGTTATTCAAGCACAGTAGTTTATTTATGTTTTGTCCCAAATAAGTGCTTTGTTTGCACATTTGCTTTGTTTTGTTAGTTTTCCTATTTTGTGTGTTTCCCTTCTTGTTTTAGAGGAAAGAGTTATCTTATGTCAAGTCAAAAGTTTACTTGTAATCATGGATCAGATTTGTCATTGTTTTGTGAGTCCAAAAGTCATGTATATGGTTTGGTTATCAAGCATAGCAGGGATGCTTCCTAGTTAAGTCATCAAAATGTTGAAAATTTTGATCTCATAGGTCAAATTATCACCCCTACCACTCAAAACTTTTCATACCATGCCATTTTTCCTTGTGATTTAGGTGATTTGAGGTCTTTTCCTTCATTTGTTTAATACTTGCCTAGTCATTTCTTGGCCTTTCTAAGCCATTTTCAGTGGTGTGAATATTTGAGAGTGTCTTTATGAGTTTCATATCATGTTTCAAGGTCATTAAATTTTTAAAATATATATAATTAGGTTGATCACATTCTAGACTAACTTTGTGACTCATTTTCATGCAAAATTTGACTACTTTATGTCATTGAGAGAAGGTTTTGATAGTATATGATCATAAAAAAGATTTATTCAATATTTTTTCACCTTATTAGACATGTGAGAGATTCAATAAAATATTTTACAGCATTTCATTCAGATTTTATTGGTGAAAATAACTTTTTTAGTGTAAAACATACCTTTTTGAGGCATTCATTTTGGTTTTCAAAGGATTTTTATGTTAAAATAAACATATATGATTCATTGTGTCCTTATAGGGTCATATAAGTGGTTTTAAAGAATTTTTAGGTGAAAAATTTGCAAAATCCAACTTTGCTCCAATTTTGACCTTTCTTGCATGCCTAGAAGGGCAGTTTTCAAATGGTTAGTACGAGAAAATAAGAAAGAGTTAGGATCTAAAACTTTGGAAATTAATAGGGGTGTACATAATATTTCAATTAGTGGCATTGGTTTATGTATTGGTTCCCCCATCCTTATGAACAATCACTAAGAGTAACAATAGGTCACTATAGCCTATACATCCAAGAGTGGTATGTTCTTGGGTTTATTTATCAATGTTAGTAAATAATGAATAGAAATGGTTTTGGGGAATATTTTTATTGGTCATTATTCTCCTTTTAATATTCATATCATTTGATAACTCCTTACAAGAAGGTACTTATAGAATAAAACCTCAATCTTTTTACTATTTTTCTGAGTGATCTCTTAGAGCAGTTTAAAAAAAAAGTGTGAGTTTTTAATCAGTTTTTTAATAATTAGAGGTTATTTTTTGACACTAATTGTACATGAAAGTAAAATTTCCCAAATTTCCATTCTGAGTGGGTCTCTCTGACAAAGTTCAATCTTAGTATGCTTCTTCAACAAGGTACTAATACACTTTTTGAGATTATTTTCAATGTTATTATATAATAAAAGTGGATTGGATATGTTGGTAAGTTGTTTGATTTTATAACCAAGCTAGAAGATGTATCATGATCCTTACAAAAACCTCAAATTCCTCACACCATATGGATTTTTACCATAGTTTGTATATTTAATAATGAGTACCTTCAAGCATAGTAGACCTAATTGGTATCATAATCTCAATGAGTGATAAATATAGAATATTTTGCTTTAGGTTCAAGCATTGGGTGAATTTGATTTTATGGATCATGGCAAAAGGTCATTATAAGTCAATATTATGCTCTCAAATTCAAACACACAGTCACCCTGCTTGCACACCCCTACTTGCATTCGATTTTCACCTTGGTGGTTGAATAATGAGGTCCTATGAACATTCCAAGAGGAGGCATGTAGAATCTTGAGAGGTTTCCTTCCTTAAGGTCTCAATATAGGTAGTTAATCATTCAATGCTAGCACACACCTACATGTCTGCAACATTCATCAGCACCTATAGGTGCCTTCAAGTAGATCAACCATATGTAATGAGAACTTTTTATCCTATTTCAAGTTTTCTAAGGTTGAAGGAATCCATATTAAAACCTTGAAGGATTCTAAGATGGATCACAAGCCCATTTTTTGTGCACAAACTTTATCCATCTCCACTGCCCCTATGTATTGAAGAATCTACACCTACATGTGTCCTAACATGGAGGTGCACATTTTCAAGAGGCACATAAATAGGCTAAATTTTTTTCAAAAGGTCTTGGGAAGTTGGAAATAACATGTGGAGCCACAACAAGGAAGGAGTGAAGGATAGAGTCTAAAGTTGAATGCATTTCTTCAAGAAAAGAATTTAGGGACAAAATCCCTAAAACAAGAAAACAATGACCTTACAATTTTTTAAAATTTTCATATAGATGATCAAAGGAGGTCTTGACCACTCCAAATGACTCTATTTGTTAGCCCTCATATGGGGTTGAACCTTGAAAGATAGGGAGAAGTTTTGACTACAAGAACAAGCAAGTAAGAGGTTTCCAACTTTGACATTTGATCACCACTAGTTTTCAGTGACTTGTATAGACCTTTAACCCTCATATGATCTCATAGGTCTAGCTCCAACTTGTCATGAGGATAATTCCATGGTTCAATGATACTATCAAACTTCATGGGAGTCTAAATTTGAGATCCTATGCAATGTCAACCTATAAGGGTGTTTTTTTGCCTTCATGAAACCATTCATATTCTGTACATTATCTTAGGAACATCACCTACAACTAGCACTGAGACAAGAAGTATTCAAGTCTTTGAAAAGAGTTTGAAAATATGGATAATAAGATATTTCAAAGGCATGACCAAGTTATTAGAGGGCTTATTACCCCACTATTTATTAAACCACTCCTCTAACAAGCTGGTGAAAACCTATAGCCATCTCACTCAAGGAGGCTTAACACAATAACGCAAACACCTACAACAAGTTCAAGCTCAAGGAAACCATGGCATGGTGATGTTTGATTTCTTGGCATGATTGGTAATTCTGATTGCCTTTTAAAATGGGGAATTTCCTAGTGACTTAAGGTGACCTAAAGAGTGGGCAAGAATAGTCACATAAGTAAGCAACTATAGGTCTCATATCTAGCCAAATAGTCACCTTAAAGATCAGGCTTGCCACATGTTCTCAAGGAGGCCTATCTAAGCCAAGAATGTATCTCATAAGACTATGGTGTTATTGTAGGGTCTAAGGTATTAATGGTGTAAATAAAACCTATCACATGATAATTAGACCTCACCTACAACCATATCACTCAAAGAGGCATAATACATGAAATGGATACCCACAATAGTCTAATCTGACCCTACAGTCAGTAAACCTCAAGGTAAGGCATGAAGGTTGTAATAAGGATGAGTTTATTGGCATGGAATATCTCTAAAAACACAATGACACCTGAGCATAATATGATCTCAAGGAGAAATGACACAAGTTTCAATTATAACACTCACCTACAACCAACTAAAGATTCACTTATAGTAACATCACAAGCAAACCTACTAACAACATACCTTTAAGGCATAAGGGTTGTATTGAAGACAAGAGTTTCTTAGTTAAAAATAAATTTAAAATGAATCTAATTTTAGCTCACATCCTCATTCCAAAACACTATTGTTAATATGATCAATCAATCTACTCATCCAAGAGGTAGATATGAGCACATACAGGTTGGTAAGATAGCAAATGGGTTGAATAAAATAATTAGTGGATTGGTATGGCTCCAAATATGTCATAAGTGTCCTTCAATCTTTCAAAAATCCAAAGAGAATTTCAAGATTAATTAAAATATGACCTAATCAATAGGGTTTAATGAATTATATGACCTCCTACATGCCTCTTTAGGCCCAAGAAGTCAACCTACAGGTGGGCTATGGGATGATGATATGGGTGGAACCTAATTGATCTTAATAATGGCCTAGATTCAAACATAACACTTATGTTTTTCAATAATTTCATGAATATAATAGTATTATAATGATGTTATACATGCAAAAGATTTGCATATGAGCACCTACAAGGGTCTTTTACTCTAACATATCCACCTACAAATAAGCTACCACCACCTAAACACCTTGAAGAAGTTGGCATGAGAAATGAGGTAGTTCTTAGGTGAATGGGTTAAATTTTCTAGTCCAAGGAGGATTGAGGTTTTCAAAGTGTCATATATCCTTAAAATAGTAATTATAGTACCTATTTTAGGTTTGATAGTACACCTACAACCATGTTGCTAAATGGAAGGTTGCATGTTCTAAGGAAGGCAAAATTTCATGTGTAAGGTTGGTCTATTCAAAGAGAGTAAGTTACCTTTGTTCATAGGGTTTAGCCTTGATGAATATTTTACATTAAAACCTGGATGGAGGTATATTCATTATTTTAAAGTATCATTAGTCAACATGCAAGTGGAAGAAGTGTATATACAAGGTCTCTAGCATATACAATCAACTTGCCCCAAAGGGAGTTCTCATATGCAATGAGGATGCCAAGTGAGTTGTGTTCAAGGTTGAATCAAGGGGATAATACTTGATTAATATTTTAAGGTGTATAATATAATAAAATATAGGTATATACTCATTCAATCTACAAAGGTACACCTACAACTAAGAAGGGCATACACAGTCAACATTTTTACTAATTTTTACCATTTTGAAGGCCTATGAGGAAGAAAGAGATAGTTTGGGGGGAAGGTTAGTTGTAAAACATATTCACCATTAATATAAACATATTAAGATACCTTAATATCATGAAAATATGGGTAGGAGAGGTTAAAACAAGATAACATACAATCCATATGCCAATTTTACACAGAGTTAATGCTTGAAAAGTTGCTTTTAGAGTTTTGGAGTTTGAGGGAGATAGAGGCATTAGTTTGACTTAAAAGTTTTTAAAGAGGGTCCTCATAACCTAAGGAAAACCATAATTTAATTATTTTTATTTAAAAAATAGGTCACATATTTTTTGTTTTCTCTCAGATGTAGGCCACTTTTAGGCATGCACGAAGACAAAGAATGGAGAAAATGTGACCAAAATGAGTGTTGGGTGTCTTGGAAACACCATGTGATGATTTGGGATGGTGTAATAATATATATGGATATGTAAATAACATGGATTGTGCCATATAATAATGAATAAACACTTTGAAGTGTTGGTGGGCAATCATATGCAGTCAAACCCCACTAGCCATGACTAGGCCTTTTGCCCAACACGAGGTCATTTCCACTTATAAGGTATAATTATCATTAAAAATAATTGAAGAAAATTTTTCATGGGGATATATTAGATGTGTTAAATCTATTGGTTTGCATAAAAATTCACAAAGAAGCCATTTTTGGGTTTAAAAGCAAGTGAAGGTGCACAAAATGAAGGAATCCACTTGAGAGGCCATGTTTGGATGATCACCCCATCAAGGAGGTTTATAATGGGACCTAAATGAGTTAGTGGATGTTGGAGGGGGTATTATAATTCAAATTTGTGTAATTTTTTCTTAGGTTATATGTCACATTTTTATGAATCATCCCTAAGGGTGAAAACTACCAAAAACCCTATTTTGAACCGGTTTGCAAATATTGAGTTGGATACCAAAAAAAACACATATTTAATTCATGAAACATACCAAATGTTTTTAGGGTACTCTCATAGGTTCCTTCACATTTTTTTTTTGGTACCTTCACTTGTACAGATTTGGGCGAAAACATTACTTTTTGAGTTTTTGGAGCTAAAATGAGTGTTCCAAAGAGTGTAGAAAGATACAAATTGATGTAAAAGAAATATTAAGACTTTTTTGACCTAATTAAGCTAAAAAATACATAATAAATAATCCAAAGGTACCCAAATCATTCCATTCTTTTGGGCTAGTCAGAAAATGCCTTCAAAGGATAAGCCTTCCAAAGGCCATTTCATGGTTTTGGTACTTTCAAGTGGTTTCAGAACACAAAACTTGACATGGACCATGGTGTGGGAATGATAAAAGTTAATCAAACACTTTTTTGAAATTTCACACCTGTGTAATCTCCCAAAAGCAAAATTTCTCTTCTAGGCCTAAAAGGGCTAATTAGGCCTAATTTGGCAAGCTAAATGGGATAGAAAGCATATCAAATCTTGTAGTTTGGACATGAAATTTTATATGTAATTATGGGAAGATACTGGGTACCTGTAATTAAGTTTTTTTTTTGCATAATAACTTCTAGTTTCTCCTAGACAAGAAGCTTTTCAATTAAAAAAGGGCTACAATGAATGCATAGAAAATGCATGATTTGAGTGTCAAATCAAGAATTTTGGAGTAGATGGTGCTTTAAATCATCTTAAACCATGTCTAGTGTGTCCTCAAAAAGCCATCCATGGTGTAAAATTTTAGGTTTGATGCAATTTTGAAGAGAACTCCTCCTTTTCCCTTTATGTCATAGTGCAAAATGAGCCTTTTAAGGGGTTTGAAGGCTAAATAGGAGAATATAGCATATTACAAAGACTTATAAAGTTAAGGAAGGATATGGCTTACCATATTTGAGTTGTGAAGAAGTAAAGGAAGCATTATAATGAAAGAAGTCTTTGGAAAAGGTCTCCAACAAGTGTAAATAGGACTCTTCCTCTTCTAAAGCCTCATGTGCAAGATGAAGTCGATTTGTTGAAGGAGTCTTATAACCAACACTTGAAAAGTGTTAAATAATCACTAATGAGCATATATAAGGGTTAAAATCAAATAATTTAAAGGAATTTAAGACCTACTTCCATGGAAGATATCCATTCATCAAGGAAGACAAGAAAGCTAAAATCTAGGGGTTGGTGCAAGGATATAGGCACTCTCCAAGTGCTCTAAGCTTGACCAAACATGATGATGAGTATCCTAAGACCCATAAAAATTATAAAACTTATTTTACACACCACTTTATTAAGATCCAATATTTTATTATCTTAAAATATTTGTAGCACTTTTGGAGGAGCCATTTGATCAAGTTTGAGGTCCCCTACTTTGGGGTTGCTTTGTCTCCAAACATTTCTTTGCTATATGTATTATTTTTTATAGAATTTAAGATGACTCTTTATTATTTTTATTGTTCCTAAAGGCTACCAAATTTTTTGTTAACCTTTTTAGAGCAATGTTTCTATCTAATTTTTGCTTTTTCTTAAGTGTGAAAAGAAGAAACTAGTTAAGAAGGGTGTGTACAAGAATACCTATTGAATGTGCACGTGTTGAATCCAAAATTTGTGATAAATCCTCTTAGGCTAGGGAAAAATGACCTATAATAAGAAATAACTAAAATAAACTTGTTTTTTTAGACAAGTAGATGGGTGGATTGCCTAGCATGAGCTAGATCTTAAAGGCGAAAGCTTTCTAGGAAGCCGTCAATCCACTTGCTTTAAAAATTTAGTTGAGATGATAAAATAAATATATTATTCAATTAAATTACATAAAAATGAAATTAAAACTATCAAACAACTAAATTTAATACAAAAAAATTAAATATATTGATAAGTTAACCAAAATAAATCAACTAGTTTGATTATACTAATGTTGAAAATTGGTTAAGGCAAAATGGTTGTTTTGGTTTGGTTTATGACAAGAGTAAAAATAAATTATAAGGTTTTGATTGAGTTGGTAAATGTTTAAGTGGTTAAATGATAGTCAATAAATGGAAAATAAAGGTATTAAAATAGAATAGGAAAATGGGCTAAAGGTGTGAGGTCAAGGAAAGAAGAAGGCCAAGAAATGAAAGAAATGGAATACAAGAAAGCAAACAAATGTTACCTTGATGCTTGATGAAGATGTTGTTATTGATGGATATTGAATCAATTTTGGCAGAGCTTCATTTCTTTGATATTTTCTCCTCCAAGATGATGATGACCTCCTTCAAAAACCTACAACAAGATGTTAAGAACCAAAGACTAACTTCCAACTTAACCTAGGGTGAAGGAGAGGGGGGGTATTTATAGCATTTTTTGTGAAGATTCATGCCAAAATAGGGGAATAATGAAATGTGGAATTTTTTTCCAAGTGGAGATCATAAATAAGTCAAGGATGAGGTTGATGGGATTCCCACTTTGATCATAGGTCTTCCCATTTGGGTTGGCATGTCTCCAACCTTGCACATGAGTCCAATTTTGAATGGGAATCATACACATGGGTTTGAATGAATCTTAAATAATGTTCACCACACTTTCTTCTCTCCATCTAAGCACTAAATGTGGTACCATTTTCCATTTGGTGCATGAATAGTCAAAGACGAGGTTGGTGGGGATTCCTATTTGGGTTGATGAGTCTCCCATTTGGGCTAAGAAGTCAAAAATGGGTTCCCTTTGTCTTTAAAGAGGTAGGTATCTCTTTCTAAGGGATAATATCATGTGTGAAGGCAAAATATATGTTGAATAGTGGCCCCTTAAGGGGAAATTCACCATATTTCAAGAGGGGCTTGTGATGCTTAAATGAGGTCATTAAACACATTGAGAAAGGATCCCAGGTTGGGTATGATGTCTCACATCAAGCCACATCACTTTTAAGCCATGTCACTTGCCATATCACCTTCCATATCACTTTCCATGTCATCATGAATAGTGATAATGAATAGTACTTTTAAATAGAACTTTCAAATAGTAATTTTGAATAGTATTATATGGCTATTAGAATAGTGGTTTAGTTAGGTTAAGAGGGGGTTTTTAAGGGTTATGAATTTTTAGGAGGTCTCAAGGCATTTAGTCATTAAAAACTATAAGTGTGTAGTTTTTAGTGTCTACATTTTACCCCTTTTTGTTATGTGGCTTTGACTTAACAAGCTACAAAATAAAAATGAATCACTTGGTTAAAGGTCAGGGTGCCTCAAGTATGGGAGTAGGTGTTCCCCCTCAAATTGAGATTCAATGAGGAAAGGCCAAATTAGTTGTAGGTTTGATAAGCAGTTAGTGGGGAGGCACTAGGTGGTGCCACAAAGTAGCTGGGCATGTGAAATTCCAATGGGTGTACAAAATATGACTAGGTGTGATAGTCAATATTGTGCAAAGACTAAAGGTTACCATTTTTTATAATAATAAGTTGAGGTCTAGGCTAAGTGAGATAGTAATTGATTTGTAGCATTGGTCATAGTTGATTGGGTCACATGTAGCCAATCTCCTAGATAGGGTTGGTGATTTCATGGGTATCTGAGGTAGGAAGTGCTCCCTTTAAAAACATAATTAGTTAGGTCACACATGAGGTGGTATGAATTTTCAAAAATTTCAACATGGAAAAAATGGGTCCAAGTAGTCAAAATAACCAAAATAAGGTCATCGCAAAACATGCAAGTAGTTTGGATTTAAAAGGGGCCAATGTCGAGGTGGACATGGGAAAATAAGTTGAATGGTTGGTTATAATGGGGTGGCCAATCGGAATCCATATGCCCTAAGCAATTGAACGCTACCTACATAGTTCTATGGACATAATGTCCAAACTAAACTTCAAGCCTAATGTAGTTCTGCTAAGGTGGGGAGTGTTGGTTAACTTGGTTACCCTAATTTGATATCATGCAGTTAGTTTTGGTCAAAAGATGTTGGAGAAAGAGAAGTGACAAAGGGTGGAAAATATGGTGATCAAATAGTTTGCAAATTGGTTTGGTAAAAATGATGGATGAGATTACCTAGGAGGTAATTAGATGATTGCTTCAACTCTGCAAAAGGAATTTGTAGCCACAAATAAGTAGGTTCAAGTGTAAAATTTTAGCCACCATTTTAAAGAAAAGAAAAGGGAGAAATATGCTTTACCAAAATTTAAAATTTTTGGCACTACTCAAATTGCTATGGTGATCCAATGGGTTCTTTCATCACCATCCAAATAAGCTGACATTGTGCATACTTCACAACAATGTCATTTATAGTCTATGGAAGGGTATTATTCAATGATTCAAGGAAGTAAAGGAGTAGAGTGGGTAAACGAGAAGTGGTGAGGATTCGAACCCTTAACCCTTGAGCCATTAGGGCCTTAAAATAAGTAAGCATTGAGTTTTGAAGGAATTCAAAGAAAGACTCTGAGGGGTTTTGGAATATGGAGTGAGGCAAATAATAATAATATTAATTAAATGAGGGAATAGGTTGTGGATTCTATGCATTAAATCAAGGGCGTGGAGGACATGAAGAAGCAGACAAGGATATGTACGTAGAAGTAGCACAACTGGTGATCACACTCTAAAGAAGTGGAGATTGAATTGGAGAACATAAGGGAGATCTAATAAGGGATGAGGTGAAGGTGGCAAAGGAGATGGATGAAGAGATAGGTAGAGAAAACAATGAGGTCATAGATAAAGATGAAGGTGGAGAAGTATGGAAGGAGCTAAGCATGGACATATATATATATATATATATATATATATATATATATATATATATATATATATATATATATATATATATATAAAGAAAGGAAGGGTGGGAAGAAAAATGAATGTCATCAAGGGAGACAAAAAAAAATGAAATAAAATGGAGAAAAGGGAAGAAAAATAAGAGGTAGAAGATGGGGGTGAGGGATTTACTAAAGAATGATAGAATGGAGAATTTGAAAAGGATGGGGAAAGAAGTGTAACAATAATGAAGAGTAAGGGGAGGATGGGAAATATGAGGGGCCATGAAGGGTTTGAAAATAAGTCTAAAAATAGACCAAGGATAAAATAGTTTGGTGATGAAAATGAAAAACAAGGCAATAAATGGAAGAAAGGAAGCAAGAGGAAAAAGGAGTGAAATGAGGACACAAAAAGGATGATAGTAGAGTGAAGAAGTAGGTGGTATCTTGACCAAGTAAGCAAAGATGATGATAGGTAATGAAGTAAAGCAGATGGTTGTTTTGGAGATGAGAACGAGATGGAAAATGGGAAAGGGGTTAAGAAAAACAAGGGGAAGTAAAGTATGGTTGAAGAAGAAGCTGAAGAGATAAGGTATGCATCAATCAACTTGTTAGAATAGGTTGACAAGTTGAAAAGGAGTGAGGTGGTGAAGAAATAGGGGAACCCAAGGAAAGGGCATGAGATGAAAATAAGGGATGAAGATCATGGATGATAATAAGAAAAAGGAAGAATTGAAGTAGGGATACAAAGCATGGATACTAACACAGATGCAAAAGATAAGTGAGTACCGAGATGGAAAGAGGAAAAGGGGAATGCAAAAGGAAAGAACTAAGAAGAAGAAAAGAGACAATTATTGAAGGCTTCTCAAAGGATAAATACTGGGTAGAAACTAGTTGTGGAGAAAAAAAGAAGATAAAAAGGATGGAAAAGAAAGCAAACAAGAAGAATGGAAAATGGGTACGGAGGGAAGAGTGGAGAAATGGCAAAGAGTGGTAGTTCATGTAAAGAAAAAGTGCAGCAACAAAAAAAATATAAATCTTGTAAGATGCACAATATGATGTGGAATTGGTGAGAAAAAAAAAAGTGATAAAGAGGATACGATAAATAGCCAAGGGCGAGGGGAGATGATGAGGATGGTGAAAGAACTTGAAGGGGATAAAGGACAAGGTTGGTAATAAGTGGAGAGAGGGACCAAAAACATGAAAAGTGGGTGAGGGAGTGAGCTATGAAGTATGCACAAGGAAAGGTGACAAGGAGGATAATGAGGTAGAGTAGGTGGTGGCTTTATGGGGGATAAGAGGAGCCAATGAGGAAGGCGGTCAACCCTTGTGTTAAAAGAGATTAACAAGCTGGAAAAGTGGTTAAAAGAGATTAATAAGCTAGAGGGAGGAAGGTAGTGAGGAGATAGGTAGAGAAGTGGAGGAATAAATTTTAGGTGAGAAGGTAAAATAAAGTAAAGGATGTGTCCAAGCTGACCTCAGTAATTGAGATCTACCTACATAGTCCAAAAATACCTAAGGCCAATGTTGTTCTTCTAGAAATGGGGGAAAAACTTAAGAGGAAGTATTAGATGGTGTTAAAATGTAAGGACACTTAAGAAAGAATTCAAAGATTCCTTGATGTAGGATTCCCTAAGTAAGAGGGAAATGTTAGCAATGGAAATGAGTGAGAAGAAAAAGGGGATGGGAATTAGTTGCTAGTGGCTTAGTTGCTCGTAGAAGTGAAGCAATACCTACATAGTCTGTAGACATCAGGCCAATGTAGTTCAACAAGGGTTGGGTGAGTGGTGTTCAAATTGGCTTCCCTAATTTGATGGAACACATGGGTTGGTTTGGGTTGATGGAGAAGGAAGGTTTTTGTAAAATAGAGGTTCTAGGTTTTGGTGATGGTGATGGTGAAGGTACGTGGTGTTGATCGATGAATAAATACCATAATAATCCCACATTTAGTAGGATGAGAGACACATATGGGTAAGGTAGGATAAATAATAAGAGAACACAATGCTAAACACTAAAAACAACCTTCAATTGAGTAAATCCATAGAAGATGTGCCTTTGTGAGGAGGTTACATCTTCTAAAATTGTGTGAGGGTATAAGCACAGTACCGACATCTATCGCTATGAGCTAAGTTTTAGGAGGTGGGTGTCTATCCAAATATGCATAGTCACTTTGGCCAAGGTTCATCATCACTATGAGCTAAGTTTTAAGGGCAGTAGCAAAGTGATGACCTGTAAAGAATTTTTTGATGTTTGAGTAGATTCTATGATTAAAAAAGTTAGCGATGTGGTGAGTGATAGAGGATGGACCTTGCTTGACCTAAGAGCTGCATGGGTAGGCTAGAAAAATGGTGGCCATGTTTGCATCCTCTATCCCAATTTCTTAGAATCGATGACTTGGGGTTCCACTTATAAGAGGCCCTATTAGTAGGGAACTATGTGGTCCAAGATATTGGTTATAAAATTAGATCATATGGTTGTTCCCCTACTATGGATGAACTCTCAGTTGGCACAAAATAAAAGACTATCATGTTTGAATAGGCACTACCAATGGTTGGGGTCTAACATTCAAAGCCTATGGTAATGGGTTGGTAGTAATATGAAGGTAGATGTGGTAGGAAGGTGAATGTAATTTTGAGAATTCATGATGGCTTACCTCTGATGGAAGAGTTCCTTCAGTAGCAAGCATTTGGGAATTACCACCACTAGTAATAGTGGCAATTGTGAAGGCATGATCATTATAATGGCCCATGGTTTTAATCCAATTTACATCAATTGGGATAAAGGTGATAATGACACAAATGACCACTAGGCCTATAAGGATCACAAAATGACAAAGCAAGGAAAGACATTGAATGCATATTAGATGATAAGGGCAACAAAAAGATATCATGATGGTACATAATAGCTTTATCGAGATGACCAATAAAATTGAGGGTGACATGTCCATACAAAGAGGTAAGTAGACATGAAAATTTTAAATGGGAAGAATGTGAAAGGGAATCAATGACATCATATGACCTTTCTAGTTGGTGGAATGGAGAATCATGTCGATGAGGAAGAATGGTCAGGTATTCTATTTAAAGAATCATGATAAAGATGAATGTTTATCATTGCATTTTTTGGTTTTGTAGGACATAGAGAGTACAAAGAACTACACAAGGTTAAAGATGGAAAACAATGAGAATAATGGTGGAGATACTCAGCAACCCTCATGACTTGAAATAATCAATATGGTGAATGTGCAGATCTATTAGATACTAAAACATATAATGGCAATTATGGGGGTACTATTAGATCAATAAGAAGGGGAAAGGCACCCATATCTCATGATTGAGCCTGAAATCTTACTTCTATATCAAAAACGAAAGCAAGAATTTCACTGCACAAGATGTAGGGTTGGAGAACATGATCGTCGACCTTTCTATGGAAGGAACCCTCACTATCTAAGGGGATGTGCATTGAGGCAACAAATAGTGATACCTATATGAGAAAAACACCTAGAGTAGAGGGATGTAATGGTTGTGACAGGTGAGTAGGGTGAAAGACCCAAAGCAGAATATGATTTTTGCCCTATGGGGATGAATGTGGAAGAGGATAATAAAGTACACCCTTTAGCAACCACTAAGATAGGGAATATGAAGGATGTTAGTTTAGGGAGAAATCAAGTAGAAGTATGACTGGACGCAAATCTAGAGTCACTAGATAATCAGTCTAATGCTTAGGTAGGAAAATAATGTATGCATGTGCTTTAGACAATGTGTGTGTAACCTAATGACTATGTATGTGTCATGTAACCCTTCGTACCCTAAATAAAATATTGCACAATTTGTTGTAAACATGTACAAAATGCGTTAGATGTCACTGATCAGATTTTATTATGATTAAGGTTGTGTGGATACTTATGAATGTTATGGTTATGGTTATGAGTGATATGGTTATGGTTGTTATATTCTTGCTTAATGTAAAATGAATGATTATTGTCATTGCAACACTGGATGGTAAAAGTCATGATGAAAACATCAACCAAGCATAATAAGATAAGAATAGGGCACGATGTTTTTTGTTGACAAGGACTAAAATAAACCCGAAGTGGGATTGGTTTAATGAATATAATCCCTTCAAATGCTACACATTAATGGTTGTTAGTTTATAAAAAAAAAAATTTAATCACAGGGTGTCAAGTAAGGTCTAAATCCCTTGATTTATAAATAGTTTAAAGGGAATATGTATGATAAGTGGTGTGAAGGGAAATGGGTGATATATATGATAACCTCATGTGAATTAGTTTGCCCCTTCTATAGATAATCTAAGAATGGGAATAGACAACTCTATGTCATGTGTTAGATGTAGACTGATCAATACGGGATGTCTACATGTGAAATTTGATTGTAGCTTCCAACTTATTATGTTGTTTGAGAGCCGATTGTGGCTTTAGAATTTGTTGTGACAGTAGGTATTTTATGTCATTATTGTATATGGGAAGTTGATTGATGTGTGAAGCTTCTAAGGAATCACTCTGCTTTTGATAAAGTCAACTTAGCCATCCTTAAAAAGAGTGGTCTAAAATTATTGGCTTTTTTTAATGTTCTTGATAGTTATCCTTCAAGGGAATAGTCTACCTTGCATTTGGAAAATTTTATTCTGTTTTTGGGCAGTTGTCCTTTGAGAGAACACTCTATAATGCTTAAGATATTGACCCAAGTAGTACTTTGGTATCCAAATTGTGTTTGGATGTAATGTGTTTAGACATGGACAAGTCTAATTAGGTTCATAGGTTTACTTTTATGAGGGTGAAACTTTTAACACAAGAAGGTCAATGATATGTGAAAGGGTGTGATTTTGATAGACAATGACCATGGGATTCCATCTTGTTAGAGATGAAAAGTATCCATGAGAACCATGTTATGGGTAGAGCCATGGTACCCATATTTAGGATTAGGCTATGACTATGATGGTTAATCACATGGTTCTATATTTTAATCAATTGCCCTTAAAAGAAGAGGAGAAAGATGGGTGAAGGTTAAAATCTTGTAACCAAGGGATGAGCTTAAGTTAGAAAAAAAGAGTGAGCTTGATCCTTATTTAATAGAAAAATGGACGTAGATGTGAAGCATTGAGGGGCTCAAGTTCTGGTTTTTGAGAGAGAACAAATGATAAGCTCCTGATCCATACTTATGGGTAATGATGTAGGGTCCAAGCCAATTGAAATCAAACTTGCCTTGTTTACTTTTTTCCATGTTGGTCACTTGTTGGTTTCCCTTTAGGACGAGGTCATTGATATTGAATTCCCATTATTTGAGGTACTTTTTATAAGCACATTTAATATGATCTTAATATATATGGAGGTGGGTGAGGCCTACTAAATGATGCTCGTTAAGTAGATCAAGTTGAGCTAAACGGTGCTAATAAAAATCTTCCTAAAAAATAAGCTCTTGTAAAGATATGCAAAGAGAGGGGATTTAGACCTCAAGATGCAAGATCGCCTCTATTATAAAGACTAAATAGAAAGGGGTAGCACACATATAGATTTGAATGCTAGTATGATAGGCCCATAAATCAAATTGGATGTGCAAGTTCTAATCTTGACCTAAAGCACTAACAACTTTGGTGAGCATTTTGTTAAGGATTTTGTTAGAGGATTTTGCTTATCCATTTTCTTGTGGATGGTAAGGTGAGGAAAAGATTAACTTGATTCCAAATGCATCACATAACCCTTAAACTTGCTTATTTTTGAAATATTTACCATTATCGGTGATGATCTTATGAGGAACACCAAGGTGGAAGATGATATGATAGTTGATAAAGTCGATAATATTCTCCACTTTGGTTGAGATAAGAGGGATAGATTCCACCCATTTGGTGAAATATTTGGTGGTTGTGATGATGGATCTATGTCACTGTGAAGAATGGGGGTTAATTTCCCCAATGAGATCGAGCCCCCATTGAGAGAAAGGCCAAAATTTCTTAGATACCTAAAGGCTATTGGCTAGCAGGTGATGTATGTTGGGTGAATATTTTATCAACCAGCTAACTGGTGAGCAAAATAGGTCTCTTCAACCACAACATAGGGAGCTTAGTCGGTGAGATGTGCAGGTTTACTACATCAACTGGGGACAAATCTCTCCTCTCATCAAGGGGAGGTTCCTTATGAATATGAAGGAGCTATATACTATATATATAAGTAGAAAATAACACTCAGGGGTAGGATACACCAATAATCTCTCTTCTTTCAGAGATGATGTTCACAAACAAAGGAGAAAATCTTGGTGAAAACATTGAAGGCACTTCTCTTCTTTGAAAAGTGTTCTTGCAGGGAACATCAAGAGTTATTTCAGGTATGATAAGTGACTGGTAACAAAGGGTAGGAACCAGTAGGATGAAATGGAACACAAAGTCTCCACCTCAATTTCCCAAAGAGTGAAACACAAAGGATAATGGGGGCACAAAGTCATCCTAGAATCCTCAACACAAAAAAAAACTAAAAACACACACTGAAAACAATTGTGAAAGCACAAAGTCTTCCCCACAATTGGTTTCAGGACACCTTCCTGATTACTTTCACTAGTTTTGCTTGTCAAATTAAATAAAAAAGAACACATTCAGAAGACAAACATAAGAACAATCTCCTAAAATGATACAAGCTATGACAATACAAAGTATGAAAACAACTTGCTTTCTCATTTAGTTAAAATGAAATGAACAACAATCTGAGCTCAAAGTCTCAGTATTCACCTTTTAATATGGGTAGAGTTTTGCTTTTGTATTAGGAAGATCTGCTTCAAAACAAACCAAGAGATTGCAATATATGGAGGCCAAGGAAGGCCTGGCACTTTGTCCCATGGAGTGGCCCATACTGTGCATTAATGCCTTGGATGCATTTTTGGTTCTATCAAGGAGGGCCATGTTGGAACAGGGTGGCTACCTTAACTGTGGCGTGTTGATTCATCTCAAATGTCTTCTCCTGAGCCTGAGTCACTTATCTATCACCTGCTATTTGTGCAACTATCCACTTTGCCTTTACTCCAAAGGAGATAAACAGGCTGTGCCTTCAATGTTTGCAAGCCCAAATATCTACCTGATGGACTGTTCCACCTACTTGAAATAACTCCTGTAGATATTTTGGCCTTTCCCTTTTTTCGCTACAATTTGAGCCCTCAGGCTACCTTTTCCCTTTTCTAGTTTTCTTGGTTCATTTTCTTGGCAGTTCTTCCTTTTAGTCTTAGCCTTAAGGCATTTGAATGCATTCTAGTCCGCGTTTAAGCCTCCAAAGATCAACAGACATTTTATTACCACAAATTTGATGTCTGTGGGTCTGTCATCATTTGAAAGTTAACGGCTAGTTGGTCATCCTAAATTTGACGTCTACGGGCTTGTCATCATTTGAAAGTTATTCCTTCATGTCTTTCTTGCTTGCTCTAGCCACTTTTTACTGTGAAACAGGTGAGGACACATGGCAGCATCCACTGGTCTTTGAGAGAAGCTTATCAGAATAAGCTTTGAAACTTACTAGAAACTTGAATCGCAAATGCAGACACTCATCATGCTTTGCTGAGTTAGAACGGGACATGTGGCACGTTCTGTTGCTTTGAAACTTATTGGAGACTTACGAAAAATGGGACCCACAACATTTCTTGCCCGAGTAGCTTCAAAAAAGGAACGTGAATGCAGACACTTGTCTTGCTCTACTGCGTTAAAACGAGACATGTGGCATGTTCCGCTTAACTCATAAAAGTTTTTGATACCTTTGAGCATCTTACAAAAGATGACACATGACAGCTTCTACTGAGCTTTCAAAAACACTACAAAAACATTCAAGACTATTTGAATTCATGTAGATGATGACACTTGGCATGCTCTGCTTGTTTACAAGGGACACATGGCAAGTTTCACTACTTCGAGAAGCAAATCATAATGTGTCTCAGTAGATGACACTTTGCAGCATCCACTTGTTTTAGTAATTCACTCGAGGCCTACCATAGTCTTTACTCAATAATGAAACCACAAGAAGATACATTGACTGTTGACACTTGGCAGCCTTCGTCGAGCTTTATAGATGATAGGTGGCATGTTTTGTTGCTTCAAGAAAAAGATATTGAAATATTTCACAGTTGCTACTTGTCGCCTTCTATGGAACTCTACAAGGGACATGTGGCATGTTCCTCTCTTTGGTCTTTTTCATTTGTGCACTCCTTTGAACCGTTTGATTGAACTGATCGATTGAACCAACCCTAGAAATGTATAAGTGCTGGAAACTTGCTCTTTCAAAGGAATTTACCTGTTAAAGCCATCGAACCCTTTGAACCTGTTAATTTCAAGCATGTTGAGTCTGTAGATTTCTTCCTACGAAGTTCGTATAAATTGAGAAGCTTGAAAAATGAGGAATTTGAATGCTCAAGACAAATTTTAAAAAGGGAAGAAACAATTTTGGTTTGTGTAGGGCCAAAATAGTCCATAGTTTGTCCCAAAAATGAGTGACATTTTTTGGGGACAACAGCTGGCTCCAGTTGGGGAACGTCCTTCAGTTGAAAACTTGAAACAGTTGAGGGGAGTAGAAACCAAAATCTCCAGTGCCTTTGAAGTATGCCATTGGGCTATGGAGTCATGCTACCTAAAAATAAAGGTTCCAAAAAATGAAAATGACCAACACATAACAAAAACAAAGGATATACAAATATACATATGTACAGGTGAACTTATCTGACACTTTAGAAATTGAAGTGCTTCAGATGCTATCCATTATGAGGCAGAGAAAAGGGTGTGCCATCTTGATACCTCAATAGGAAACTATTTTCACCATTGAGCTAATGAATAGTAAAAGGGCCCCTCCATAGGGAGTCAAACTTTTCATGCATTCCCTTTTGTTCTCTCCTCTTATCCCATAAGAGGACTTGATCTCCAATCTAGAAATCATGGTTCTTTGCTTTCTAGTCGAAGAGCTTCTTCACCAAACCTTGATGGGCAGCAATTCAGTCCACCACCATAGTTCTCTACTCATCTAGCTCAGTCAGGCACATGATCCTCTTATCAATGGAGCTTTCATATGTCTAATCTTCAATTGCCTTAGCCAATTTCAATGCTGGTAATTCCAGGGTGATTGGTATTTCAGCATTGAGTCCATAAAAAAGTTGGAAAGGAGACATATCAATTGCCCTTTTTGGTGTAATTCTATCTACCCATAGAGCATCAACCAATGCTTTATGCCATGTCCTTTGGTTGTCATCTACCAGCTTCTTGATGATAGTCACCAAGTTCTTGTTACTTGATTTAGCTTGTCCATCCCCTTATGGAAAGTAATCAGAAGAGTGAGAGAGGGTGATCCCATAGTAAAAATAGAATTGAGTACTCTCCTGGGAAGTGAAACAAGCTGCGTTATCTGTGACAATTTTGATTGGGACCCCAAACTTGGAAATGATGTTCTTCTTTGAAGAAATTGCACACTACTTCTGAAGTAGCATGTTTGGTTGGGATAGCCTCCACCCACTTGGTGAAGTAATCTATGGCTATAAGGACATAGTCATGTATAACACTTGAAGATGGGTTTACAACACCAATGAAATCGATGCCCCATTGCTGAAATGGCTCTTTATGACCATTGATTTGAGAGGCAGGGCAACCAAATTGGGTCTTCCAACAAACTACTGGCATAGTTCACATTTCCTTACCCACTTATATGCATTTTGAAAGAGAGTTGGCCAGTAATACTTGGACCACAAAATTTTGTGGGTAGTTACAGGAATAGAGAAATGTTCTCCATAGGCTAAATTATGAAAGGACTTCAGAAGTTGGCTTTGCTGCTCCTTGTCCATGCAACGAAAGAACACTCCATCAAGGCTCCTCTTATACAGGCTGTTGTCCCAAAGGATGAAATTGGTGGCTTTCAACTTGATAGTCCTCCTTTCTATATAAGATAGGTGAATAGGACACTCACCATAAGTAAAGAAATGAGCAATACTTGAATACCACTCATTTGTGGTGGAGACAAAGAGGACTATTGGCGCATCTTTTTCTTCTAATTCTTCATGCTCTGTTCTTTTTGGCTTATTATCAGCAATTAATTAGCATAAGCCTTTTCTCTGTACCAAATTTTTTGGCTTGATGGCCAAATCAAACTCCTGGATCTTTGCAACCCAATTTCCTCTTTTCATCCCAAACTCCTGCTGAGTTAGTATGGTTTTGACCGTGGTGTCAGGAACTAAGGTAGTAGTGTGTGAATTCAAGATGTAGAAGCAGAAATGCTTTACTACTTTTACCACTGCATAAGCATGCTTCTCCATGTTTGAGTACTTTAGCTCATGATCTTTAAGAGGACAACTCATGAAAGAAATAAGAGATTCTATACCTTCTTTATTTTGTTGAACTAGAATTTATGAAAGCATGTGTTCTAAAGCATAATTGTATATGGTGAACTCTTTGTTATAGTCGGGACAAACCAGAATTGGGGCATGGGCAATGGTAGTCTTAATATCCTCAAATGCTGACTTGCCTTCTTCAGTCTAGCTGAAGGTGGCCTTTCCCTTCATCATGTTTACAATATGTCTAGTCTTCTCAGCAAATTTGGGGATGAACCTCTGTAAAAAATTCACCTTTCCAAAGAAAGAATGAACAACAGTCTTACTTGTGGGCAAGATAAGCTCTTGGATAGACTTGACTCTATCTGAGTCAATCTTTATGCCTCCTTTGGACATAATGTGTCTGAGAAGTTTCCCCTCTATTACTCCAAAAATTGACTTCTTGGGGTTTAAGGAAATGCCATTTTGGCGACAGCATTCCAATAATTATTGTAAGTGGCATATATGATCTTGGTGATGCTTAGAAAAGATGGTCAAGTCATCAAGATAAACTATAATGAACTTACCCATTTCATCTTTGAAAGCAAGGTCCATTGCTCTCTAAAAAGTGGTGCCAACATTTATTAAGCCAAAAGGCATCCTTCTATATGTAAACGTGCCCTAAGGTGTGGTGAAGGTAGTCTTATGTTGGTCTACCTCAACAACTTCAACCTGATTATATCTTGAGACGCTGTCTAGCATTGATAACATCTTTGAACCCGTCACTGTCTGAAGTACTTGATCCATGATTGGAAAAGGATAGTTATCCTTCAAGGATGATTGATTTAAATTTTTAAAATCTACACAAAGGTGAATTTCACCATTCTTCTTTCGTACAGGCACTATATTGGCAATCTATGTGGAATGATGGATTGGAAAGATTATCCTAGCATTTAGCATTTTTTGTATCTCAGACAAAATGGTACTTAATATTTTTAGATTATATTACCTAAATTTTTGCCTGTAAGGTGCCGAATCAGCCTTGAGAGGAATGTCATGTCAAATTTTATCAGGTCAGAGTGACTTCAGATCATCATAGGAGTAAGTTAAGACATCCATGTACTGGTTGAGCAAAGTAGTGAACTTGAACCTCTCCTTAAGAGTACAACATTTCTTAATATTCACCATCTTGGGATCTTCCTTGGTCCCCAGATTTACTTGATCAAACTCCTAGAAGGGGCTTGAATCTATTTGCTACTGTTTGACGAAAGTGTCATGTTTGTCAAATAGTTTCTCAAGGAAAACTAGGCCTTTGGGAATCTTATTCCCTTTAAGTTGCAAGAACTCTTTATCTATGCTTGAACTTGATTCAGAGGCAAGTTCAAGCTTTTGAGGTTCACTGCCTTCAAAATGCAGTCGTTCAAAGCTATCCTTTTGCTTTAAGAAGGCAATGATTTGACTATCATGATTAAACACCTACCAATGACTGACATTATCAGGCATACTTGGCTAAAAGACTAGCTCAATAGTGTACCTATCTCCTTTGAAGTCTAGGTGGGGGCCCAAGAGAGTAGCTAAAAAATCTAGTGCATCAGCCTGGTCATTGAATTCTCTAGGAACTATAGAGATGCTGAAAGCATCAAAGCTTTCAATTTGGTCCCAGACTAGATTGTGGTAGTCGTGCAATCTTTTATTCTTGATTTGGTACAAGTTTCTCACCTGACAAACCCCTAGTTTAGCATCTCCTTTGGCATGAAAGAGCTTGATGCCTTTGTCTCGAGCAGCCCTCAATCCAAGCAATAGAGATTCATATTCAGCTGTGTTATTAGTGTTGATGAACTATAACTTGTATGACAAAAAAAAAATCTCTTTGAGGAGATATCAGCACAACCCTGGCTCCTAAACCAGTGGAGGAGTAGCTGCCATCGAATTTAAGAGCCCATACCTTATTAGACGCTGCTTTTCCTTTGGATTCTCCTTCATTTAGAGGT
Source organism: Torreya grandis (assembly GCA_037957365.1). Taxonomy (NCBI): domain Eukaryota; kingdom Viridiplantae; phylum Streptophyta; class Pinopsida; order Cupressales; family Taxaceae; genus Torreya; species Torreya grandis. The sequence goes on along the minus strand of JARHVA010000099.1, from coordinate 7,285,431 downwards.
GGAGATCTTTCCACTTTGGTATTGCACTCCAATTCTCCTGTTGTTCTAGTTGAATGCATTTCTAGATTGTCCCCAGTAGGAGCTTCATCAGATGCCTCATGAACTTCATCCATGGATAGAAAGTAGTTACCCATGCTTGAAGACTCAAACATAATTTGAGCTTTAGGTGCTGAGGTCTGGGTAACCACATATTTTGCTTCTTTCTCAAGGATCAGCCTCTTCATAACACCTTTGACTGGAATCCTTGCCTCGAATAAGTCCATGCTCAATTCACCACCAACATCCTTGCAAAAATTCTACCCAAGAAAGATGCCATATGATGCTGGGACATCGGCTACCAAGACAGTCATCTTGATTCTTTTATTTGGGAATGCTACAAATGCAAATTGGGCATCCTTAATTTGTCCCAGCAGAGGTACTTGCTTATTCTCCATGGAGAAGCATCTACCAAACATCTTGGTCAATGTGAGGTCAAGGGATTCAGCCACTTTGGTAGGCATGACATTGTCTGAAGCTCTAAAATTAATGATGCAATTAATCAGATGATGTCCATTTATCAACAATGAGACATAGAAAGGTTCAGTCCTACTAGAAGCAGCAGGAGGAGTGATGACAAGGTTGTTCCTGGTGAGTGCATTATTGAGGGAATCATGAGTCACCTTGGGAATTGCTTGTCTTTTAGGGATGGCCTAATTTTTAACACATTGAATCAATTTGTCTAATTATTCAGGGTTGGACTATAGAAATTCAAATGTAGACATTTAAATTTTAGTTTCCTTTATATGGTCAATGATATCAAATGTTGAAAATGAACTAGGCATCGAGGATGGGAGTTCATCCTTTTGAGTTTTGGAATGTTAGGACCTCACAGTACAATTGATTACTTTTGTATAAGCAATTAAACACAGAAGTAATAAGTAACTAGAAATCAGAAAAAATAAAGAATAGGAGAAACAATACAATCTTGTATTAAACTCTTCCAAAAAGAAATACAATGAAAAAAACTCTTTTCTTCTCACACCTCTTGGATGTACAATAATTCTCCCTCATGAGTTCTCTCTCTCTCTCACAATTACAACTAACTCAATTACTGAGTTATTCCCTCTTCTCTTCTTTTTCTTAATTACAATACTACTCCATGGGTCTCTTAAATAGGATCCAAGGCAAACAATAATTAGAAAAATAGACTCAAGACTAAAATTAGTCTTTACATGCAAACCAATTGTTCTCTTAAAATTAGAACAAATCTAATTCTGAAAATGCATGCAAACGCACAGGTGATCGATGCCAATCGCTGTCGGTCTGAAGATGACCGACATTGGCTGATGCCTAATTGATGTCGATAGATTTCAGTTGACCCCTGACCGATGTCAACAGGTTCTGATCGATGTCAATTACTGTGTAACCCAACAACCTCTACATTTGCTCATCTAGTGAAGCTTTTAGCTTCACAACTCAACAATCTTGCACTTGGAGATAAACAGCTACACCTGTACCTATACCTGTACAACAACATCCTCTAGCTTGTTTCTCCATCTTTAAGTTTAATTTTGAAGACCAAAAAAAGTTGAATGAAGATTCAACTTCTCTTTTGTTACCGGCTTTGTTAACATATCAGCAGGGTTCTTATCCGTATGGATCTTTTCCAGCTTCAACTGTCCGTCCTCCAATACCTGTCTAATGAAGTGGTACCTAAGCTGTATATGTTTGGTTTTTGAATGAAAAGATAAATTATTTGCCAAATGAATTACATTTTGACTATCACTGTACAATTTGCAACTCTCTTGCTCCTTTCCCAACTCTTCCATGAACTGAGTCATCCAAATCATTTCCTTGCTAGCCTCTGTGACTACAATGTATTCTGCCTCTGTAGTAGACAAGGCAACAACCTTCTGCAACTTTGAAATCTCGCTAACCACCATTCCACCAATAGTGAACACATATCCTGTGGTGCATCTCCTGCCATCCAAGTCACCTACCATATCCAAATCTACATACCCATGTAGAGAAGTGTTTGACCCTCCATAGCATAAATGCCTACTACTGGTCCCTCTTAGATATCTGAGAATCCACTGAACTGCTTTCCAGTGTTTCTTTCTTGGATTGGCCATAAACTTGCTGACAACTCTCACTGCTTGGGCAATATCAGGTCTAGTACATACCATTGCATACATCAAGCTCCCAACTGCTGAAGCATATGGAACTCTACTCAAGTACTCAACCTCATCATGTGATTTAGGACACTGTTCTTTGCTCAACTTGAACTATCCAACCATAGGTGTGCTTATTGGTTTTGCATCCTACATATTGAACCTCTCCAACACCTCATTCACATAATCCTCTCGAGACAAAATCAAACTGTGATTTTTTCTATCTCTCTTAATACTCATGCCAAAGATTTTCTTTGCTACTCTTAAATCCTTCATGGCAAATGTGTGAGCTAATTTTACCTTAAGCTCAGTAATTTCTTGCATGTGTGAATCTGCAATAAGCATATCATCTACATATAGTAACAAGATAATATAATTACCATTATCCAATCTGTTAAAATAAACACAATGGTCAGAGTGACATTTACTAAAGCCATGCTTTGTCATAAACCTGTCAAACCTCAAATACCATTGTCTTGGAGCTTGCTTAAGACTATATAAGCTTTTCTTCAACCTGCACACAAGTTTCTCCTTACCTTTGACCTCAAAACCTTCTGGTTGATCCATATTTATCTCTTCATCCAAATCTCTATGAAGAAATGTTGTCTTAACATCAAGCTGCTCAAGGTATAAATCCTCAATAGCAACTAAAGACAATACAGTCTGAATAGAAGTCATCTTTACTATAGGAGAAAAAATTTCACCAAAGTCAATACCTGGTTTCTATGCAAATCCCTTTACTACCAACTTGGCCTTATGTCTCATTTGTCCATTCTCTCCTTCTTTTAACCTGTAAACCCATCTGTTTTTTAGTGCTTTCTTTCTGACTGGCAACTCAACCAAATTTCACATTTGGTTCTCTTCCAAGAAATCAATTTCCTCATTCATGCTATGCTCCCACTGTTTCCTAGATTCTACCTGCATTAACTCGTCAAAACTTTTTGGTTTTCCACCATCAGTGAGCAACAAGTAGTGTAAAGAAGGAGAATAATGAATTGGAGGCTTACCCTTTCAAACCTCCTTTTGGGCATTTGAGACTCATTTATAGCTTACTGTTCACCTAAATTTCTTTTTGACAGTGATCGATCTCAGTCATCTCTGATCGACGTCAGTCTGCACCTGATTGATGTCGATTCCTCCTGGTCACCGACATCAGTTTCTTGATTGATGTCGATTTCTACCTGACCGACGTTGGTTTTTGTGTTTTCCTGTGAGTGATGATTTTTACCCGTAAGCTTATGTTGGATCATAACCTTGTCCAAATCAAGATTGCCCCGCTCAGAATTATTTAGCCTCTTGAGTTGATCACTGTACATCATTTTCTCATTGAAAACTACATCACGGCTTCTAATAATTTTGTTAGTTTCTAAATTCCACAACTGAAATCTAAAATTCCCAAAACTATAACCAATGAAAGTGCACCACATAGATTTAGCATCCAGCTTCTTTCTATTTTTTTATCAATGTGCACAAAAGCTTCAGATCTAAAAACTCTAAGAAATGAAAGATCTACCTTTTTATCTGTCCATGCCTCTTCTGGAATTCCACCATCTAGTGTAGTAGAAGGTCCTCTATTAATCAGGTAAACCACATTATCTACAGCTTCTGCCCAAAATTATAAGAGCAAACTAGCATGCAACCTCATACTCTGTGCACACTCCATTATTGTTCTACTCATCCTTTCAACAACTCCATTTTGCTAAGGTGTCCTTGGAACCATCCTTTCCCTACGTATTCCACTCATAGAACAGTAACTGTTGAATTTATTGCTGTAGTACTCACCACTATTGTCAGATCTAAGGTACTTCAATCTCAAACCTATTTCATTCTCAACCAAAGCTTTTCATTTCTTAAATGTGTCAAAAACATTAGATTTCCTCTTTATGCAATAAATCCATACTTTTCTTGTAGCATCATCAATGAAAGAAACATAATATTGTGATTCTCTAATAAAAGCTACCTGAGCTGGTCCCCACATGTCTGTGTGAACAAGCTCTAACTTGTGCTTCTTCTTTGTTGACCCAGTTTTGAGAAACCTCACTTTCTTCTATTTCCCAAAAATACAATGCTCACAAAAATCTAGATCTATGTTTTTCAAATCTGAAAGCTTACCTTTTGACTTAAGAACATTCATTCTCTTCTCACTCATGTGACCAAGCCTACAGTGCCACAACTTTACATCTACATCTGAAAGAGATAAAATAGAAGGAAAATAATCAGTAATACAAGTAGATAGATAAAGTATACCTACTCTCTTACCTCTAGCTAATACAAGTGCACCCTTAGAAACTTTCCAAGATTCAGCTGTGAGAGTTACTGTGCAACCCTCATCACCCAACTTTCCTACAGAAATCAGATTCCTCTTCAGGATGGGTACATGCATGACATCCTTCAACACCCATGTGTTGCCATTCTGCAATTTCAGCTGCACTTTTTCTTTGCCAACAATTTGACAAGGCTCATCATCCCCTAAATAAATATTTCCAAAGTCTCCATGGACATAATCATTGAAAAATTCTCTATTTGGGGTTGCATGGAAAGAGGCAGTAGAATCTAAAATCCAAGATTTTATTTTATTATCAAAAAAAAAATATAAGAGCATCCTATGCAACAATACCTGCAACTTTTGCTTTTTCATTACCTTCATGCTGGTTTTCTTTGTTATCCTTCAACCAACAATTTTTCTTTGAATGCACTTTCTTTCCACAATTCCAGCAGGTTATTCTTTCATTTATAGATTTGGATCTACTTCCCATCTTTGACCTTGATTTTCCTTGCTTGTCCTTCTCTCTTTTCCTTCCACTGCTTTCAATACTTAAAGCATTACTTGATATTTTCCCTGTGCTTTTTCTATGAATTTTTTCATTTAAGATTACACTAACAACATCATCAACTTTCAAGATATTTGAAGCAGATGCAGTATTACTAACTGCCATTACCAAGCTATCCCAGCTTTCAGGTAAAGAGCATAAAAATAAGAGAGCCTTAATTTCATCATCAAAAACTATTTTGACTGAATTTAACTGATTTACAATTCCATGGAAATCATTAAGATGACTAGATACAGATCCACCTTCTTGCATTTGCAAATTAAATAATTGCTTCATAAGATATACTTTATTCAAAGCTGAGGGTTTTTCATATAAATTTGCCAAAGTATCCATTAGCTCTACCATTGTCTTTGATTGTGATAAGTTTGAAAACACAGAAGCTGCCATGCTTAGCCTTATAGCTCCAAGAGCCTTTCTATCAAGAACATTCCATTCTTCATTTTTCATATCTGTGGGCTTGCTTGAAACCCCACCCAATGGTAAGTACAGATCTTTCTGATATAGATAATCTTCAATCTGCATTCTCCATAATTGATAATTCTTGCCATTGAATTTTTCTATTCTTAGTTTACTTTTTTCTGCCATTGCTTTGCTCCCACTCAATCAGAAACCCTTGTGAGTGAATCCTGTAATCAACAAACACTAACCTTGCTCTAATACCACTTGTTAGGACCTCACAATACAATTGATTACTTTTGTATAAGCAACTAAACACGGAATTAAACCAAAAATAATAAGTAATTAGAAATCAAAAATAATAAAAAATAGGAGAAACAATACAATCTTATATTAAACTCTTCCAGAAGAAAATATAACGAAAAAATCTCTTTTCTTCTCACACCTCTTGGATGTACAGTAATTCTCCCTCAAGAGTTTTCTCTCTCTCACACAATTACAACTAACTGAATTATTGAGTTGTTCCCTCTTCTCTTCTTTTTATTAATTACAATACTGCCCCATGGGTCTCTTAAATAAGATCCAAGGCAAACAATAATTAGAAAAACAGACTCAAGACTAAAATTAGTCTTTACATGCAAACCAATTGTTCTCCTAAAATTAGAACAAATTTAATTTTGGAAATGCATGCAAACGCATAAGTGACCAATGCCGGTCGCTATCAGTCTGAAGATGACCGACATGGGCTGATGCCTGATCAATGTCAATAGATTTTAGTCAACCCCTGATCGATGTCGGCAAGTTTTGACCGACATTGGTTATTGTGTAACCCAGCAACCTCTGCATTTGCTCATCTGGTGAAGCTTTTAGCTCCACAACTCAACACGGAAGGGGGAGGACTGGACTGTGAATTTGAAGTGGAAGGCGTAGGGATATTTTGTGTAATTACCTTTCTAGCAATCACTGAGTCCTTGGGCTGAAAAGGTAGAGTGGTTCCTTGCTTAGCAATTGAATTTATTGGTTGAGTTTGCTCCTCTATATTCTCTTTATTAGCTAGTTGAGCTGATTGATTCTTAGATCGGGTGAATACAGCTTATGATCCCTCAGTGGCTTTACCTTCACTTCTGAGTTCATCTTGGTAATTTAGAAAACTAATATTGGAGTCACCAGCTAATTCTTCTTCTTCCTCAGTGAAGAGATTAGCATCATTTTCAGGACGCAAATCAGATTGGAATGAGAAATCTGATTCAGCTTCAAGATATCCAACTGTTGAGTTAGTTGGAGGTGCTTCAATGGCAAGGTTATTCCTCTAAGGGGGAGGAAGATGATTGGTTTTCCCTTGGTTCTCGGTAGCATTACCTTGGTAGGAATGATTAGGGAATGTCCTCCTTGGTACATCTCTATATGAAGGAGCAGATGACATCCCTTGTGCCATTTGTTTTTTGAGGGCCAGTAATTCATTTGCTACCTTCTGCACCATTAGATTAGTGGTGGCTGAAGGGGAGTATTCGGAGGAAGAAGAAGATCTATCTCTATTTGGATCTCTCTTTATCTTTTCTGATGAGATAAGGTCATCTTCAATTTCGGTAGCCAAGTCTTGAGCAGCCTCGAGGTCTATGTGACCAACACGTCTTAGCAAAAAACTCACTTCAGGCAGCTGTGAGTTGATGAAGAAACATTTGAGGTTTTTAGGTGTCAGCTGAGTAATAGCAGAAATTCAGTTCCTCAGCTTATCAAAATTTTCTATGAAATCTCTCATAGGTTCATGAGGTTCCTTCTTCATTTGTGTGAGTTGGGCTAGTAAGGCATGTGCATCTTCCACAGGCTTGAACCTAGCTTCAAATTTGGCTTTGAGTGTGTCTCAATCAATTACTGATCTAGCTTACAGATGGTAGCACCAGTTTGTAGCAACACCTTGTAGTGTTTCCATGAAAATCCTAACTACCACGTCCTTAAATTCCACTCCTATTATGCCATAGGCTATGCTGAAGGCTGTAATGTGTTCATCAAGATGAACTCTCCCATCACCAAAAAATTTGAGAAAATTCTTTCTTGAGCTGTGTGGGAGTTTATGTAGAGGTGGAGTGAGGTTGAGTGGGCCAAAAGAGTTACCCCAGGGGCCTTGAACTACCATGATGGTATTATAAAAAAGAGGGATAACAAATTTGAGTGGCATGTGGATAAGCAAAGCTCTACTAACAGCAGAAAAAGCAGCTCTGCCTTGTGTTGGTGTCTTAGTACGAGTAGGAAGAACACTCTTGGATCGTTGAACTTGAAGTTGGAGAGAAAATAAGTCAAATTTCTTTGCTGCACCAACTCAAAAATAGGGTCAACAACACCTTGAAATATCTAGATTTTGATATAGCGTGGAGTTACCAAATTGTAAAACAAAAATGGAAAAGGACTGGTCTTGCTTCAACTTGAAGCTTGAGGCTTCAAACTGCTTGTCTTTCCCCAACGGAGTTGCCAAAAAGACTGTTGGGTGAGTATTTTGTCAACCAGCTAACTGGTGAGAAAAATAGGTCTCTTTAACCACAACATAGGGAGATTGGTCGGCCAGATGTGCAAGTTTACTACATCAACCGGAGACAAATCTCTTCTCTCATCAAGGGGAGGTTCCCTGTGAATATGGAGGAGCTATATACTATATATATATATATATATATATATATATATATATATATATATATAAGCAGAAAATAACACTTAGGGGTAGGATACACCATCCATCTCTCTTTTTTTAGAGATAATGTTCACAAACAAAGGATAAAATTTTAGTGAAAACACTGAAGGCACTTCTCTTCTTTCAAAAGTGTTCTTGCAGGGAACAATAAGAGTTCTTTCAGGTATGATAAGTGACTAGTAACAAAGGGTAGGAACCAACAGGATGAAATTGAACACAAAGTCTCCACCTTAACTACCTAAAGAGTGAAACACAAAGGATAATGGGGGTACAAAGTTGTCCTAGAATCCTCAACACAAAAAGAAACTAAAAACACACACTGAAAACAATTGTGAAAGTACAAAGTCTTCCCCACAGTTGGTTTCAAGACACCTTCCTGATTACTTTCACTAGTTTTACTTGTCAAATTATATAAACAAGAACACATTCAGAAAATAGACATAAGAACAATCTCCTAAAATGATACAAGCTATGACGGCACAAAGTCTAAAAACAACTTGCTTTCTCATTCAGATAAAATGAAATGAACAACAATCTGAGCTCAAAGTCTCAGTATTTGCCTTTCAATTTGGGTAGAGTTTTGCTTCTATATCAAGAAGATCTGCTTCAAAACAAACCAAGAGATTACAATATATAGAGGCCAAGGAAGGCTTGGCACTTTGTCCCATGGAGCGGCCCATGCTGTGCATTTATGCCTTAAATGCATTTTTGGTTCTGTCAGGGAGTGCCATGCTGGAATAGGGTGGATGCCTTAACTGTGGCATGTTGATTCATGTTGATGTCTTCTCTTGAGCCTGAGTCACTTATTCTATCACCTAATATCCGTGCAGCTGTCCACTTTGCCTTTACTCCAAAGGAGACAAACAGGCTACGCCTTCAATGTTTGCAGGCCCAAATATCTACTTGATGGACTGTTCCACCTATAGAAAATAACTCCAATATATATTTTGGCCTTTCCCTTTTTCTACTGTGATTTGAGCCCTCGGGCTACCTTTTCCCTTTTTTGGTTTTCCTGGTTCATTTTCTTGGAAGTTCTTCCTTTTGGTCTTAGCCTTAAGGCCTTTAAATGCATTCTAGTCCACGTTTAAGCCTGCAAAGATCAATAGACATTTTATTGCTACAAATTTGATGTCTGCGGGTCCGTCATCATTTGAAAGTTAACGGCTAGTTGGTCATCCTAAATTTGACATATACGGGCCTGTCATCATTTGAAATTTATTCCTTCATGTCTTTCCCACTTGCTCTGGCTACTTTCTGTTGTGAAACAAGTGAGGACACGTCACAACATCTGTTGGTCTTTGAGAGAAGCTTATCGGAATAAGCTTTGAAACTTACTAGAAACTTGAAGTGTGGATGCAAACACTCGTCGCGCTTTGCTGAGTTAGAATGGGACATGTGGCATGTTCCACTACTTTGAAACTTATTGGAGACTTACATAAAATGGGACCCAAAACATTTCTTGCCTAAGTAGCTTCAAAAGAGGAATGCAGATGCAGACACTTGTTCCACTCTGCTGAGTTAGAATGGGACACATGGTATGTTCTACTTAACTCATAGAAGTTTTTGATACATTTGAGAGTCCTACGAAAGATGACACATGGCATCTTCTGCTGAGCTTTCAAAAACACTACCCTTTAATCAACTTCTTCTAGAGGGATTCAAGGTTAAATTTAGCTAGGAGCATAAGCCACTTATCCATATGCTGATTTTGGTATGGTTTAGAGTGCATATACATAAGTTGTTCAATATTAGTGATGATATAAGTTTTATGTTAAGAAGGTAGTGGTGGAGTTTGGTAGCCATGAAGGTCAATGCTAAATAGAGTTTCTTAATATGTGTATATCGAGTCTCATATTCTATAAACATGTGATTAATGTAGTATACGGCTTATTCTTTGTGTTGTTCATCTCGATGAGCCAACATTTCCCCTAGGGAATTGTTAATGGTAGAGATATATAGGTAAAAGGAGTGGTCATCCATAGGAGGGGTAAGGACAAGTGGTGACAAAAGGTACTATTTGAGAGAATCAAAGGCCTTTTGATAATCATCATTTCATTTGAAAGAGACATCCTTCTTTAGAAGGTGATGGAAAGGTTGGCACCAGTCTAAAAGTTAGGAAATGAAACAATGAATGGATTGAATTTTTCCTTGCATGCTACATAACTGCTTAAGGTTGGTTAGAAGAGGCATGTCCAAAATTGATCTAATTTTCATAGGGTCTACTTTGATTCCATGAAGAGAGATGATAAATCCAAATAGCTTTCTGGAAAGAACTCCAAAAATACATTTTTTGGGATTGAGCCAGACATGGATTTGGACTAGTCAATTGAAAATGATAGAAAGAACATCTAAATGGTCCTCTCGATGCTTGGATTTTCTAAGGAGATCATCCACATAATCCTCTACAATCTTATGGATAAGGTCATGGAAGATATAGGTCATGGCTCATTGATAAGTCACTCCTACATTTTTTAAACCAAAAGGCATGACTCGATAGCAGAAGGTTCCCTAAGGAGTAATGAAGGTAATTTTATGTTGATCTGAGGAGGTGATCGGGATTTGATTATATCCTAAAAAACCATCCATAAGGGATAACATCTCATGGCCAATGGTAAGGTCAACTAGTTGTTCAATGTTGGGTAAAGGAAAATCATTTTTCCGGCATGCAAGGTTAAGATCATAGAAATCCACACAAAGGTGGAGTCCCCCAGTGGTTTTGGTAATAGGAATGATATTAGATACCCATTGTAGATAATTAATGGGTTGAATGAAGTTGACAAAAGACATTAAAGTTTTTCCTTAATGAGAAGAGCTATATGAGGGTACATTTTGTGAAGCTTTTGTCATATTGGCTTAGCCTCAATATGGGTAATGATGTTATAGAGAGTGATGGAGGGGTTAATCATGGGCATATCTTGATAAGACTAAGAAAATACAATGTTATGGTCTTGAAGGAAAGAGGGATAATCCCTCTACTCGTTTGGGTTCAAGGATTGGCCTAGTTTAATGTTATGAAGATCCTCTGGGGTCCCTAGGTTAATGTTGATAGTTGATTCATTAAGCATGGTTTGGTTCTTAGGAGAGAGAGATTTATGGATAGAAGAATCTCCTATACCAAATTAGGTGAGGATGGAATCATCATCTTGAAACTGAATGGTATAAGTGGTGGGTGAATCATGGTCGATCATTTCAAGATGAATGAGAGGAAAGGTTTTGGTTTAGCCACCTTGTTGATAGGTCAGTGGGCCTAAAATAATGGTATTGATAAAAAAAAAATAGATGGAATAATTTTAGAGTCCTCAGATTGGGAAGATGAACTAGGTGAGGATGGAGTTTCTTCTATAGGGGTAGCAATAAGTTTTGGTGAGGTGGGATCTTCTGGTGGTTCAAACCCAAGCCCAAAGAACTCATAAGGTTTATGAGTTTTGATAGTGGATGATTCATGAGGTCCTTATTTTTAAAGGCCCATACCAAATCCTTTCCAAACACATTGGTGAAGATAGGTTTTGGTAAAGGCTAGATTGCTTAAATAAGAAAAATTAGAAGTGAAAAGCTGAATGGATGGGGTGGTGATAGGAGCAAGGAGTGATCATTCGAGTCCCCTATAGATAAAATATGTTTGTTGGAAATTTTTAAGGAGATGAGGGTTCTTCTGTTGGGGTCATAAGAAGGGTCATTTTGAAGGTTCCCATATTCTTGGGGAGTGGGAAAGGAATCTAATGCTAAAAGTTGGTATTCCCTAAGAGAGAGACATTGGAAATTTTGTGTCAAGGAGTTCTCAATAGGGATCTGGGAAGAAGAGATAGAGGCACTAGTTGAGGCTTCATATTGGTGACAGTAGAGGCACTACAGGTTGAGGTTGATGGTGTAGTTGTGTTGATGGGGTTGATTGATTATAAGAGAGATGAAGGTAGAATAAGGACATCATTAGGCCTATAGGTCATGTTACAAGATGTAAAAGGACTGGGATCAGCCATGATGGTTATAACTTTCCCTTCATGTTTGAATTTGATGTAATGGTGTAAAGTGGAGGGGATGCAACTCATATCTCAGATCCAAGGGTGTCTATGTAGAATATTATATTGGAATTCACCCTCCAAAATATAAAATAACTTGGGGATGATGTGAGGTCCCAAGTGTATTTGAAGAATAATGGTCCCTAAGGTAGTGGCCATGGTGTTTTTAAAGGAGGGAAGGATGACTGTGTTTTTTGCCATAATGTTCTTTGGTAAATGTAACTAATCAGAAGTATGGGAGGATATTATGTTAATGTTGACACCTCCATCAATCATCACCCTGTTGACATGAATCTGATTGATGTATGTGGTGATAAAGAGAGGAGGATTAGACTCCTCTGAATGGGCTAGAGGTATCTGAGAATCTTGGAAGGTGATGACGGTGGAATGTTGGAGGGCTCCAACAAAGGATGCAAGAGGTTGAGGGTTATTTGACTGAACCTCAATGGATTGTAGGACATCTATTAATTCCTAGTGATGGTGGGGTGAGGTGTTGATTAAGTCATAAAGGCTCATCTTCACTGATGTTTAGTGAAGCTGCTTGAATATGGTTTATTGAATAGATATGAAAGAGTTGGTGGGAGGGGCACTAATGATGGATACTTTGGGTCTTGGTGGGCATTGGTGTTTAAACCTAGTTAAAAGGCCAAGAATCCAAAGAATAATTCCATAAAATGGATGCATTAGTTCTTCCTTTACCCCTTTGTTGAGCCCAAGATTAGGTAATCATATGGATAGTATAGACAATGGGCTCGATTAGACTAGGTAACTATTTTAGTTCCTCACCCTTACCTATAGATGAGAGTGAGGAAGGAGGTGTAGGTTGGGATAGTGGTTGGATTGGTTGGGTTGGAAGTTGGGTTAGTAAGGTAAGTGAAAGTGGTTCACCTGATAATAGATCATCATCTTCATATGAATGATGAACAAGAGCTTGGATAACTTTATAGTTCTTCATGTTATGTCCTATGGTACTCACAGATTTGAGTATCACCAAACCAAGAGGGTTTGGTTTTAGAAGGGATGAATGGCTTAATATGCAGAAGTTTAATGGAAGAGGTTTGAAACATCCCCTATAAAATAATAGAGTAAGATTCCTTTAGAGGTGTTGAGGGTGTTGAGATGCTCATCAAAGAAATAAGAACCTTCTTAGATGTGGTCTTGACCTTAGAGAGGGTTGGCGGTTGGGCAATTTTGGTAGATGGTTTAGTTTGGGTTGGCTTAGCTATGATCGGGTCAATGGTAGATGGTTTCAAAGTAGAGGATGAGGAGTTGATAATAGGTGGAAAAGTAGAGGGGGATAAATTAGCTAAAAATTAGATAAATTAAATAAATTATCATAGGTGGTGGAGGGGTAGACATATAAAAGGGTGTTGGTTTAATTGAAGCAGAATAAGTGATTGGGATGGTAGAAAGGTGGGGTCCCAAAATAGATAGACAATGAGAAGGAGGTGGCATAGGTATAGCTTGGGGATTAGGTTTAGGTAACTACACCCTTCGGTCCATCTTGTTTGGTGGTTTTTTAGGTGGCCTAGAGGGGGTTACATCTAATTTGATGAGGGGATGGGTGATGTTAGGTGGGGGAAGGATACCCAAATTATTGGTTGGTTTAGATAGAAGATTATGAGATGATCTAGGTGGAAGTGGGTGATATGGTTCCCTCACATCTTGAGAGAAAGAAATGTTTAATAATGGGGTGGTAATAGGTTGGAAAGTGGATGCTAATGAAGTTGAGGGTTCATCTCTAGTTTGGTATGGGAGCCCAAAATGATGCCAAAAAGTGGCTCTATCTAGGTTGGGTTGTGAGGCAAATTCCAAACTTTGCACTAATTGAGAAAAGGGATTATAAATGGGTTTTGTTCTTTGATCTATTGTTTCAAATGTCAAGCCTTAGGTGAAGAAGAGGGGATGGTTCCTTCATCTTTAATTGAGATAGAAGGTTTTAACATAATGGTTACTTGTGGGGTGATTAAGAGAGGGGATGTTTGTTTGATCGAGGGTGTAGGTATGGTCCTGGATCCTTCCTTTGCTAGGGTATCCAAAGGAGAAGAAGGGAGTTCTACCATTTCATTTGGTGGGGTAGAGGAAGGGATAGTTAAATCAATGGTTAGTTCTATGAAAGGAGAGGCAGGCATGGATATGGTTTGATCAAGCAGAGAAGCAAGGGCTATAGATCCTTCTACATAAATCTCTAAAGAGATAAGAGGTGAATTTGCTTCTACCATAGGTGAGGTTGGTAAAGAGGAAATAACAATATGAGGCTCATCTTCTATGGGCTCATTGATGATGATGTTGATTGTGTGTGCCTAATAAGACGAAGATGGTTTAAATTGATTATCATGGGTTTGGGTAGGTGGAGGATGGTTAGGGAATGGTTTGTAAAAAATATCGAGAGAATGGTTGGGGGTGATTTAGGGTTGTCAAACTTTAATTCACCATTGTTAATCAGGTTTTGGACAAGACTTTTAAAAGTGTTACATTGGTTTATGTCATATTCGATGATCCAATGAAAAGCAAAATGGTCATTTTCATTGTACCACCTAGGCATAGGGTGAGAGGGGTCAAATTATTGAGGTGGATTGATCGATGGAAGTTGAATAACATTATATTTTAGCAATTTATCCAATACAAAGGCATAAGATTCCTCTATAGGGGTGAATTACTTAGGGGGAACCTAGCTTTGATTTTAGTTTGGTGGGTAAGAAGGATTGGAAGGTGTGTTTTGACATGATTGGTTAATGGATGGAGGTGTGCAGTATTCAAGACAACTGAATTTGTAGATGTTTTGGCTTTAGAATTGGGTTGGTTGGTTGTTTTGGTGGAAGAGGGGTCATTGGATTTAAAAGTGGAATTATTATTTCACAGTTTTAATTTACCCTCATCTATGGCTCAATTTTTGAGTTTGCATGTCATTAAGAATGCTTTGTCAAAGGTTCCAAATGTTTGCACCTAAAGTGTGAAAGCGATGTGTTTTGTGCATCTCCTAAAAAAAAATTTAATGAGTTATGTTTGGGGTAATGAAAAGTATAATTGATTAATGAGGCCTCACCATCATGCAATGAAGTCAGCAATTGATTCATCATCTAACTTCGTGATGGAATATAGGTTGGTTATGGAGACCTTCTTGGATATATTGATTGAAAAATGTTCTAATAAAATTTAGGCAAGTTGGAAAAATGAAAACATGGGATGCTTAGGAAAGGCACTATACCAATCTAAGGCAGGCCCTGATAAAGACATAGGAAAAGTTTAGAGAAGGAGGGCATCATCATAGGCAATCAAGTAACAAGAATGGTGAAATGCCCTCAAATGTTGTTGAGGATCCTCATTCCCCTAAAACTTAGAGAATTTGGGGAGTTCATATTGAGGAGGATAAACATGAATTGGGATAGAAGGGTTGATAGGTTCATTGTAGATTTGGTCGTAAGATAAAATATTATGAGACCCAGAGATAGATGATTTGAGTTGGGTCATTTTATCTACAAGCATCCTAATCAGGTTAGGTTGGGGTTGGGCAGCTACATAATTTGGTGGCAATTTTTGTTGAGGTTTGGTTATAGCTATGAATTGGTATGTGGTAGGAGGTATAGAAGTATGCACATATTAGTATGTGGTAATTTGAGGTTAGGATAGTGTCCCATCAAGATTGATAGGCATTAAGGGTTGGGTGGAAAGTGTAATATATCCTAACGGGTTGGGGATATATTGATAGGAGGTCACAAGGGCTTGTAGGGGAACTGATAATGGTTGGATTAGGGGTACATTTGGGTTGGTTGATGGGGAAATGGTTTGGGTTGGTAATGATAAAGTGTTTGTGAGTTGTTGATGGGAAGTGACCCTAGTGATAATAGGGGGAAGTATTTATGTTGTAAAGAGTACCAAGTTATGAAAGGAGGTTGAAGTTGGTATATTGGTTAACTTGAAGGGAATGGTAGAAATGGGTGTGGAAGACACCGCACTGGCAAAAGGGGTAAAAGTGACAAGGGGTGAAATTGAGCCAACGTTAGAGGTAATGGTTAGGGTAGCAGGTGTTTGAGTGGTGGTAATATATGAACTAATGGTAGAAGATGAAGTTTGGATAACAAAAGTGTGGGATGATGTAACACCAACCATGAGGTGGTGTGGCATATCACAGGGTGGATCTACGGGAGGAATCGAAGCCATCGAAGTATGATAGGCGAAGGTATTAAGATAGTGTTGTAAAGTAACCATATTATTATCCAAAAAGGTAAAAAAATCTAGATCTCCTTTGGGGACTTTTTAAGGCATCGTAGGAGGAGGAGAATGGTGTAGTGAAGCATGGGGTGATCTATCAATGTCTGAGGTATAATCCATGGATGAGAATGAAGAAGAAGATGGTGGTTGGTTGTTTTGATTTCTCACTTGTTGTTTGCTTAAGACCATATGATAAATTTATAAATGGATAATGAACCTCTCACCTCAAACAATGAGCAAATAAAGAAAATCCCAAAGCAAACAAAGCACCCACTAAAAGCACAATTAATCCTAAGATTTATTTTAAATCAATTTTAGCTTATGCCTTAAAGAGTATGAAAGGAGAAATTGGCTTATGATTCAAGTATTAGAAGATCCATCTAAGGATGGTTTTGGGTTAATTTTTGGTGTTCAAAGAATCTTTACTAGATTGGGTATGTGGCTTAGTACTAAGGGCTTGCTCCCTACACTTCATGAACCCAAATCCAAGCCAGGTCGCTTAGCCAATATATACCATTTGTCTAGAGTTTATACTTTGTCATAGAATGGAGTGGGTCCTCCTCTTGGTGATGAAATCCAAGTGAGATTTTCGAGTAGGGTAAGGTGGTCTAAAGGGTGATGAAATCACAATGGGCCTTATCTCAAGTAAATTTTGATATATATTTTGTGCAAGTGGTTTGGTAGTGTAACATATGTGTGCTATGATTAATTTATAATGAATTTAACTAATCTAGGTGAGCTAATCATTAAGTAGGCAAAACAATGGATGCAATCGATTTTAACCCAAAAGAAATTTTTGGTATCTTTTCATGCAAACAAGGAACAAATAAAAATGCACTTAATGCAGGATGAAAATACAACCTATCCCTAGGATGAAAACTTCTTTTTTTTTAGATTTTTTTTTAGAAATGCAAGAAAAAAAATGAAAATTTCTACTTTTTAATTTTTTCTAATTTTCTAAATAAAAGAATCTAAAGCTTACATTTTGAAAGAGACAAATGATTAATTTTAAAAAATGCAATTACATATAAATTCTATTTTACTAATGCAACTAAATGTCCTAAAACAACTAATGAAACCAAGAAAACTCAAGGGTCCCACCGGGCATGCCAAAATGTTTCTATCTAATTTTTGCTTTTTCTAAAATGTGAAAAGAAGAAACTAGTTACAAAGGGTGTGTAGAAGAATACATGTTGAATCTAGAATTTATGAGAAATCTTCTTTGGCTAGGGAAGTATGACCTGTAATAATAAATCACTAAAAAAATTTTGTTTGTTAGACAAGTAGGTGGGTGGATTGCCTAGCGTGAGCTAGATCCTAGAAGTGAAAGCTTTCTAGGAGCTATCAATCCACTTGCTTTAAACATTTATTTGAGATGATAAAATAAATGTATTCTTGCTTTAAATTACAAAAAATTGAAATTAAAACCAACAAATAATTGAATTTAATACAAGAGAATTAAATGATTTGCTACGTTAACCAAAATAAAGCAACTAGTTCGATTATACTAATGCTGAAAATTAGTTAAGGCAAAATGGTGGTTTTGGTTTGGTTTATGACAAGAGTAAAAGGAAATTGTAAGGTTTTGATTGAGTTGGTAAATGTTTAATTGGGTAATTGATAGTCAAGAAAGGGGAGATAAATGATGAAAGGGATTATGAGGTCAAGAGGTCAAGATGGCAAAGAGGCAAAAGGGGTAAATGGTCAAGGTGGTAAGAAGGAGGTAAAGGGTGAATGGAAAAAGAAGTAAATAGATAAGAGGGTAGGGAGTTAAAGGTATTAAAAGAGAAGAGAAAAATGGGCTAAAGGTGTGAGGTCAAGGAAAGAAGAAGGCCAAGAAATGAAAGAAATGGAATAGAAGAAATCAAACAAATGTTACCTTGATGCTTGATGAAGATGGTTGATAAAGATGTTGGTGTTGATGGAGCTTGAGATAATTTTGATAGAGCTTGGTTTCTTTAATATTCTATCTTCCAAGATGATGATGACCTCCATCAAAAACCTGCAACAAGATGTTGATAACCAAAGACTAACTTCCAACTTAACCTTGGGTGAAGGAGAAGAGGGTATTTATAGCATTTGTTATGAATAGTCATTCCAAAAGAGAGGAATAGTGAAATGTGGTAAATTTTTCCAAGGGGGGCTCATAAATAAGTCAAAGATGAGGTTGGTGGGATTCTCACTTTGATCATAGGTTTTCTCATTTGGGTTGGTATGTTTCCCACCTTGCACATGAGTCCAATTTTGAATGGGAATCATGCACATGGATTTGAATGATGCTTAAAGACTTTTCACCACCCTTTTTTGTCTCCATCCAAGCACCAAATGTGGCACCATTTTTCATGTAGTGTATGAATAGTCAAAGATGAGGTTGGTGGGGATTACCATTTGGGTTGGTGAGTCTCCCATTTGGGCTAAGAAGTCAAAAATAGGTGCCCCGTGTCTTTAAATAGGTAGGTGTCTCTTTTTGAAGGCTAATTTCAAATGTGAAGGCAAAATTAATGTTGAATGGTGGCCCCTTAAGTGAAAATTCACCATATTTCAAGGGGGGGCCTTATGATGCTTAAATGAGGTCATTAAGCACATTAGGGAAGGGACCTAGGTGGGGTATGATGTCCCACATCAAGCCACATCACTTATAAGCCATGTCACTTACCATGTCATCATAAATAGTGATAGTAGGTCCCATAGTGAATAGTGATAGTGAATAGTAATTTTGAATAATATTTTGTGGCTAGAAGAATAGTGGTTTGGTTATGTTAAGAGGGATTTGTTAAGGTTACAAATTTTTAAGGGCTCTTTAGGGGGTCTCGAGGAATTTAGTCATTGAAAACTATAAGTGTGCAGTTCTTTAGTGTCTATAAGCAATAAGAAGAAAAATTCCTCCATTTTCAAGTCTTTTCTAGTGAAGTGTATGTGCTTGCCATTGATAACTTAGTGAAATACTTGTTTTCCTTGGTTATATTCTAGTTTTTCACCTTCATTAGAGATTATAGATGTTTTATAGGTCATTCTAGGTGTCTGAAGCAAGTTTAAGTTCATGTATTAGATGTGAGTTCAGTCCTTCTTTACATGAGTTGACTTTGTAAGGTCTTTATCATGAAATATTGATGTAGAAATCTTATTTGGGTATAGTGAATGTGTGTTTAATATTTTTATTTTTCATATAAGTGTCATTGAAAGCATTGGAGTTCATAAAACAAATGGTGCATCACCTTCATTTTAGGTTTCATTAAGTTTCATTCAATTTCATCCATTTTCATTATCTTTTGCACCATTTTGCTTATCAAAATCAGTAAGTAGTAGTTTTAAAGATAGTTTTAGTGAGAGCACCAAGGGAACCAACCCTCTCTAGAGATTCTCTTCCTTATGAAGTCACCCACACTTTGGATAGATTTCATGTTCCAACAAGAGTGAGGAATTGTACACTTTCTCACAAGGGCACAATGTTGATTGACAATATTAATTAAGTTATAAATAATTGTGGTATGTGAATAATCTAAGATAAGGGCCTTCAGATTGAAATTGCTCAACATTTTTCATACATATGTGTTTAATATATCAATACTAGTTATAATAAAGATTTATATATTTAATAATTTATGTTTATGGGATATAATAAATGATAATATCAATATAAAATTAAAATTTTAAAATATACAAATGTTATATACAATTAAATAAGACAATATTTAAACTCATTTTTTTAATAAAATAATTTATAATACTACAAATCCAAATTACAATATGATTCCCAAAGGAATAATAAAAGGTCCATTCCAAACTACAAATCAAATAAATATAAATCTATTCATCCTCCTCCTCTTCCTCATCCTCATCATCTTATGTCTAATCCTATTTCTAGATATATTTGTCATTGTCCTATTCATTCTCCTTCTCTCATGTGCTTCAGACTTACAAATACATAATGATTAAATTTTATAAGTATTTTTAAGTTTTAATTTACAAATTTCACAACTACATAAACAAAACTTGTCATACTTACATAATATCATTAGTGTGGATCCATTCATCGAAATTAAGTATGTTCCATTGTATGTTTTGTAACATTGCACATACTTCCTGTGTTGCATGCTTTTTATAGGACACTTCTTGTGAGAATAATGATATGATAAAATTAGATGTATTAATAATTTATATAAAATAACTTATAGAAACAAAAAAACATAAGGATACAATAACTTATGTGAAAATTAAAAATTTATTAGGTGATTCATTTGAGTTGTTTTTCCCATGTGATAAGATGAAACCCTTTTTGTACTCTTACCTCATAACCCTTTATCTAGTTACATTTTATTACTTTCATTAATTAAAATATTTGTAAAATATCTAATTAATAATAGATTAAAATTTTACATATCATTAATTTGTTTAGCTAAATTTTAGCCCTATCAATTTTATCTATTATATATTTTTCACATAAACTATTCAAAGCTTCCTAAACAATTATAGGAGGTCAAAAAAATCTCCTCTCTACATCAATGCTTTCTTGGTATTGATATTGAAAATTATAAACATAAATTTTTAGTAAAAAGTATATCATTTAGAAAATATTTTGTATTTACACAATATAATTATACTCAAATGGCTTTTTATTCTCCTAAACCCCTCGGATGCATATTTTTCAATTATATATTTCTTTTAGTTAGTTCTCCTAAAGGCAATATGAATTTTAGCAATTTTTTTTTTGTAGTTTTCAGATACTATTGCATTCCAATCTATATGGAAACATGGACAAAATAATTTTCAGGATCTATCAACTATTATTTTTGAAATACTTGAAACTAAAAAAAAAAAATGTTAAATATATCAGATAAAACTCAATCACTATAAATGAAGAAATTTAAAAAAAAACATAAAAAGTAGTAAAATGATAAGTTAAAATAAAATATATTATAATATTTAATTTCCTCAAACATGCATTAGTATCTTGCCATTTGCATTTACATATATCATCAACTTTAGGTTCCTTATCACTTTGTGTTAATAATTATCATGATCAAGGTGAGAGGTTCTATCATCATTTAAAACTAGCATGAACAAACCTACTTTGTCATTGTAGTCCCCCTTAATGCATTTGGGAGTATGTCATTAATACTAGATGGGGTGAAGTATTGTCACTTAATTTTTTTGAATTTTTTATTAAGAGCCAAATGAGAAGGTCTTACCCTTTATGAGGATCCACAATAAAATTATAATATGTGATAAACTAAAATTTTTTTGAATTTTTTATTAAGAGCCAAATGATAAGGTCTTACCCTTTATGAGGATCCACAATAAAATTATAATATGTGATAAACTAAAAAAATTGAATAAATTAAAATAAAAAACAAAAAAATATACCTATTATTTTTCTAGTCCTTGGTATTAGATGAAGTTTGTCTACTCTTCCGAACACCCTCATCCTACCATAATTGGATATAAGAAATAGACATATCATTATAAATTTGTATTATAACTTTTTAATGACAATAAATAATTAAAAAATACACTATATTTTTTAGCTTTACACGAGACCCTAGTAGTAGGAGGACTTCTACTCGTCCCAACTCCCTCATCATTCCACTGATCAAAATAGGAAGTATGTTTATGATGCATAAGTTTTATTAAAGATATTCAATGAAATAATTTTATTTTAAATTTATAACAAAACTATAAATTTATAACTTTGTTTCAGATTCATAGAGGTTGAGGGAGATCTACTCATACACACACGATAATTTATGTCATACAACTCCTGAGAGTCCCTATAACTAGTAGACATGTCATTATCAAGTTTATAATTATAATTTTTAAATGATAAATAATATTTTTTAAATAAAAAATAAACTTTAAAAATATACCTCTATTGTGGGCACGTAGAAGTCAACGAATGTTTAGTCGTGAAAAAAATTCGAGGTGACTCATAAGCCTCACAAAATCCCTTTTCCATGTCCTTTTGTGTTGAAGCACAAACTCTAGAGCCACCACATATGAACATAATGGACACCCTCCTCATAATACTAGTAGGGTGATATGTTATATTGTCTATAGCATGTCATATCTAAGAAGTAGAAAAAGAATGTGAAGGCTTCAAAAAATGTGGTAAATTACATTAACTGGGTTATTTTTTAAGTTTAACATTTAACATTTTACCTTACATTTTCAAGTACTTTTATAGCTTAAAACCACATGAATCATGAGAAATTAAACCAAATCACATAATATTATATCAAATCACAGGAGGAATTACCCTAATCTTACATTTTTGTTGTTTCCATATTACAATAGGATTTGATAAAATGTATATAGCCATGAAATGTTATACGATGGTTAGAAAAATATTGGTTTGAAGAAATATTTTCCATGAAACTATATGTAATACTATGGTTGCAAAAAAAACACAAATGGGTTTTGAATAAATTATTTTTTTCAACTAAAAATTGTCAATAGGTCGCTCTATTTTTTTTAGTTTATTTCCTATGATTTATTTTCCATTTAAGGACTAGGGTTTATTATTATGAATTTGATAAGAAGATCTAGAGTTTATTTCATACAGTTTATACTAGGGTTTACAATTTACCCTATGCTTTCCATTTTATCCCGACGTTTAAAATTTACCTTAGGGTTTCAAAATTATCTTAGGGTTTTTTTCTACAATTTAAACATTTGAATTCCTTTAGTCTACATAAAAAAATTATTAAATTTAATACAAATATGTATATCTTTGATTTGATATTTCACATAGGCTCCACATAATCTTCCTCTTCTTCTTCCTTTGCTTGCATTAGAGGTTTGGTATATATTGCATTTGAGATTTTACATTGGATCCTTGATAATGGTTCTATGTTATTCTATATTTTTATCCTCACTCCTCTCTATTGTCCCTTTCTGTTGTCCCTATCTCCTTCCACTTTCTCTTTTGACTATCTCCTCCCATCACTGTCTTTTTTCTCCTTCCATCATTGTTCTGGAAGAGAAAAAAGTGAAGGATTTTTGGCCCTCCCACTTTTTGTATTTTAATTTCAAGTGTCAAAGATGTACAAAGGTGACATAATTTGCGTCACCTCTATGCCACTGCTTGATTTAAAAAAAATATATAACATATTTATTAGTTAAATATTATATTTATTAATTAAATGTTATTATTTTATATAAATAAATTATTATTATTATTATATGTTTTTATAAGGGTAAAAGTTAGGGTTTTGAAATACCCCACAACCTTATATAAAGGAGAAGAAATATATGACAATAAAAGCTCTAATTAAGTACCTATACCAATGGTATACTAAGTATAGGCAGTGAAAAGACAACAAACCTATTAACCATCAGACTTAAAAACTTACAACTAACTATGTCCTTCCCACTCAATCTCCTTTTTAGGAATGGAGGGTCATGTTACTTGGTTTAAGGACCTTTTATATTGAACTTTATTCTTGTTGCAGACACTAGTCCAATTCTCTTTATCTCCTAAAACCTCTAAATTTGGGTAGAGAGGGATATATACTTTGATCAAATTGGTGGGTTGGGAACTAACATTAAAAGTAGCTAGACCAGCCTTTGAATTAACCAAGGCTTATTCTAACTCATGTTTCCTCACCTCAATATTATCTATAGAGTTGGATTTCACCTCACGTGTTTTAGAAACCTTTTAATATGATAATAGAGAATCTAAAGCCAAATTTAAAACCACACTCTTGGATGTTTCATGGTCACTAGATCCTTTCACCATAAGATATTTGATAAGGAATTTGTTCCATAAATATGTCTCCATATTACACTTGAAACTATGCCATGTTGTGGTCAAATGGATAGTTTCAAAACATATATGACATTGGAAAGGTAAACCCTCATAATTAAGAGTTTGTGTCCAATGTCGATTCTCAACTTTATAATCAATTTTATCTATAAAATTTGTTGAAATATCTATACTGACTTAGATTCTAGAAAAGGTAATTTGAGTTAATCTCTTATTATAAGAGTTTGTCAATAGGTACTCACCTAGGGAGTTACCAATAGATTTGAATCAAGAATCAACCTAGAACTAGAGGGGAAAATAGGACAACCAAACCCAAATAAGCTTGGTATTGAAGGATTTGATAATGAGATTGAATGTCAAATATCATGGCTTCATTAGGAGGATACATCAATCTCAAGTCCATATTTTGGCCTTAAAAAACCACATTCATGTCTTCTATGAGATCAAAATCTACAATAAAAAATACCTTTGCACAGGGATAAATTTCTTGTTTACCTTCCATAAGGGGCTACCATAGATCTTAAATCTAGGTGTGAAGATCAAGAGGCTAGTCTAGAAGTGATTGATGTAATAAATCCCTCCTCAAGTCATGAACCAATTTATGAGATGTAGAACCTCATTGAACACCTCACCTATATATTTGACTAAGGGAGTTGATCTTATTGAGCCTAACGTATTTTCCATTTTGGTCTATCTCAAATGAAAAACTACATCCTCAAAATTTTTGGGAATAACCTCTATCTCTAGAACATCCCCTATCATCCAACAACCAATTGATCTACCATCGTATTTACCATAAAGGTACCCTAATTTTGATGTTTCCACCTCACCTTTTAGACTAGAAACCTTACATTCAGGCATAACATCATTTAATGTCACCACCTTTAAATCAAATTTCAAGTTGGAAACCTTGTCTACATTATTTAGATTTAGTACCGTAGTGATCTATCCATCTCTTACGTTGCCTTACTTCTCAGCCTATGCAACCTTATCTTTGATGTTGTTGCCTCATGTTTATGTCTAAATTCCCCTTCCAATCTTTCCACCTTTAAGTCATAGTTTAGGTTGAAAACCTTAACTCTGGGAGATGCGTTCATGTTACTTTTAAGCATATTATCAAAATAATTTTATAATATCTAATCATAAATATTTATAATTATAATATTTTAAGTATTTCATGCTTAACATAAAAACAATAACAATGTTATCCTATAGAAGGGGCTTGGGTTCCTATTTTACCAAAAAATTTAAAAAATCATAATATAATATCATAATAATATGATGTGCACTAATTTAATATTATAAAAATGAGATAAAATTGATTTTTAATATTTATTCTAAAATTTTAAATATAAATTTATAAGAATTCTAATATGTAAATATTATTATAATATGTTTTTATGAGTATCTTGTACTTAATAAAAATACAATAACAATGTGGTTCCATATAAGTGACTTAAGCAGTTTGAGCACATATTTTACACACAAGATAAAAAATCATAATATACTACCACAATAATAAAAGGTACATTCATTTTATATTATGTGAATAGGAAAATACAATTAAAATAATATTTTGTCTAAGATGATACTAACAATAACCCTAAATTCACACCATCTTTTGCATCACTTTTATGCCATTCAAAGAAAAAGAAAAAATAAACATAAAATTAATCTCATTTGTAATACTAATTACACTACATATGATACTGTTAAATGATTATCTTTATAATATATTTATAACTCATATTATTTATTAGTATTTTAATACATTCATAACATACTATTATTTGTAAAATGTATTATTTTTTAAGTTAGTTTAAACATTGTTTTTATATCATGTATAACTTTTTAGTTTAGTCATAAATAATTTTAAATATATAGCACCTTTTAAAAAAGAGGAAGATAATCATGCACCATTTTTATTCCTACATTTAAAATATTGTTTATATGTGTGGGGGCACTTACATTTTCCTAACACTTCTCAAATTTTAACAGTTTCCTATATATTTTAAAATATTAAATTAAAACTTAAAATAAATAAAACATAAAATATTGATTTTTTTAAAAATTTAATCATTAAAAAAAAATTAAATTAAATACATTTTTTTAACTTTATATTTAAAAAATTATATTAAAAATATTCTTACAATTTTTTTATAACTTTATTTATTCATTTAATTTTTTTAATTTGTTATTTTGATTCTAAAATTTTATTTAGTTTTTTTTTTCACTTCAAAATATTTGTTTTCTTAAATTTGTAACATTTATTTTAAATTTTACATCAAAATATATGTTTCTTCTTCAATTCCCACTACCCCAGAATCTAACAAAAATAAAGTATTAAATTCGTCTGAAAATAATGCAACTAAAAAATAATTTAAATAAAAATTATGGAAAAGAGTCATTATAAATAATGATTTTTCATGAAGAATACATGATAATTCCCTTATTTCCCATTACCCCACAATCTAGCAAAAATAAAGCATCAAATTCACTTGAATATAATGTAGCAAAAAAATAATTTAAACAAAAATTATGAAAGAGGGTCATTATAAATAATAGCTTTTCATGAAAAAAAACATGATAATTCCCTTATTTCCCCTCACCAAAAATAAAAATAAAAATACAAACTCAATTATAAAAGTGAGATACCACTTGCTTAGGATGGGAAAAAGGAACAAATTGTAGTTGCAATAAAATCCCTCGTCTTAAAATGAACTAATCACATATTTTTCTTATATGAAGTCTTTGAAACCATATGATGCACAACAAGCACATCCCCATGATGGAGGGGATTCAATGAAATCTCCTCTATTTTCATTAATTCAAAACATTTTCATTAACGAGTCTCAATTAAAATGATGTATAATGCTTTAGATAGGAAAAATATTCATGCTAGTATTAGGAGAATATTTTCATTATGGAATGCCTTTTAACATTGTGAGGACCCTTTTTAACATTGTGAGGTCCCCCTTAAAGAAAGATGTAGAAAGAATGATAAACAATATTCTTAGAGGTTATGTTCCTCCAAGCTATGAATAAATCTGCAAAGTGATTTTGAGCAAGGATAAGGCTCATATAGAAGCAAGATTATAAGATGTTAGTGATAGTTTGTAATATACAAAAAAAATTATAATTTTTGATGGGTGGATCAAATTTGCACATATACTTCTCATTAAAAAATTAGCTTCTTCACCTAAACGAGTGATGTTTATTAAATCACATAATGCTTCAGGTCATGTAAAATATGAAAATTAATTGATGGGATTGTTTTGACAATTAATACTATAAATTAAGAACACATAATTTTATGAAAATACTAAAACATAATACTATAAATAATATGTTAGTATGAGGCATGCTTGAGAATAAGTATCCAATAATATTTTGGAAACCATATATAATTTATTGAATATGTAGTTTATTGTATGAACTTAGTGTTTGAATATTTATAAGATGGACTTATCTAAATTAGTCGGTGGGAAATACAAATAAAAGTAAATAACTTCTAATAAACCATTCTATATCTTAAGTAATATATAATAAATATAGTTGTTGCAATGGTGACCACTAGATCATGGGTTCGAACCTTGATTAAATCATGAGGGTTGGGTAGAGTACTAGTGTAAGCCTAAGGGATTGGTCCATTAGACTCAGCCTACAATAACGTGCCTAAATGTGTGTCAGGTTATTGGGTCCAATACGGTGATAATACCATACCAGAAATGTTGCGAGACACTCTCGATTACCAAAAAAAAATATACAATAAATATATTTTCTTGAAACTACTTTAGTATGTTGATACACAAATTTATTTATAATTAATCATGATTGAATGCATGGTAAAATTTAAGCAATCATTTAGGGATATGGTTGTATTATTATAATGGAATAGATGAAGGATTCATCTGAGTACTAACATGATTACTTGTGATGATATTTCTTATCTCATTATTGGCACTGGATTTACATTGTTTTAGGATAAATGAAGTGAATTATTAAAAAATAATTGTCCATTTTTGAATTCATTTGTCTCTTTGATAGTTATAAATGATGCATGGGTGATGTTTTTGAGATCCTTAACTAAATGAGAGAGAAGTTAAAGTTCATATTTATGGTGGAGCTCCTTCATTTGATCAAATGATGATGGAATTGATTTGGACATGTAGTGAGATGAATTAGAAGATGTTTTATAATCCACCTCATTATGTTTATTTTATGATCAATATTATGTGGTTTCATAAGAACCGTGGTTAAATTGTTTCGTATTTGAAGGATGAAAAGTGTATATTAATATATTTTATTCTAAGAAAGAATAGTGCATTCAAATCAAATAAGAGTTCTCATAATATATTAATGCAAAGGGATTTTTTTCTCATCATGATAATACATATGATCATACCAATTTAAAAGTCAACTTTTTGGGAGACATGGGACATCAATGCCCCTAATTCAATCAATGACCATTTGTGTCCTTTCTTATTTTAAAAAAAAATTATATAACATATTACTTAATGGTTGAATCCCAAATTAAAAGTATTATTAAAATTATTATTTTTTTGTTATTTTAATATTTTATTTAAAAGAGAGATTAATATTTAAATAGTTTAATTTTTTTTCATAAATGTCAGTGCTTTTACATGTGAGTAAAAATCTAGTGAATATGCATTCTTCAATTTTTTAAAGTATAATAGATATGGAAACAAAAAGTTAGATGACCTTGTTTATGTGCATTCTATTTTTTATTTTGTGTCGTAATTCACCTAAATAAACTTATGGAAATAATAGGATGCAAGATTAAGCTAACTTTATGGAAGATAGTAATGATTATTTTCCAATTAAAATGTTAAAAAATGATGCAAAACTCTAATTTTAGATCTAGAATTCAATAATTTACAAATGAGGGGCATAGTAGTAAAAACACTAATACTACTTTAAAGGCACAACTAAACTATCTAAATGGTATTTGCTTTTATCTCTTTCTCAAACACATATTTAACATTTTTTTAATTTTAAACATTTTTGTAATCATTAGACTATAAATATGATACCAAATTTTTTAAAACATGTATTTATTCTTAAATATAATTTAAGTTCAGTTGATTGAGAAAATTTTAATCTTTTAATTTTTTGTATTATTAAATTTTAACACTTTTTCTCGATAAATTATGTCTATCTTAAATTTGTTGAAAAAAATCAATTTATAAAATTTATATGACTAAATTTATGAAATTTTATTTTTAAAAAAATTATATATATATATATATATATAATACACAACCTCTCCAAACCTTATTTCGAGTTGCTATCACATCTCTTCAATTATTGAAATATATATACTATAGGTTGTGCCAAAAGTTGTGGAGAACATGCAATATGCCAGCTAGTATGTGTGTTCAAGAATTAAGCACCCAATCTAAAAAATTTCATATTAGATGAATGAAAAAGCCTCACAAAACTTGTTTGATAGGGTTTTGAACTGCATTCACTCAAATAATTACTCAAAATTTCCAAAATCTGAAATATTTTTCTATAGGTTTGTAAACTACATTCACTCAAATAATTACCCAAAATTTCCAAAATCTGAAATAATTTCCTTCAAAATTCAAAGAGTTAAATTGTTTTAGAACTTTGAACATAAGCCACTGATATGCCCTCAATGAACTTTTCACCAGTTTCACCATACAATTTCTTGACTTTAAGCCATTGCAATGGGTCAAGATATCTGCCTTCCAATTTTAGAAGACTTACTTATTTGCAACATCTTGATCTCTCATTTTATGGCTCTTTTTCAAATCTGCATGAAATATTCACAAATATTTCATTCTTAAGATTCCATGAGCCTCAAATTCTTTGAAAATTTAGTATTTATTCCATCGCATATTAGATTTTTTCTCTCTCTGGAAACGTTAAAATTTTCTAGCCATGAGGGTTTGGAGAGGCTTCCGACTGAGTTTGGAAAAATAAAGTCATTCCATTGGTCAGAATTATATCAGAAAAAAGATATGAAGTGAATAAATTTTCCATAGTCCAACTATACATGTGCTACAAATCAAAATAATAAATATTAATGCATACATTAATATATAATAAAACTAAATGTTCAACATTAATATATAATAAAATTATATGTGAAACAAGACTATTTTTTTTGGTTTATCTCCATTTGTATCTAAGTGGTATTATTGCACCTCTTCATATCCAGATACATATTTGTATTTAGTTTGTGTGACTTTTTCATTAACATAAAACTTGTGTACATTGCAGTGGTCAGATTGAGGGACATTTTCTTGTATAGTATATATTTTTTTGACTTTCAATATATGTCTAATTTGTTTCATCATAATTCTTACTAATACTTGAAAGTGAAGAATCTTTTATGACCAACACACTCATATCTTAATATACGGAAGAACCAGTTAAATCTATAATCATTAGAAATTTATATTAATAATATTTAAAAATTATTTCTTAGATTATAATGTAATGGTTAAAACAAATATATTTGTTTCAAAGTGATCCATGTTTAAATTTTATCAATGATCTCGCTACCCATAACAAAATATAGTATGTAACCTGCCAATCTCACATTTAAATGTAAAAAATATATATGAAAATTATCCTTTCAAAAATATCCATACCATTTAAATTTAACTATTATTGATATAAATCTATTTAAAAATAATTTAATAATGCCATACACTTGTAAAAGTTAAAGAATCTATTTCAGAGACTTGATATCTTACAAATATCAATTAGTAAACTCTGGCATCCAAATATGCCTAAATTCCCATTTTAATTTTGTATTTGTAAAGTGCACAACCATTTTAATATTTCCTTCTAGGTTTTATTAGAATTTTAAATTGGAAATATTTCAATATATGTCATTTTTCCTTATTTTGAATTTTGCTCAATTAGCTTACCATTACGTATTTATATGAATTGTGTGAAGCATGCACAATGCCTTTGAGGATCCTACTTCATTTAAGGATTTTTTGTATAGTGTCCTCTTATTATAGATATATAGGAATGATACATGCTAACAGGAAATCAAACATATGAAAAATGCAAAACTTTGGAGCACAATTTATTATCCCTTAAAAAATTTTATACATAAGATAATGAAAATTAGATAAAACATATGATGCAAAGATCAGGAGATTTATGCATGGTGGTAATAATCACAATGGAATTGAAGGATATTCCTTCAACAATGTATTTGAAAGAGAACATGACTTAACTAAATATTATGAACCACCTCCTAATTATATTGCATTTGTAGCTGAAAAGATTTTGGAGGTTCTTTCTCTAAGAGATCTCAAGATTTTTTTTTCTATTTTGGTGTTTAAATTTGTAATAGATTTTTTGAAGTATAGTATAAAAATGATAATTACAATGTAAAGAAGAATAAATGAGATGGAATGACTACAATTAAATTAATTTTTAGAAATATGAACCTAGATTTGGGATGTATATATTGTCTACCACATATATTTTAAATTTGAGTTACTTGGCTAGACTTATCGCATGTAACTATGATCAACAAGTCTGACTTGGGAAAAATTATTGTTTAATAAATTCACTTATCAAGTCTATTTGTGGCAACTATGTATAGCCTACACATTTTTTATGGATTTATGCTTTCTAGGCATGTTTATTATCTAATGTTATTGATTTAACTCTTTAGGGTTTATGGAGTGTAAGCCATAGGTTGTTAAAGGGGTTGAATATAACAAATCAAGACTTAAAATATGTAATAAATACATCCATTGATTTGTAATAGAATTGAGCAAAATTGACATTTCTAATAATAGCAATACATGATGTAAATAAGTATTTAGCTAGAAACTTATTGAGATAGATGATAAGGAGGCTACAAATTGGGTCAAGATTTGATCTTAGTGTCACAAATAGGATCCAAGTGTTAGAACCCTTCTTGGATAGTATCGCCCTAATTAGATAGTAGTGTCAATGGAAATAGTGTCCTCCTTTTGGCACTAGTGTTATAGATGTGTAACTGCTTTGAGATTTTGGGTGCACCTATGTCAAATTTTATCAGTCTTGTTCTTGTGTGCAAAAGTTATGATGACTTATTTTGACTAATTTTGGATGTAAACCCTAGACCACCATGTTGTTAGGGCATCTAATTGGCACAAGTATAAAAGTGTGATGTTAGTGGGGTAGGCTAGACATCCTTAACACCCTTATTGTGATGAGAATTTCCTACATAAAAATACTTCGAAGAGTGATCAAGCCTAATGTAGTTTTCCCCACCTAAGTGCTAGTGCAAGTGCAAGTGAAACTAGTATGAATCCCAGTTTGAATACTTTAAATGATATTGGAGACTATAAATCTGTCTTCTATGCTAAAGATGGTTGTATATGAATTTATGTAGAAGTGAGGAAGAATAGGGATTGATAACCATTATTGTATACAACTTGTTATGAGATAGTTTGTGTTATTTATATATGATTTCCATCTAGTAAATAAAGAGCTAAAATTCATGTATATATAATTTTCTAGTGCTTGTACAGGTCTTCAAAAAGGACTAGGTCAACCCTAGGTGGTTGTTTATTCAAAAATATATTTGTTGGTGACAAAAGGTGGGAAAATAATAATAATGCCCAAGCTGGGACATTAGTGCCATTAGTGCTACTATCCAAGTTACTATGTTAGTGTCTAGGTGGTAGAATCTGAGGCACTAGGAGCCAAGATGCTAAAAAAGGGTCTAAGACTACTTTAGGGATGTGTGTATCCTACATAAAGGATGGATAGGTGTCTAAATAGGCCTTAAGATAGGTATGGGGATAAGTTGTGGATAATTTATCTCAAGTAACACTATTAACACTCGATGATTACATTTACCCTCCCTTTATTCTAGAAATGGAAAAAAGTAAAATGACTACGATAAAGTAAAAAGAAGAATACCTAGACTTACTTGTAAGGCAAGTCTATAAGTTTGGATATGAGTATGTGAAGCATGCTCTATTACATATCATACAAATGAAATGTGCATATATCAATCCTTACTTAAGAGATATCAAAAGCAAAGACAAAATTGAGTAAAGAGATCAGAGAAATGAAATGGATGAATACATCTCACTGGGATGTGAATCAATGCATAAACCTAGTGAAATCATATATGCATGTATCTAGTGATCAATCGATGAATAACTTGGACCCAACTAAATGGCTTGATCAATCCCCATATGTGGGTGGCTCAATAACTCGAGTTGGCCTTGACTCTATTTTTTTCCACCCCTACTTAGTGGATTGTACACTATGAATAACTTGGATTGGATTGATGGCTTATCCAACCCTCTTGTGTAGGTGGTTCAATAACTCAAATAGACTATGAATCCATCATTGCCTACCCATGTGTAGTAGATGAATCTGAAACTAAAATTGTGTGATGTAACTAAAACTATGTAAGATGGCTTTGGGCCATGTGGAAACTCTAAACTGTAAAAATGGTTTTGGGCCACTCAGGAATACCAACCATTATAGACAGAGTAAAGCATCAAATTTGGATTACGATGATATGAATGGTGTCTATATTCTATTGTTGAAAATGGTGTTTAGATTAATAACATAAATAATGACATGAAATTTGCCATTCCATCTGATTAACTAGAGCAAAAGTGAGCATATGGAATCAATGTGTCATGTACATGCCCCAAATTTGATATTTATGCATATGGATTCTGGATTGATTTGTAATAATATGTATCTAAGTATCTAAAATTAAAATGGGAATGATCATGCTAGGCATGATGCCCCCAATATAAGCAAACTAGTATGGATATGTGCTAAACTAGAAAAAATTGGTAATCTGTAATTGAACCTGTGCAAGACCTAAACTGTACTTGGTTTACTTTTCTAGCCAATTTATAATTTATTAAAAATAAGATTATTGGATAGTAGTGCCATATATGGATAGTAGC
This sequence comes from Torreya grandis, assembly GCA_037957365.1. NCBI lineage: Eukaryota > Viridiplantae > Streptophyta > Pinopsida > Cupressales > Taxaceae > Torreya > Torreya grandis. The sequence goes on along the minus strand of JARHVA010000099.1, from coordinate 7,251,434 downwards.
ACTGGTGGTATTAGTGTCCCACTTTGGGTGCTAACGTCCAACTATACTAATTTCTATGCAATCAAAACTAGTCTATGTGTGACTATTTCCCAATTTGTTTTTCTGAGACTAATTTTTATATTTTGTGCTTGTGTGCTAAAAATTATACTCTAAGTGCATTTGGGTAGGTTGATATCTTTGAAAAACCTCTATTAATTCCCCCTCTTTTGATGTAAATTGTTGAACATGTGCAATAATTATCCTTAAAGAAAAAGCTTTGCAATATGTGTGTTAGTTGGATCATATATGATATCTACGTAATAAACCAATATAATGTGCATAAATGACATCAAAATGTAAGATAATTTGAGAATAAGTCTGTAATGTATGATGTATGTTAGATCTAACATTCACAAGGATGTCAAGATAGATATAACAATGTACGCATATATATAAATAACAAATAAGATAAATAAACGGAGTAACTACCTAGGGGGATGGGGCATGATGTCCATCAAGGCACCCAAGGAGGAAGGGGAGATGCATGAGGTCCCTCATGACATCTAAAACTTAAGTGTGCAAAAAATAAAACAAGTGTCATGGCCATGAAACATACATGAAAGTATACATATAAAACACATGAGGCATGCAAAGTAGGCCAAGGGGGCACAATACAAGACACATGGGCACATGTCAGTAAATCTGAGAAATCATGACATAGAAGGACATGTTCAAATGCATACATAAGTAGATTGGTGTAGACCCACATGGAAGGACATGTTCAAATGTCTGCATACACAATCAATAAGGCACACACAAGGACATGGGCATATGTACAAAGCACACATAAAATGAAAGGAAGTGGCGTAGAGCCATAAAATAATGGCATATGAAAATGCCCTCGAATAGATGTAGAAGTATAGAGACACAATCAAGTCTAAACTAGTAAAGCTAGAAATGAAAGTATGCATGAGCATGTGGTATACATCTATATCTGAGCAAAGATTTACATAAGATGAGTCTAAAGTAGTAGTAGTTGGTAAAAAATTAGTGTAGTGTAGAATGATATAACCTAATAATCAAAATTGTGTATAAGATGTTCCCAAATGGGTGAATGTGCTAGATGGGGAACATGTGTATGTTCCCCCAATGGATATATAGTAGCAAATATAGACCTATGTGATGGATTTGATTCCTATAGTAATCTACAAATATTGGACAAGAACAAGTGAAGCATGTATGTATGATAAAAACTGACTAGACTAAGATAGCTAGCATATGTAGTGCCTAGAGAATATAAGAAATGTAAACACGGCAATGCATACAATTTATAATTTATATTTTTTGAGCAAATATTGAAATGTTTCTATGTTTTAACATATTATATATATATTTTATTTTCCTAGATATAAGCTATATATAAGTAAATGCAAGAAATAAATGAGATAATATGGGATGTGGATAATCAAATGTTGGATTTGGAGGGAGGTCATCTAATGTCAGATTGAATCTATCCAAACTCAAATAAATCATCATCATTGTGATAGTAATACTATGTAGTGTGTATCATTATAGCCATATCCTTGGCATTAGTCTAGATTCTCTGCATCCGAATAGCATGATACTCTACTATGTAGGAAGCCTCCTATGTTGTCCCAAGGTAAACCACATTGGACCACGGGGTATCTATATAAAAATAATGGTTCTTATGTTTTCCATCATGTATAATGTGAACTATGTGTCCCTCATGATTGAATGTCAAACATTTATCTAATAAATCAACTCTAGCATCCATCGCCTGTAACCATGTACTGTCAAGTGTAATTTATATATGAGTGCCTATGCTTGTGACAAAGAGTAATGTCTTGGCCACCTTGGGGACACATGTAATTGGTAGTGTGATACGTTATATGGAATCCTGACAATGTATAACATGTTGTATCTCACTCTTTTGATGTCCTATGTTCTATAAAAATGCTAAAGTGCAAGTAGTAGCATCAAAATCCTCATTTATAACCACATAGGGGTTGTATTTATCCTAAACAAAAATATGGATAGTCAATGGATCATTTTGTGAGTATTTGTGTCAATGACAAATTTATCATGGTGCTTGTACCAATGGAGGTGGAGGCTATGTAATCTACCCTGAGCCTTGAACGTATCCAAATTTTATTGTTATGTTGAACATGCATTTATATCATGTATTGTAATCCTCTGAAAGTGATAAAAGGGTATAACATCCTATTGTGATAATTTGCTAAAAGATATGTGATGAATTGTGGGTATTACCATCAATCCTCTGTCAATTAATATTTGTATAATATGATGTCTTCTATCATGTGAACTGTTTACCTAAATCTATATAACTGATTCAATATCCATAGATGAAACCACATATACTAAGTGAATGGAGGAATCTACCTTTAATTGTAATTGAGTGGTTGGGCTTATAGCTATAGGATTATGAACTAGTGGTGTTGCCTATGTTGGAAAAGGCATGAGTACCTTTGAGTCATCTCTATACTCTGTGAGACCTATTGGTGTGAAGCTCAATCCACACAAATAATCATCAATGTATATGGTTATTGGTTCATCTTCTATGGTGGCATGGGAATCTATATCAGAGTTTCAGATATATACTTCCTCTAAACTAACAAGTAATGGTAATTTTGTTGTGATAAAGCCATCATCCAATGTGGGAAGAGATAACTATATTGTAGGATGTCTTCCTCCATCATGGGTGAAAGTAAATGTTCTATAGGCAGATTTGAAATGGGTGTAATAATAGTGGTACTAGATTCCCCAACCTCATATATATGCATATACTCAATCCTAGTATTTTGAAATGGGGAATCTATATGAACATGAGGTGTCCCATCTAAAGATGTGCTTGGGGTGGTAGTCTTAGTGACTCTACAATATCAGAATGGTTGATTATCTAATGGATAAGTGTATAAGTATCCATCATGTAAAAACTTGATGCATATGTGCAATTTAGAGGGTACAAACTCCATAGCACATATCCAAGGTCTCCCGAGTAATAGGTTGTAGTGTAAATGATTAGGCATCACTAAAAATTATTTAGGTAGTATTTTTGGCCCAACCATAATATCCAATGTAATGGACTCCAATGCCTATCTAGGAATGTCTTAAAAACTGCTAATGTTCTTATATGTCTTTTGAATGGATGTTATATCAACCCCCATAATCTATATAAATGTGAGGTTGCATATGTTAAGTCCTGAACCACTATCAATTAAAACTCATTTAATAGTTATGGTCTTGATTTGTGTCTGAATGAAGAGTGGTAGATTCTGATTAACAACTAACAATGATGGCAAATCCTCATTGACAAAAGAGATAACATCCTCAATGTTCTTGATAGTCTTCATGATAGATGCAAAATAAGTTGGCTTTGTGTAACAAGGCAAGGATGTATGATTAAGTGTCTAAAAAAGAATATCTTTGAAAACAATTGCCTTATGAAGTAATTCCAAGATAGAAATCTTAGCTAGTGTGTTTCTTAATGGATCCATAATATCAAATTCTTTATGTTGATCCCTAGGTCCCATTGTAGTGTTTTGGGGATAAGGGGGATGGTAGGATTACATTGTTCTCGTATAGGCTGAGGAGGCATTATGTTCCATCTCATAACAACTCAAACCATATGGTCTACTATTTATCAAGGGAAAGTAGCAGAGGTGGGATGGGAGTGAAGGTAATCAACTGGTCTAGGTGGAGGCAAAATAAAAAGAGTCCTCTAAGGTATTTATCAACTAGTAGTAACCAAAGGTATCTCAAAGTGAGCCATGCAATAATGATCCTCATATAAATGGGACTCAAAAGAGGGTGGACCAATGTGTGAAATAATCAAAGTTCTAATAAGGTCCATGAGAGGAGTGACATACATGTACATCTTTCTATAAATGGTGGGTAATAGGCATGCAAGACAAACCACAAAGTATAAAATGGCATCCTTCATGATAATAATGATGAAAGGTTGCAAACAAAAAACTAGGTATATTCTAAATATAAGAGGGGAAACCCTAACAGTGTACTAGGTTTTGAAATAATGTGCTCAAAGTAAGTCAAGTTCATGAAATGATTTAACTTTTTAGGTTTTATGGGGTGTAATCCCTAGTTTTTTAAAGGGGATGAATATAGGAAATCAAGGAGTAAAATATGCAATAAACACAACCATTGATTTGTATTAGAACTAAGCTAAACTAACATTTCTAATAATAATAATAAATGATGCAAACAAGTACTTAGTTGGAAACTAATTGAGATAGATGATCTAGAGGCTAAAAACCAAGATAGGATCTAATCTAAGTGTTTTATACAAGATCCAAGTGTCAGAACCCTTTCTAGATAGTAGCACCCTAACTAGACAGTAGCGGTAATGGTAGTAGTGTCCTCCTTTTGGTGCTAGTGTTTTATGTGTAGAACTACTCCAAGATTCAAGGTGCACCTATGTGAGAGTCTACCAAGCTCATTATTATGCGCACAAGTTTTGATTCCCTATTGGTGACCTATTTTAACTATTTTTACATGTAAACCCTAGACCTCCATGTTTTTAGGGCATCTGATTGGCACAAGTATCAAAGTGTGATTTTAGTGGGGTAGGCTAGACATCCTCAACACCCCATTGTCATGATATTTTCATACATACCAATATTTTTAGGATGGATCAAGCCCGATGTAGTTCTCCCCACCTAAGTGTTGGTGCAAGTGTAAGTGAAGCTAGTATGAATGCTAGTTTGAAATCTTTCTGTGATGTTGGATACTATAAATATATGTATTCTAAGTTTGGGATGGTTTTAGATGACTATATGTAAAAGTATGCCATAATAGGTATTGATAGCCTTGATTTTACACAACTTTTTCTTAGCTAGTTTGTGTTATTTGTAATTGATTTCCATCTAATGAATAAAAGGCTAAAAGTCATGTATATATATTGTTCAAATGCTTTTGTGGGTCTTAAAGGAGGTCTAGGTTGACCCTAGGTGTTGGTTGATTTGAAAATATATCTATTGGTGATAAAAGGTGGGGAAAAGATAATAACACCCAAAATGGGACATTAGCGCCATTGGTGCTACTATCCAAGTTATGGTGCTAGTGTCTAGGTGGCATAAATTGAGGCACTAGGGGCCATGATTGTAAAATAAGGGTCAAGGACTACTTTAGAGATGTGTATGGTCTATACGAAGGTTGGATAGGTTTTTGAATAGGCCTTAATATAGGTATGGGGATAAGTTGTGGATAGGGCACTCTTAGCACTCAAGTGCCATTTTTAGATGGTTACAATTACACATTTTTGTATGCTCATATCTATATTTCACATGTTAGAATCAATAACTTTGTTGTCTCTTATTTATTGACCTAGTTTGACACTCATTACAAAAAAAGGGTCATGGATTCATGTAGCCACCAAGGTGGTTTTATTAACTACATATCACATATGCTAGAATCTAGAATTAGACCTTTATGTAGTTTTGAGTGTGTAAATGTAATATCTCAAACAAGGGTTCTAAAACTCCTCATCACTAGAAGCGATGATGCAGATACATGAAAATATAAATCTTATTTTTTTATAGGGGGTAACTTGAGGCAAAATTAAATAAATCCATTGCAAGTGTGTAATATATGAATCAATTAAGCTCAACTTAATCTACGAATAATGATGAAACTCAAGGATTCACTAGGTTTTTATCTTTTCTTGTCTTCTCTTATTATAATTTTTTATTTGTAATTTATGAAATGAATTTATATGAAATTGTATAAATAGGGTGTTATAGGAAAATTAATGCACTTGGGTTTATTCTAGAAGTGATGTGTTTTAACTTTTTAGGACTTAGAGAATGTAAATTCTATGTTTGATCAAAGAGATGAGTAGACTAAATTAGGGAAATAATACGAAATAAATATAGCCACTGATTTGTTATAGAATTGACTAACTTTGAATTTTCTAAAAATAGTAATAAATAGTGCAAATAAAGACTTAGCTAGAAAACACCTGATATGAATGATCTAAATAATATAAACTTAGATGGAAGCTGGTCTGAGTGTCATAAACTATATCCCTATGTTAGAACCTCTCATGGATAGTAGCACCATTATTTGAAAAGTGGCAGTAGTGTCTTGATACTGACGATAGTATCCTTTATGTAGGATTGTCCTAAGTTGTTGGGTGCACCTGTGTCGAGATCTCTAGGGTATGTTCTTACACACATGAGTTCTATAACTTGTATTATGCCTGCAATAAATAATTTTTTGTTCAAACTCTAATCCTCCATTTAAATAGGGCATGATCTAAAAAGTGTGTTCATTAGTAGGGTAGGTTGGACATCCTTAACACCTCATTGTGAAGATATTTTCCTACATACCAATACTCTGAGGAGGAATCAAGCCTGATGTAGTTCTCCCCACCTAAGTATCGGTGTAAGTGCAAGTGTTGCTAAAATGATAGTGGCCTTGAGTGCCTTGAGTGTGGTTGAGACTGGAAATATAGAAAATTTGAGCTTAGGGATGATGTAGATGGTGGTATGTAGAAGTAGGGTAGAATAAGGATTGATAACCTTAATTGTGTTCAACTTTTTATATGCTTGAATGTTTTGTTTGCATGTGATTTCCATCTAGTGCTTAGAGGGATAAAAATCATGTATTTATACTACTTTCTTTGCTTGTGTAGATGATAAAAAAATGTCGAGGTTGACCTTAGGAGGTTTTAGTTTTTAAAAATATATTTGTTTGGGAAAAGCTAGGGTAAAAGACATTAGCACCATATTGGGGACACTATCACCACATGGTGTTGGTGTCCTTATTATGGCACTAGTGTTTAACTAGTATAACACTAGGCATGAAGGGATAGGATCAAGAAATGAGGATATAGGATTGATTGTTGGGTTGACTAGAGATGCATGTGGCCCGCATAAAGGTTGGATAAGTGTGACAACATGCTCTAGGATAGGTCTAGGTCTAATATATGTATGGCTAGTCTTAAGTAACACTCTTATCACTCAAATACCACTTTTGGGTGATTACATTTATCTCCCCCCACTTTATTCTATAAATGCAGCAAAGTGAAATGACTAAGATAAAGGAAAAAGAAGCATACCTAGACTTTCCTAGGAAGTGAAGCCTATGAAGTTGGGTCTGAGTATGTGAAGCATGCTCCAGTTTGTGTCTTGTAAATGAAACATGCATAAATAAACCCTTAAGAGATATCAAAATCAAAATACTAAACTTAGTAAATAAGTAAAACTAAGTAAAGAGATAGGAAGGACGAAAGGAACAAATACACCTCACTAGATATGCAAACCAATGCATGAACCTAGTGAAAAATTATGTGTGTGTATGTATATAGTGATAAATCTATGAATATCTTAGACTGGTATGATATCTTTCTAAATCCTCATGTGTGGGTGGCTCAATAACTCCATCCAGTTTTGACTCCATCATTTACCACCCCTCCTTGGTGGATCATGACCTGTGAATAGCTTGGATTAGATTGATAGTGTGTCCAACCCTTTCAGATGGGTGGCTTAATAAATCAATTAGGCATTGACTAAATATTTTTCCACCCATGTGTAGTAGATGCATCTAAAACTAAACTTCATAAATTATTGTAAATGTATAACTTAGTATATCTAACTATGTATGTCAACTCTATGGCCACTTAGGTATATTAGGCAGCTCTGGGACACGTAGGAATGCCAACCACCAAAAATGGAGTAAGGCATTAAACTGGTGTGTAACCTAGAATATGATGTTGGGTGTATACAACATAGAGAATGACATATAATTTGTCATTCCATCTGATCAAATAGTGTGTAACTGAGTATATGGAAATAATGTGCCATGCACATACCCTCAAATTTGATATCTAAACATATGGATTCTAGACTGAGTTGTAATTAAATGTATCTAAATATTTGAACTGAATATGGGAATGGTCATGTTGTGCATGATTCCCCCAAACTAATCAAACTAATATGAATCTGAGCTAAAATAATATGAATCTAAGCTAAAATAGTATGAACCTAAGTAAAAATTGAGTATAATTGATAAACCTATAACTAAATCTATGTAAACCTATATTGTACCTATTATACTATTCTAGCCAATCTGAATTGTTCTGAAACTGAGGCTACTAGATAGTAGCACCATATCTTAGATAGTAGTTCCATATGGTGGTAGTGTCCCCATTTGGGTGCTAGTGTCATTTTGGTATGAATTTTGTGCAATGGTACTGCTTTTTAGGTCACTATTTTCCCACTATGTTTACCCGTGTCTGATTTTCTATAACTAAACCTGTGTGCTAAAAAATGTATTATGAGTGCAATATAGGAGCTTGATCTCTACGACAAAGCCTTTTTAACACCCCCTTTTGAGGGGAGTTGTTGAACCTATTCAAGAACTATCCTCAAAAGAAAAAGCTCTACAAAATATGTGTTAAATGAAGCATATATGATAACTACATGATAAGCCAATATAATGTGCATACATAACATCAGAATGTAAGATGATATGAGCATAAGTATGTAATGTAAGATGTATGTCATGTCTAGCATTCACAAGGGTGTCAAGATAGATATAACAATGTATATAAAAATAAATCTAAGTAAAATTAGGTAGCTACCTAGTGGGATGGGGCATGATGTCCATCATGACACCCAAGTAGGAAGGGTAGATACATGAGGTCCCGCAGGTATCAAAACTTGGTGTGTTTAAAAATCAAAAGAAAAGTGTTATGGCCATAATGCATATAAGAAATCATACATACAAAACACACGAGGCACACAAATTAGACCAAGGGGCCACAATACAACGGACATGGACACATGTCACTAAATCTGAGAAAATAAGACATACAAGGACATATTCAAATGTCTACATACGCAAGTTACAATCAAGTTAGTGTAGAGCCACATAGAAGGACATGTTCAAATGTCCACATATACAATCAGGAAAGGTACACACAAAGACATGAGAACATGTCCAAAACATACATACTATGAATAGAAGTGGATTAAAACTAAACAATAATGGCATATTCAAATGACCTTGAATAGAAGAAACATAGAAATACAATGAAGTCTAAACTAGATAAGCTAGAAATGAAAGTATACATGAATATGGAATACAAATATGTGTAATATCTAGAATGTACATATTATGAGCCTAATGTAGTAATTGTCAGCAAAAAATCCAAGTGAGAGTAGCAATGATCAATATCAAGATAGAACAATGCTAAAGCTAAGAAGTAGAGTATAGAAAGATAGAACCTGGTAATTAAAATTGTGTATAGGGTGCCCCCAAGTGGGCAAATGTGTTAATTGAAGACCCATGTATCGATGTATATGCCCCCAGTGGGTAGATAATAACATGTATGGATCGATGTAGTGAACCTAAGTCTTGTAGCAATATGCAAGCACTTGACAAGAACAAGTGAAGCATGTGTGTATGATAAAACCAACTATATTAAGGTAGATAGAATATGTAGTGTCTAGAAAATATAATAAATGTAAACATATCAATGCATACAATCTAAAATTTTGTGTTTTCTAAATGTTTTATATTTTTTAATAATATATAAAGTTTTTGTATTTTTTGGAAATAAGTTATGTACAAGCAACATGAAAATGAACTATGTACAAGGAGTAAGAGAGAAGGAAAATATGTACAAGAAGGGAGAAACCATACTAATTGATGATTCTCATGGGAGACTCACTATCACTGTGACCTATGTCAAATAAGGTAACTATGATCGTGTGTGTTGTGTGATTTCTGTGATAGTTAAATGTTGTTGTACTAAGAATATAAGTATTGTTCATTATCAAAACCATAATAACATGGAATGTTAGAGGGAATTGCCTCATATTGTGGATTTGACCTTTTTGAATTATTCTTTGGAAGATTGCTTGTGATTTTGACCTTTGAAACTCTACTTATTGTATACATATGGTGTTGTGGAGGCTCTTTTTCTAGAAAGCCTATTTTGAGAATGCTTGTTGGCTTAGCATGATTTTGAATTTGCAACTCAAGTTATTTAACTTTTTGTAACATTTCCTATGTATCTAGACTTGTTGCCTTGATAAAATGTATCTGTGAATGATTTTCCTTAGAATGTTTAATAAATCCCAAACGTTGTTGACCAACATTATCAACTACTAGAATAGGGAAGTGATAACTTGGGCCTGTTTTCCCAAACCTTTACCATGATAATCAAACTGTTGTAGATATTTATGACCAAAATCATACCATTTTGAAAGTTTAGCCTCATTTTGGATAGGTATATCTGCCTTTTTTACTTGTTTTACTTGTGCTTGTTGTATTGTTTCTTACTATGATTGTGATTTATGAACTTTTTGTTGTTATGAGTTATGCTTTGGTAACCACTTTTATATTATTTCTGAATTTGAACTTTTTTGAATATGTAGATGTGCCATTGTATGTTTTTTGGATGATGTGTCACTAAGTGAGTCATATATATCCATTATTTGTTGTATTTTCCTTTTTAATTATAAACATGAATAGATGTGGTGTCCATACATTCTATGATATGCACAATAATATCTGGATCTCCTCACTGGGTGTAGATGGGGTAGGTTGATCAACTTAGCTATAAGTATTTCCCTTAATACCTCACTTGAAATCTTATTTGACCTTTGAATGTTTTTTGAATCACTAGTAGTAGATGTACTTTGTTGTGATTTATGATTTGGATATGAAAGAGTGTTAGGCATATTTTTACTAGGTGTAGATACATATACATGATTCATGCTAGCATATTTTGAATATTGTGTACATGTAATGTGATTTACCAATAATGTGACTTGTTCAATGAATAACTAATTTTGATTATATAAATATGATATTAACTTTCTCATACTGATAATTTAATCCCTTAGAATCTCACAAGTGCAAACCCTAGTTATTTTTGATTGAATATGTAGGAACACACCCTGTATGGAAGAGGTGTGAATAGGCTAAGTGTGGAGATTAGGTAAAATTGTATAAGCTAATTCATCTCATGGAGGAGTGATAGCATGGACCTAGATAGAGGGAAAGTATTTATCACCCTCATAGAGATGAGGAGGAGAAGGAGATTCTTTCATGTGCATAATATATGACATTGAAACTTGAAACTTAGTTGTTAGCTTATGTAATATATCCTCTATGTATGTAAGTATCTACTTGTTAATAGAATTAAACTTAAAATAAAGATAACCTCCTATGAAATATGACATATATTTCAATCGATAAAAGGCATCATCTATACATGTGTTTATGTATTTTTTGAGTTCATTCTGAATTAAAGGGAATAAGCATGCAAATTAAAGTATTAAACTTTACAAAAAAAAGTGATATGCTTATTTTGCCATTATTATCATGATTGTATCAAATAAAATCAAAAAATATATGGATCTAAAATTTGAATGTTAAAAATATAAACCTTATGGTTATATAGGGTTAGGGTTTGTGTAATATTTGAAGTAAGTCAGGTTCGTCAAATGTTTAGACCTTTTAAGACTTAACAAGTATATTCTATGTTTGATTAAAGAGCTAAATAGACTAAATCAGGGTAATATGTAATAAATATAGCTAATGATTCGTTATAGAATTGACTATCTTTGACTCTTCTAAAAATAGTAATAAATAGTGCAAATAAAGACTTAGCTATACAACACCCAATATAGATTATTTGAGTGCTAAAAACTGAGATGGAAGTTGGTTTATGTGTCATAAACTAGATCTCTATGTCAGAACCCCTCCTAGACAATAATGTCATAATTGGATAGTAATGTCATTATTGGCAAAATGGTGGTAGTATCCTCTATGTAGGACTATCCTAAGCTTCTTGGTGGACCTGTGTCTATATCTATGGGGTTTGTTCCTGCATGCATGATTTTTGGAACCATATGTCATGCTTGTAATAATTGATTTGTTTTAAAAACCCTAATCCTCCATATAACTAGGGCATGAGCTGAAAAGTGTGTTCATTAGTAGGGTAAGTTGGACATCCTCAACACCTTGTTGTGAAGAGAGTTACCTACATACCAATAGTCTAAGGAGGGATTAAGTTTGATGTATTTCTCACAACTTAAGTGCTAGTGTAAGTGTAAGTGATTCTAGTATGATAGTGGCCTTGTGTATTCTTCAGACTGGAAATCTGGAAAATTTGAGCTTAAGGTTGTTATAGATGGTGGTATGAAGAAGTAGGGCATAATAGGGATTGATAACATTAATCAACTTATTCTATGTTTGAATGTATATTTTCCATCTTATTTCCATCTAGTGGTTAGAGGGGTAAAATTCATGTATTTATACTATTTTGTTACTTGTGCAGATGATAAAATATGTCTAGGTCGACCTTAGGAGGCTTTAGTTTTTAAAAAGATATATGTTTAGGAAAAGATAGTGCAAAAGATATTATCGCCATTTTGAGGACACTAGTGCCACATGGTGCTAGTGTCCTTATTATAGTGCTAGTGTCTAGCTGGCAGAACACTAGGCATGAAGGGTTAGGATCAGGAAATGAGGGTCTAGAATTGCTTTTTAGGTTGACTAAAGATGCATGTGGCCTGCACGAAGGTTGGATAAGTGTGATAATAGGCTCTAGGATATGTTTAGGGCTAATCTAGGGATAGGTAGTCTCAAGTAGTACTCTTAGCACTTAAATAACACTTTCAAGTGATTACATGATGATAGGTGTAAATTAAGGCATGTGACTTATAGAAAAAGGTAAAAGGGCCCACAAAATGGTCTTGGGAAGAATTGTTAGTGTGAATAATGACCAAAAATTTCGACTAGGTCACACTTGTAAGGCCTAAATTTTTTACCAAGGATGAATGATAACTCTAGTCTCACAGTAAAACATAGAAATGCATCATATTCAACTTAAATTTTTTAATAGATAGATTTTGTAAGTGTTAGACATGATTTTGAGATTGAAGGGTTGACATGAAGTTCAATGTGGATAAGGACATGCTTTTAAAAATTAAAATTAAGAACAAGTAAATCAAATATCATAAATTATGAAAAAAATACTAAATTAAATCATCTTCAACCAAATTTAGGTTTCTACACTTCCAACTCCAATAAAGGTAGTAAATTTAGATTTAAATTTCATTACATCATCTTAACATTGCGCTGCTCCTGGTGCTCATTTTCTTATACTTGCATTACTAAGATATTTAGGTGGTACCCATTTGATATATTTGTAATTCAAATGCAGAACAAATTCCACTTTGCAATCAGTCTCAATGACAATTATAGAAGAATCAAATTTTGTCTCAACCATATCTATGTAATAGGTTTTTGTACTCCATCTTATTGGTATCCTTGTCATCAAACATGTAAAGTTCATCAAAGAAACCTCCAAAAGAGATTTTAGATTTGATACGTTTAAAAAAATATTTATTGTGGTATTTAAGTCAGAAATATGTTCCTTTCATGATAGTGGAATATTTCAATTTCAGTGTATTTCAAAACATATATATATATATATATATATATATATATATAAAATAAAATAAACTTTTTTCATTAAATTAACATAGATTTACAAGAATTAAAAAACAAATCTTAATTATAAAATAATAAGATTTTTGTAAAATAAACAATTTATGTGGAAGAGATGTATATTATTTATGCTACATTATAATAGGGTGAACATTTATTTTATAAATAAATAAAACTGAAATTTATAAATTATCTTTAAGATAAAAAATTAATAATATCTACTCAACACATATAATCATGTAAATATGAAAAAAAATCAATATTAATATATATGTTAAAATAAATTTTGTTAATAATAACCATTTGATGCAGCCACCTTATAGGTGTCATCACATTTCTAAATATACTCTAATTTTAAAATTATTTACATTTCCAAAAAATATTGACTTACAATTTAAAATCTTATTAGATAAATATTTGGTTTTATACTTACAATTTAAAATCTCATTAGATAAATATTTGTATTAAAACCATCCAAAACTTAAAATTTTATTGGAGGTCTCTAAAATTATAATTTATATTGTGCTTGAATATTTTTTAGAAAGTTATAATTTTTTGAAAATGACTCAAAACTATCATGCAATAGGCTTGCATCATTTTTGTGATCATTGTATTACAGTGATAAAGATATATTTATTTTATCTTAAGCTTGCATTGTGCATATCATTATTAATATTGCCTATAAGCTACTATTGTAATGGCCTCATGCGATCATTTAGATTTGACTGCAATCAATAGCTAATGGTGATTTGTGTTGGTGTAAAAATTAAAACAGTTTATAATATTTCCCATTTTTTATTATTTTACCCAGTTATTACTAAAGAGTGATTAATATATATTGAGTCATCTAATAAAATTGGAATGAGAGTTTTATGTAATCATAAGTTTGAAAATGTATTGATAGTTACTAAATATTTTTTTATAGACACTAATAAAAATTTATCATATGATTATTTGCCCCTGTGACATGCATTTGATTGTGTTAGGTTGAGTAGCATAGTTATAGATAGTTTGGTTTGACAGGTGTTTTTTTAGGAGCTAGCACATTACAAATTCCCTTATATATCACAAATCTCTTTTGTAAACCACATCAGGCAGGGCTACGTTCTGGTCAAATGTCTTTCACATTGCAATAAAAGCAAATCTAGAATCCAATGCATTTGTCCCAGAGGATTTATTGATTTTTGGACTAAATGTAAGGAAGCACAACAAAGAGCTTGGACTTATCAAAGATGTGTGAATTTTCTTCTGTTAACATTGTAATTGTTTCTCTTTTGTATTCAATTTATTCTAACACATTGGCTTCCTTTTTCCATCTTGGATGAACATAGAAGTGGACATCTCAAGAACATTGCTTGCCAGTGAGCATTTTATTCACACTTCTTATAATTGCCATATTTATTTTTTCTTTGGTTTCAATTGCATTGTTTATTATTGAGTAAAAAAAATGCCCAGTTGATTTTGTTTTGAGAGACTTGTAGGACACACATGCAATGTCACGTTGATTTTTCTTTGGTAATTTTTTTTTGAAGTGATAGCATTGAAATGCCTCAACATTTTGTGGGTTCCAATTTTAAGCAACATCCAGTACTATTTTTCCTTTTTGGTTGATTCCCATTTTGATCCCCTTGATGTGGGTTTAATTTTAAGCTATACCCATGAATTATCAAATGCCTCAATTATTTTTTTACATTGGTGGGCCGTGGGTTTCATTTTCTTATTGGACTTCCTCCTTTCTTAGGGGTGTAGACTAGGTCCTTGACTGCATTTGATGAGAATCCACGTCATCCAGGTTGTGCTTGTTTAAATTTGATGAGAAATGATTTAGCCTAGTTTGTCTTTAAATTTGATGAGGATTGTTATCACCCATCTTGTCCTCCTTTAAATTTGGCAAGAATTAGTGACACCCAATTTTGTCACTTAAATTTGATGAGAATTGGTGACCTAGATTTTGTCATGGTTTAAATTTGACAAGAATTGGTGAGATTGATTATTCATTACTAATAATATCCTTGTTCATATAAGGATGGTGCTTAAGAATTATATTGATATAGATACTCAAATTTCATGAAATTCTTTTGAAGTTATGTGTTCATGTTTGGAAACATTTTTTTGTGTTTTTTCCAATTTTGCCTCTCGTAATATTTGAAGCATTCTTTTTGGATCCAAATTTGCATTCCTTTTGGTAATGTTTATTAGCAGATATCATAGTTCCTTGGGAATTAATGTGTATGGTATTGCATGCTTGCAACATATAGTATGTAGGACTTATAAGGGAAATAGGCTTTGACACACATTCAAGTTAAATTATGATTTGCTTATCTTTTATTTTATAACTTATAAGTAGTTATATGGGAATTTAATATATAATAGATATATGTTTTTTTAGAAAACAGTTTTACTATTTAGAGATTCGATTTGGTATGATTTAATTATTAGGCAATCCAAGTACTCGCCAATACTTCTAGCAATATTGAGAATAGTATTCATTTGTGTTACACCATCTTGAATATATTTGTGGAATGTGTCTAATTATATACATGAAAGCTTCTATAGGAAAAGTGGTTCATTGATTGATATTTTTGGTAATTTAAAGTCTAATTAAAGCCTATTTCTTTCCTTCATTCATCGATAATCAGATTTTGATTGCAATAGCATAATATTTTCATGTTTCAGGGTATTACATCAAATTCAGGCCATCTTACTGGTCACTATTAGTTGCTTTGGAGCATATTTCAATATTTAAGATATCATAAACTTGAAAATTGGAGTGACTTGATCTATTTATTTTTCTCACCTAATTTTAAAATAGGCATAATTTTATTACATGGAAAGCATTTTTCATCTGCACCCTATAATTGGATAATCTACAATCTAACAAAAGATAATTGAGGCATTCAATGGCAGATTAAGTGGGGGATTTTGCCATCATGTTGATGGCCATCGAAAGTCAATATTTTCATCTTTAGTTACCAATGTCATTATGTTTATTTAATGGAATTTGTAGATGTATGCAAAAGAAAAATTGTCCTTTCAAGGTCAGAGTTGTTGTTATTGAACAAGAAACTCCTTGGTTTAGGCTTCTGTTGTTTTCACCAAGCAGAGATAGGGCCAAGATTCTGAACTCCCCTACCATAGCATTCCATGAAACGACAGTTGTAACTAAAAATTTGGTGAAAAATCTAATTTTATTATAGTTTTGAGGACGTCCATACCTTACTCTGAAGCTCTCTTTCCCAAAACTACTACAAAAATTATTGATATACTCTCACAGGAAAATATTATAACCGTGTAACGACCCTTGTTGATCTTACATTTTCTATTACATGGACTCTTCTAATTTTTTTTAAAAAATGTTAATGTTAGTCTTATCTTACACATAGTGCATCTAATATATTTATTATGATATGTGAATTTTACATATTTCACTTTAAAATATAGTTTAAAATATTTTTTAAATAAATAATTACTATTCTTTCTATCTCTTTCGGTTCCCACAATCGCATAATTTTTTTCAATTTACCAATTCATATTTGATTTCTAAATTCATTTTAAATGTTTCCTTTTGAACTGTTCTTTTTATTTTTTTCATTTTAATGTTGAGTTGTGGAGCTAAAAGCTTCAACTCTTTTCAAATAGAAGGAACAGAAGGTTGCTGAGATCCAGGAGCACCGACATCGGCAGCAGGACCTACGTCGGTCGTGACCAGTGCAGAAGGCCACCAGCGACGGCAGGGAGTCGGTCGACGTCGGCAGAACCAGGCAAGCAGGGACCGGCATCGGTCGCCTGTGTGTTCCAGAACTGTTTGTTGCACGGACAATTAGTTAAGTGAACGAAGTGTTTGCATGTAAAGGCCAGTTAGAGTCTTGAGCTGTGAGGATAATTGTCTAAATTAAGAGTCTAAGTTATTGTTTAAGTCTGGGATCTATTTATAGACCCATTGGCATGTATTGTAATTGGTATAAGATAAGGAAGGCAAGGAAGCTCCTTCTAAGTGTAAGATCATTGAGTTTCAGGTTGTTGCAAGCTCATAGGAGATCTACATGTGTGAGTATGGTCTATTGAATTGCAGGTTGCAGGTTCATGGGAGATCAACTTGAAGTGCTATAGAGTGCTTGGTGTACCGGCAGGGTTATTACTGACTGGTTGGAGAGGTGAACACCAATTCTGTGTGTGAGTTGGTTGTTGGGACCATTTTGTTTGTGTAGGAGAGTGTTGTAGAAGAATTACTATACACTTGAGGTGTGGGAAGCCTTTGTAAGGTGGAAGAGTGTGGCGGCTCTTTATTGTATTCTTTTCTGTAAAGTGTTAATACAAGATAGTGTATTGTCTCTCATATTCTATGCTATTGGTGAATTCTAGTTACTTGTATTTCTGGTTATTTCCGCATTTATAATTGCTTATATTTGGTAATCATACTGTGCTCTTTCTGAGGAGCAAGATCCTAACAAAGTGGGATCAGAACAGGTGTTGTTCTTGTGATCCCCCAACAAAGTGGTATCAGAGCTGTTGGTTGGGATACTAACAGATTGGATTAGATCTGGTTAGTGTGTTTTTTGATTACAGGTTACTCACAGGGTTTCTATTTGAGTGGGAGTTGAGCAATGGCAGAAGACAGTAAGCTACGGATGGAAAAGTTTAATGGCAAGAACTACCAATTATGGAGGATGCAGATTGAGGATTATCTGTATCAGAAAGATTTATACTTACCGTTGGGTGGGGTTGTTTGCAAACCCTCGGATATGAAAGATGAAGAATGGGAGGTTCTTGATCGGAAGGCTCTGGGATCTATTAGATTGAGTCTTGCATCATCTGTGATTTCCAGCTTATCACAGTGTAAGACAACGGTGGAGTTGATGGAATCTTTGGCAAATTTATATGAAAAACCCTCAGCTTTTAATAAGGTATTTCTTATGAAGCGTTTATTTAATTTGTAAATGTTGGAAGGTGGATCTGTTCATAGCCATCTTAGTGATTTCCATGGTTTGGTAAACCAATTAAGTTCAGTCAATATTGTATTTGATGATGAAATTAGAGCTCTCTTAATCTTGTGTTCATTACCTGAAAGTTGGGAAGGTTTGGTAATGGCAGTTTCTAACACTGTGTCTCCTTCAAAAGTCTTGAAAGTGGATGATGTTGTGAGTGTGATCTTGAATGAAGAGATACGCAGGAAAAGCACAGGTGAGTCATCATGGAATGCTTTGAGTGTTGAAGGTAGAGGAAGGCAAAGAGAGAAGATAGAGCATGGGAGATCAAGGTCCGAGATAGGCAGAAGATCCAAGTCCAGGTATGGCAGAATAACCTGTTGGAAGTGTGGAAAGCAAGGGCACTTAAAGAGAGATTGCAGATCAAGTGAAGATCAGCATGAAGGACATGAAGAAGAAGCAGATGTTGCAGATTACGCTGCACAGGATGCTCTGGTATGTTCTTTGGATAAAGTAGAATCTTGGGTTTTAGATTCTGGTGCCTCTTTTCATGCATCCTCACATAGGGAATTTTTTCATGAATATGTCCAGGGAGACTTTGGAGAAATTTGTGTAGGGAATGGTAAACCTTGTCAGATTGTTGGCAAAGGGAAAGTGAAGCTGAAACTGCAGATAGGTAACACATGGGTGTTAAAGGAGGTCATGCATGTCCTAGTTCTGGAGCGGAATTTAATTTCTGTTAGAAGTTTGGGTGATGAGGGTTGCATAGTAACTCTCACAGTGGACTCTTGGAAGGTTACCAAAGGTACACTTGTTGTAGCTAGAGGTAAGAAAGTAGGTACGCTTTATCTATCTACTTGTATTATTGACTCTCTTTCTGGGTTATCTACTTCAGCTGTAGATTCAGAGATGTGGCTTGATAGGCTTGGTCACATAGATAAGAAGGAGATGCTTGTTCTTGAGTCAAAGGATATGCTTTCAGATTTGGAAGGTATGGATCATGGTTTCTGTATGTAGAAGAAGAAGGTGACGTTTCTTGAGGAATCTGATGTTAGTGACAAGAACAGGAAAGCCTTGGTTTTCAAGGAGAAGGTGACGGATAGAGTTCAGCACAAGATGCAGAAGAATTCTGAGCAGAGCAAGGGTGTTTTGGAGAAGGATTTGATACAAAAAGAGCTCACGAGAAAAAGTCAGGTCTCACTAGAAAAACACAGAGGTCAACGTCGACAGGAAAACTGGCATCGACATCCATACAGGGACCGACATCGGCTATGTGCAGCCCGATGTTGGTGACTCAGGGTAGATAACTACCGGCGTCAGCCAGGGGAAAATGACGTCGGCAAAGGGGCAGTCGTAGGGATCTGACATCAGTCGAGTGCAGATTGAGATGTGACTGGCATCAGTTACTGAGACAAATTTTGGGTGGACAGCAAGCTGTCAAGGTGTCTCAAGCACCCATATGGAGGACTGAAGGCGTAAGTAAGTTCTTAAATTCATCATTTCCCTTCTTTACACTACTTGTTGCTCACTTATGGCATAGGACCAAGAAGTTATTGAAGAAGCAGAACAAGTAGATCCAGGAAACAGTGGGAGCTTGGCATGGATGAGGATGTGATTCCTTAGAGGAGAACCAAATAGTTGTTTTGGGTAGAGTGGCCAGCTAGAAGCAAGCACTGAGAGACGAATGGATGTTCAGGATGAAGAAGAGCGGAAATGGATATGTGAGATGGAAGATCAGGGTATATGATCTTGTATAGCTGCAGGACAATGGAGGTTTGATCATTGTGTTTCTCTTTACCAGGTTGGATAATATTAGCTACATTATCCTATTACTGTATGATGTGCTTGTTGCAGGGTTACATATACAAGTATTGCTAAACTAAAGGTAAAGCTAGTTCAGGTGTGTGTCATGGAGAATCTGGGAGCAGAAAGATTCTTTGGCATGAGTGTGTTCTAGAGACATGGTAGGTCATATGTTGACTTTGTTTCAGGATGATTGTGTGAGACCGGTTAGCACGTCGTTGGTTAGACAGTTCACAGAACAGGGTCTTGATTCACATAATGAGGTTGAGTGCATGGTATGTACTAAACCTGGGTTTTCCCAAGCAGTGGGAGTTGTCACAAGTTGGAGCCAATCTAGGAGAGAACCATTGTAGGACAGTTCAGTGGATTCTTACAGGGACTAACAGTAGGTGCACATGCTATGCAGGTTCAGGTTATTTTCTACATGGTTTGTAGATGTGGATGTGGTAGGTGATTGGATGACAGGTTTTGCACTATAGGATTTGTGGTGGTTGGTCTTCAAGAGTGATCTTGAGGAGGGATACAAAACCAAGGGAACAAACTAGACGGAGTATAGGTACAGGTACAGGATGCAGCTGTTTATCTCCAAGTGGGAGATTGTTGAGTTGTGGAGCTAAAAGCTTCAACTCTTTGCAAACAAAAGGAACTGAAGGTTGCTGAGATCCAGGAGCACCGGCGTTGGCAGCAGGACCAACATCGGTCATGACCAGTGCAGAAGGCCACCGACGACGGCAGGGAGTCGGCCGATGTTGGCAGAACCAGGCAAGTAGGGACCGGTGTTGGTCGCCTGTGTGTTCCAGAACTATTCGTTGCACGGACAGTTAGTTAAGTGAACGAAGTGTTTGCATGTAAAGGCCAGTTAGAGTCTTGAGCTGCGAGGATAATTGTCTAAATTAAGAGTCTAAGTTATTGTTTAAGTCTAGGATCTATTTATAGACCCATTGGCATGTATTGTAATTGGTATAAGATAAGGAAGGCAAGGAAGTTCCTTCTAAATGTAAGATCATTGAGTTGCAGGTTGTTGCAAGCTCATAGGAGATCTACATGTGTGAGTATGGTCTGTTGAATTGCAGGTTGCAGGTTCATGGGAGATCAACTTGAAGTGCTATAGAGTGCTTGGTGTACCGGCAAGGTTATTACTGACTGGTTAGAGAGGTGAACACCAATTCTGTGTGTGAGTTGGTTGTTGGGACCCTTTTTTTTTGTGTAGGAGAGTGTTGTAGAAGAATTACTGTACACTGGAGGTGTGGGAAGCCTCTGTAAGGTGGAAGAGTGTGGCGGCTCTTTATTGTATTCTTTTCTATAAAGTGTTAATACAAGATAGTGTATTGTCTCTCTCATATTCTGTGCTATTGGTGAATTCTAGTTACTTGTATTTCTGGTTATTTCAGCATTTATAATTGCTTATATTTGGTAATCATACTGTGTTCTTTCTGAGGAGCAAGATCCTAACAAAGTGGGATCAAAACAGGTGTTGTTCTTGTGATCCCCCGACATTTAAACTATTACTAAAGTTTATAAATACTTTTAGAATTCTCATATTGTTAATAATAGCCAAAGCCATGCCAACAATCTTATCTTAGAATTTCTATTTAAAAGCAGCGTTTTCGTTTGAATATTTTTTTGAAACATGTAATATTATTTGATTCATGTGATATGTGTATAGCCTATTCTAACATTATTTTATTAATCATTCTATCAAGGTGGAACATTGTATTATATTAATTAATCTAACTTAGCAGTAGTTTTTGCTTTTAAATCCATTACTTATATGGCATAGTTTCTTTAATTCATTTTTCAAAGTATATGTATTTTGAACATCTTTGTCTATGAGTTCAAATGCCTTATTTTAATTTTTAAACTTATCTATGTTAAAATAAATTCATACATCAGTGTTATTAATGTAAATTTTTATTGTTTGTTAATGAGATGGGGTGAGTTGGTTAAGTGGTTTGAATATTTCAAGTTCTATTCAGGTTCAAATCTCTATAAAGGTATATGAAACCGATTGTGATTGTTGGTTCTATTCTCAGGGTCATTAATGCTATTGGTTATTCTCGAAGTCAGTGGTGGTCATGTTGGTAATATCTGGTATACAAATAGTATTCAAGTAGTTAATAAATAACATGGAGATCTGGGCCCCTGATTATGTCCTAGACTGATCCACATTCTGGTCAAAAACCATCATCAATAAAAAAAATGTTCCTATATAGCCCTAACATTTTGTGTCACATCTACCTTTCCAATTCCAAATAGAATGTTGTTTTAAAGCAATGTGAAATGCTTTAGGTGAATTTTTATTAATGGACATCAATATAAAAATATGCAACATCTTATTTTTGCTTGTATTTTAGTCAATTTAAATGTTTTAGCACGTCTCCCTACATATATTGATTTGAAAGTCCAAGATCAAATTTGGAGACAACCTCTTAATTATGAGGGGTTGTCTTTCCTATATCATTAATACTTTGATACAGGGCATTTAACCATTGAATGTGGTTTATTAAAATGTAAGAAGGAGGTCGCTTGGTGAAAGAAATCAATGTACGAGTGGTACTGATGATAGTGACAATGAGAATGGTGATAATGAAAGTGTAGTACCTGAAATGCCAGAGGAAGAACCGAAATTAGTTCAAAAGGATTTTGAACTAGGAGTGGAATCTTCTCAAAACAAAATAGATAATTCCTCACAGAAAACTGTTAATAGCATAACTGCATTGATTCTATCAAAAGACTAGTGGCTGGAGTGTCTTTGAATAACTCTTAACCTATTGATTCATTTGAAGTCACCATTCCCAAGTATTCTAATTTAGGGGAGGGTGGTGATTGGATAGTTGTTAGCAATAAAAGGAAAGGTAGTCGCAAGAGGGAGCTGAAACCTTTGAATATGACCCTCAAATCTTGAAAAGAAAATGATTCGAGAAGGACTTAGTTGTGTGATGTTTTGTTATTTTTTTGGTGTGTTGCATAATTTTTAATGTCTATTCTAAATTTTTAAGTCAATTATGTATGTTTCTTGAATAGGGTTAGGTCCCTATCTCAAAAAAACTCTATTTTACCATTAATTTAAAAAAAAAATTGTGGATTGTTAAGAATAAATATTATACTACCATATATCCTTAAATATTATTTCTTTACAAACAATTTTTTTTTATTCTTGATGTGAAAAATTGTCGCAATAAGGTTTTGATTTGAAATAAACTATATTTTTTGTTGTAACATTTTCAAGCACTTTTTTAAAAATTGGCATATAAATTTATTTAGTATGTATAGATATGTTTGTGTTAAATTAATTTTCCATTGCTTCGCACCATCACCTCCTAACTAACCTTATAATATTTGACTACTTTCATGCTCTGTATGGCCTTTCCCTTTCCCTCCACTTTATTATTACTCAAAATGACTATGAAACAAAACATCTCTTCCCCGCACAACTCATTATCTTATGATAGAACACATAATCTTATTTTTTACTATCAATTTTATTGGAAACATTAGACTTTTATTTCTTAACACTTCATGTACAAGAGGTGATATGAATTTATTGATAATAAGTTTCGAGTGAAGTACATTATTTATTTACACTCTTTCAATTTAAATATAAAACCCTGCATTAAAAAAAATTACATCCCGTCCAACATAAATTACACTTTTGGGGCAAGTGCTAGTTTTAATATTAATACAAAATCTATATGTAAAGCAACCCCTAGCTAGATTCATTATATTAAATGTATGATAGGTTTTTGAGGTACAATGACATAGCCATGGTTTAATAAAAATATAAAATTAACTACTCTAAAATAAAACCATATAATGAAAAAAAGGAAATGACAAAAAAAATCCCCATTTGGATAAATTAAAAAATGTAGTTCTTTTCTCTCCATTATACAATGATATCAAACATACTTAAACATTGATATTTACAATTATTATATTATATAATGGTATAAAACACACTTGATATTTGTAATTTTTACGGCTATGGATAAATACTCACCTATAAATAATTTTTAATATAAAGATAGGAACTAACGACTGCACAACTCTTATTATATAATCATATACTAATTTAATTTAGTTTATATGATTACTATTTATAATTCTTTTATTTTAATAGTTTACATTAATCAAGATTGGCATATGAGAATTCATTTTGTTCCCAGGTCATCAGTGGAAATGTTCTACTGACCAATGGAATCGTTTCATAAAGTATTATCGATTCTTTAGTTCTAGACATGGCACCTATACATGTTGCTTAGCAGTACCACTAGTTTGATCAACCATACTATGGTTTGGAGCACCATATTAACATCCTTAATATGGTATAATTGGTTTACCCTTACTTCCTAAAAATTCAAAAATACCAAAAATATAAAAAAAAATCAAGAAAAAATAAAAACATTCAAATAACTTAGAAAATATTCAACATACTCATACTTGTCTTAGTTATTATACATAAGTCGTTTTCTTCATATTAGTAGATAACATATAATTTCCTTTCTATACACATATATTTCATGCATACTTGAGTGTGATACACTCATACATCAGACACATGATACATACACATATAGATGTTGAACCTTTCCTCTACCTGTATGATAAAATATGTTTGGGGCATCTTCTTTCCTTGATCATGATTGATACAGGTTACATATGATTTATGATCCTTTCACATTATTATGTTTGAGCTTATATACTAACATTTATATGTATACATCCATACTTATATCTTTCACATTGTACTTGATATGATATACTACATGACATTTTTTGCTAACACATATATGCATGGACTAGTATAACATGCTTATGTTGATTGTTTATACTTCATATATTCACATTATCACTTCCTTGAGTGTACTTATTATTTTTTAATATTGTATTACTTTTAGAAAATTCGAATAGCATGTTTATGACCCCTATATCACCGAATGTTGCTTTCGTTTTGTATATGAATTTTTTAATATATCATTTCTTTTTAAATGTGCAAAATTAGAATATGCCCCTTGTTTGTGGTCTCCTTGGACCATATTTTGCATCACATTGAGCACTCTTGTATGTGTACTTAATTATTTGTTGATCTTGTACTATTACTTTCTAGACATTACCATGATTTATATCATGCATCTTAAGGCTTGATGTGATCACATGTTATAATCTTCATTGATATATCTACTTAGAGATGTTATTATTCTTACATGATTCATATACATATATGATCATCTTATAGTTTTCAAGTAAGATGACCACCAGTTTACATCTGCTTACCTCAAAAGGGGGTGCATATCACTAGTGTCATATTATAGAGACATGAATTCCACATTATACATAATTATTATAATTTATAGAGTTTTCTTATAGTTTACATGATTTAGATAATTGTTTGGGTCTAAATCCTATATACATTTTTGCACTAATTTTCATAGATTTGGGATAAAGTTTTTAAGATTTATGACACATAGTTATAGATCATATGTTACATTTTTATATATATCTTATGTTTATACACATTATAGGTGCATATTCCATGCTAATGCACAAAAAATTACTAATTTACTAATTACATATTCGAAACACTATTACCAAAATGCAAATATTACATCAGGATGCACTAATTTTGAACTTGTATTTGTCTACATCAATTGGATACTTTTATTAGTGTGATTGAGATTAAATGGAATAAATGACCTTAGTGCTAATTCCTTTTGAAAATTGAGTTGGTTAAACCACTTAACCTCCCCAAACTATATGTACACTTGAGTTGTGTCATTGAGATTCAACGATTTCAATGACATGTCATAACCCATTCTTATATCAAACTGGGGGAATGATCACCCTCCAATATACATCTTCACATATTTAGGGTTTAGTAATGAACCTCTATCTCCAATGTTTCATAAGGTAACATATTTACCAAATCAAACTACAAAAGGGCAACATGGTTGCATCGACACATAAGTGTATTCCTTCCTTGCTCTCCTTACTTTCTAGAATTATAAATTATTTAAATTTCATATTATATTCATTGATTTATATTATAAAATTATCTTAGCTAAAGGTCACACACCAAAAAAAATTTCAAAGTGGTCTCAAGTAAAGGAAAGGTGTGTTGTACACACCCAGGTATACATTTCTTTCCTTTAACCTACTAATTTCATCCTTATGCAGTACTCTATTAAATGGGAGTCAAATATAGATATAAAAATATTAATTTATATATCATCTCAATCTTATAAATTTGAAAAATACCAATCAAGGATCTACCCTTCATTACTTATCCAGTCTTAGTACCGAAAGGCTTATATTCAACATCTCATTGTGTTAAACTGCTTATCCTATAGTCTAACCCTATCACTCTGATAATACAGATCATTTTTATATTAAATCAAGCTTAAAACCTAATATATATCCTTAAATATAAGTTATATACCTTAAACATATTTAAAACCTACCAAATAGTACCATCCAGATAGGCTAGTGTCCAACTTCTTGTCTAGTTTTCCTACCTTCCAAATGACTAAAGTTACTAATATTTTGCATCTTATGGGTCCGCATTTTTTTATTGAACCTTTCCATGAGATATTTTAAAAAGGTGTTGTATAAGTAAAAATCATTTTTTTCATTATACATATATAAAATACCAAATCAAACACTTATCAAGCTCAATCAATCATCTGTATGTACTAAGTTCTATTGCCCTATTCCTTCTTATTTCCATATCAATCATAGGAACAACTCTAATACATGTATGATGCATTAAAAGAATGGTCCATGAGTAGTATTTGTCAAATTATAAGCTATATCATTGTATGCATCCACATATAATATATAGGGGTATCTGCAGGATAATGGGGGACAAAAGAGGGGGTTTAAAGTGACATTTTTTTCTAAAAATAATAATAGTTGAATTTGGAGAAAAAGTTAAAAATACTTGGAAAAAGAATTTGACAATGATGTAATAATATGAATTGTGTCATTTTGAAGGTAGTTTCTAAATATATAAATTTTTTTAATACATAGATGATAAAAAGTGTATGAAATAGATGCATTTATGATGATGGATTGATCCTTTTTTGTAAAAAGATAAAGAGATTGCATGTGTACGAACACACTTTTTTTAGTAAACGAAAGAATTGTTATATGAAATTTCATATATGGATAGATGAAATGTCAAATACTATTAATAATATTTTTTATTGTTTTTTTAACATGTGTGTGTGTGTGTGTGTGTGTGTGTGCACGCGTGTGTGTATTAAATAAACTTACGAGTCAAGACAACTATAAAATTGAAACTGTAAGTGTATGAACACAAATTTTTGACTTTAACTTCAAAATCATTTAAAAAAACCATAGCCAATGATGTGTAGAGTGTTGAGATATAAGTTTTAAAAAAAATTGAGCTGGTGAGAATCCTATAGGGGTGATTATAAGATTCAACCATACAACTATAAGATTCAATGACTCAATTCTACCCCCTCACTGTTCTCCTAAAATACGTGATAGAAGTTTGGTCTATTTTCACTCTTAGGGATGAAAATATTCTCTTAATGGATGTGTTTAACCAACTCCAACTTAAAGGATTAAGGCATGATAAAGAGTGGAGAGGGGAGATTATAGTGTTAAAACACCCATCCAAATCTATCTATGAATATGGTTCATTGATTGGACTAATGAGTCATAGACTACACCTCCCATTGACCAACTTTGGTCCCTTAAGATAGATTTGGATGAAAGATAAAAAAATTGTCATGCCTCACACATCCCAAGATGGTGAGAATCCTATGGGTGGTGCTTATAATAATTTATCATGCAATTATGGTATTTTATGGTTCATTTATAACCCTTATGGTTCTCTAACAACATGCAACAGAAGTTTAATCTATTTTCACTTTTAGGGATGAGAAGATTATCTTAAGGGATACATCCAACCAAATCTAAAATTTAGTCTTAGGGCCTAATCAAGAGTGAAAGGGGGGTATTATAACATTAAAAAACCCATCTAGATGTATCTGTAAAGATGGTTTATTGATTTGGATAATGAGTCAGAAGATACACCTCCCACTGACCAAATTTTGGTCCCTTAAGAGATATTTATATGTAAGATAAAAATCATTATTATTTCTCACTCATCCTGATCTGGTGAGAACACTCTAAAGTGTGCTAAGAGGACTTGACCATGTAACTGTAGGATTTGGTAGCTCATCTCTACCCCTCATGGTTTTCCTAAAACACATGACTGTTTGGCCTACTTTCACTCTCAAAGATGAGAAGATTATCTTAAGGTATGCATTCAACTAACTATAAATTTTGGTCCCAATGCCAAATGGAGAGTGGATGGGGGCCATTTCAACATTAATATTCTCATATGTATATGTCTAAAATGATGATTCATCAATTGGGATAATGAGTCATAAGATATGCCTCCCACTGACCAACTTTTAGTCCCTTAAGAGAGATTTGGCTATGAGATAAAACTCATTACCATGTCTCACTCATCTAAAACTAGTGAGAGTACTCTTAAGGTTCTTATAGGACTCAACCTTAAAATTTTAGGAGTTAACAGTTTATCTCTACCCCTCACAATTCTCCTACAACATGTTGTATAAGTTTGATTCATTTTCACTCTCAAGGATGAGAAGATTCTCTTATGGGATGCATTTGAATGACTGTAAATTTTAGTCCTAGGTATTGATGAAGAGTGGAGGGGGACCATTTTTATGTTAAAATTCCCATCAAAATACATTTGCAAAGATAGTTCATCAATTGGGCTAATGAGTCAAAAGAATCACGTCCCACTGACCAACTTTTGGTCCCTTAAAAGAGATTTGGATGTGAGAGAAAACTCATTACCATGTCTCACTCATCTGAAGCAAGAAAGAATCCTTTAGGGGGTGCATAGATGACTTTACTGTACAACTATAGGAGATAACAATTCATCTTTACCTCTCATGGTTTTCGTGTAATGTATAATATAAGCTTGGTCTATTTTCATTCTCAAGGATGATTACATTCTCTTAAGGGATGCATCTGACCAATTGTAACTTTCAATTTTAAGGCTTCATGGAGAGCATAGAGGATCCATTATAGAATTAAAACTCTTATTAATATATGTATATATAGATGGTTCATCAATTAGGCTAATAATTTAGAAGACATGCCTCTCACTAACCAACTTTTGGTCCTTTAAGAGAGATTTATCTATGAGAGAAAACTCGTTACCATGTCTTGCTCATCTTGAGTTGGAGAGAATCCTTTAAGATGTGCTTAGAGTACTTGACCATGTAACTTTAAGAGTTGTTGATTTATCTCTACCCTTCATGTTTCTCCTACAATATGTGGTGGAATTTTGGTTCATTTTCACTCTTAAGGATGAGAAGATTATCTGAAAGGATGCATTTGACTGATTGTAACTTTCAATCTCAAGGCCTGACAGAGAGTGAAGGAAGGCCATGCTAGTGTTGAAACACCCATCTAGATGCATCCACATAGATGGTTCATCAATTTGGCTAATGAGTCAGTAGATACACCTCCCACTTAACAAATTTTAGTCCCTTAAGAGAGATTTGGCTATGAGATAAAACTTATCACCATGTCTCACTCATCTTGAGCTAGTAAAAATACTCTAAGGGGTGCTTAGAGGACTTGAATATGCAATTTTAGGAGCTGACTACTCATCTCTACTCCTCACAATTATATTAAAATGCATTTTAGAATTTCAATCCATTTTCACTCTCAAGGACAAGAATATTTTCTTGAGGGATGTGTATGATTGACTGTAACTTTCAATCCTAGGGCCTATGGATATTAGGGGTCATTCTATCATTAAAACACCCATCTAGATGTATTTGTGTAAATAGTTCATCAATTAGGCTAATTAGTCACAAGATACGCTTCTTACTAACCAATATTTGGTCCCTTAAGAGAGATTTGGATATGAGAGAAAACTCACCACCATATCTCTCTCATCCTAAATTGGAGAGAAAACTCTAAAGGGTGATTATATGACTCAATCATTCAATTTTAGGAGATGATGGCTCATCTCTACCCGTCATGGTTCTCTTATAATGTATGATGGAAGTTTAGTCTATTTTCACTCTTAGGGAAAAGAATATTCTCTTAAGGGATGCATTCATTAAATCACCCATCCATAAACATCCTTGCATATGGTTCATTGATTGGGATAATGAGTCACAAGATATGCCTCCCACTGATCAACTTTTGGTTGCTTAAGAGAGATTTAGTTGTGAAATCAAACTCGTTTCCATTTCTCATTCATCCTAAATTGAGGATAATCCTCTAAGGGTGCTTAGAGGACTTGATCATGTAACTATAGGAGTTGAAAACTCATTTTTACCCCTCATAATTTTCCTATAACATGCGGTGAAAGTTTGGTCCATTTTCACTCTTAGTGACAAGAAGATTCTCTTCAGGGTTACATCTAACTAATTGTAAATTTTGATCTCAAGTCCTAATAGAGAGTAGAGGAGGGGCATTCTAGTGTTAAAACACTAATCTAGATGTGTCACATAGATGATTTATTGATTGGGATAATGCGTCACAAGATATGCCTTTCACTGACTGCTATTTTAGAGATCGTAGCATATCGACACCATCATTTCCTCCAGCTACCATATTGACCCCTAAGTATATTTATGAAAAGCATGCAAAAATATTATGTTTTGATTGTGAAAACAAGTGAAGCAAAGGACATAGATGTGCTAAGAATAAGTTATTCTACATTAAGGGATCTAATGAACATGATGAAGAGGATGATGCCTCCACTAATGATGAGGAAGAAATAGAGGAGGTGCCTAAATATTCCCAACCTAAAATCTCTTGTCATGCACTTTTAGGTATTAACACTCCTTAAAGGCTTCAGGTGGTTGGTTTCCTCAAGAAACAAAATGTGATAGTGTTCATTAACTCAATAATCACACATAACTTCATCAACCATAAGTTGGCCACTTGATTGAACTATTTCATTTACCTAGCCCCAAAATTTTGGGTCATGATTGTAGATGGTGGCATAGTCAATTATTCAGAGAAATGTCATAGTATTAATTTTGCCATGGGTGATTATAATCTAGATTATCCTATGTTTACTATTCCCATGGGTGGTATAGACATTGTTTTACAAGTCTAATGGTTCATAACCATGGGTACAATTGAGATGAACTTTTAAGAACTATTCATGCACTTTCATTTTGAAGGTAAGAAATTGAACTACATGGATTATGG
Organism: Torreya grandis; assembly: GCA_037957365.1. Taxonomy (NCBI): domain Eukaryota; kingdom Viridiplantae; phylum Streptophyta; class Pinopsida; order Cupressales; family Taxaceae; genus Torreya; species Torreya grandis. The sequence continues at coordinate 7,219,959 of JARHVA010000099.1, read as the reverse complement.
GGAAAATATCCATAATTTTTTAGTTCACATCAGATGACAAAGATGCTAAAAAGGGGGGGAGAAGGATTTATTGCACAATTATGTTCCATAGAAGTTCAACCCATAAAGGCATCTACACGTCATGATCTACAAATGATTCTTGATGACCACCCATCTATTTTTAGGGCCATGCCAAAAGGACCACCACCAAAAAAAGAACATGGTCATGCCATTAAACTACTTCTAGGGAGTCAACCACTAAATATCATACCATATAGATATCCATATATGTGGAAGGGTGCAATCAAAAAAAAAATCCATGAGATGCTAGAGGTAGGGATAATTAGGCAAAATTAGAGTGCATATTCATCACCAATGGTCATGGTGTGTAATAAGGATGACACATGGAGGATGTGCCCAGATTATAGATAACTCAACAAGTACACTATCAAGTTTCCTATTCCAGTAATTGATTATTTATTTGATGAGTTATATGGTGTTATTTATTTCAAAAAAATAGATATTTGTTTGGGGTACCATTAAATTAGAATCAAGGATGTATATGTTCAAAAAATCAATTTTAGAACTTGTGAGGGCCATTATGAGTTTTTGGTAATGCCATTTGGTCTTACAAATGCACCATCTACTTTTAAAATCTTGATGAACACTATTTTTAGGCCTTTTTTTAAGGAATTTTATGTTAGTTTTCTTTGACAACATATTGATTTACAGTAAGACATGGGAAGCACACTTGAAATATGTGTTGATAGTTTTGGAGCAACATTAACTTTATGTGATTCCATCCAAATGTGCTTTTGGATTAAAATAGGTAGAGTACCTAAGTCACATTGTATCCCATGAAGGTGTCAAATTTGATCCTTAAAAGATAAAATAAATGGTGGACTAGCCAATGACCAAAAATCTCAAAAAACTCCAAGGGTTCTTATCTAACATGTTACTACCAAATATTTGTGAAAGGTTATGGTAGCATAACATCTCCACTCACTACATTGATAAATAAGGATGATTTCCATTGGAATAATGTATCCACTAAAGCATTTGAGCAACCAGAATCAATTACGTGCACCACCCCATTTTTGGCTACTCCAAATTTTTCAAACGCATTCATTATTGAATGTGATGCTTTTGGATTAGGGTTAAGAGTAATACTATGTAGGAAGGAAGACCCCTTGCATTTGAGGTCAATAATTCAAAGGTAAGAATAAAAAAAAAACTTATCTGTGAGAAATAAATTGTGTCTATTCTTCATGTAGTCAAATAATGGAGACCCTATCTGATGGGTAGATATTTTAAGGTGAAAATAGATCATGATAGCCTCAAATACTTTTTAGAGCAAAGATTATCATATGCAAAACAATAAAAGTGGGTAAGAAAAAAGTTGGGTTATTATTTTTAAATCATATATAATAATGGTAAATATAATGCAGTATAAGACGCACTATCTAGATGGGATACATCCATAAAAACATTACTTTGTGCAATGTCCATGTTACAGGCAAATTGGGTGGATGAATCCAGGTTAGAGTGGAAGCAGGACAAAAATACATAGGTTGTGATTTAGAATATCCAATAAGGTTATATATCCTATGACAAATTTTAATGGAAAGGTAATTCTCTATAGTATAAGGATAAGTTATACTTGTGTAAAGATTTAGAGCTGAAGCATAAGATTCTTGTAAAGTTACATGCATCTCCATTTGGGGAAAACTCTAGGTTCTTGAAAACTTATCATAGAGTCAAGTGATAAGTATTTTGGGAAGGACTCAATGGATATATACAAAATTTTATGGCAAAATTATTGATATGAAAATAGAACAAAGGTGATATAGTTAAGACCCCATGTATTTTACAACCTTTAGCAATTCCTAGTCAAAGATGGGAGGAGGTTTCCATGGATTTCATCACAAAGTTACCTTGTTATAAAGATAAGAATGGTATCTTGGTAATTATGGATAGACTTACAAAATATGCCCATTTTTATTCCCTCTCACACCCATTTATAATAAGTACAGTAGTGGTTATTTTTATAGATTCAATTCTAAATTATATGGAACCCTAAAAATAATTGTAAGTGATCATTATAGTATTTTCATTAGTAATTTTCAAACTAGACTATTTTCTTGTTTGGGTACTCAGCTAGCTCATAGCTCATCTTACCACCCCTAATTTGATGAATAAATAGTAGTAAACAAATGCTTATAGGGGTATATCCATTATTTGTATCATATAAGAAGTAATATTGGGTTAAATGGCTTCCATTGGTAGAATGTTGGTATAACACATCTTTCTATACCTCTTCTGAAATGGCCCCATGTCTAGAACTATATGGTTACCATACACCTTTTACCACTTCATCTTTAAGGGTGAAAACAAAGGTTTGAGATGTGGAGGAGCACATTCAACATCAATAACAGATTTTGGCTGGTTTGAGAGAGAATTTGGTCTTGGTACAAAACATGATGAAGAAGTAAGCATATCAACATCATAGTGAGCAAAATTTTGACATGGGTGATTGGGTCTTTGTACATTTTCAGCCTTACAATCAAATGTCCTTGAAGCAATAGAAAAAGGATAACAAACTTGCTCCTAATTATTATGTCCCTTATCAGGTTCTACATAAAATCAGAAGTGTCTTATAAGTTGGAGTTGCCTCACTCATCTCATATACACCTAGTATTTCATGTTTCCTGCTTGAATAAGGTCATTGGATAATAAAATTTAGCCCAGATAGAGCTGATAGATCTAGATGAAGAAGGATGAGTCATTTTGGAACTAGTTAAAATCTTAAAACATGTACTAAGATGTTGAGAACCAGAGAGATTAAGGAATATTTGTTCAATTGGAAGAACTTGAGAAGGATGCAACTTGGGAGGGTGAAGATTTTTTGCAACAACATCCATATTTGTTCAACATTAAAGATAATTTTGGTTAGAAAGGGAAGGGCATGCTATACCCCTAACCTCTCACATGTATGGGGATAGGAATATCCAACTTTTAGCTTACTTATCCCTCTTTTATGTTATATCAATTTTCTCCATGCATTGACTTGGTTAGTAGGTTAGCCTATGGAGTAACCATGGCCTAGGTAAACTATATATATGAGGTAATGGGTTGGTGTTTATTATCATATTATGAATTTTGATCTTATTTAAACTTGTTTAGGTTGCCTCCTCGAAGTGGCTTGTTTTTTATTCATATATTCTATTATATTTCAGTCATATTTTGATCTATTATTATTATTCTACTTTATTGTTGAAGTAATTTCATTACACCTCCCACTTACCAACTTTTGGTCCTTTAAAAGAGATTTGGATATGAGAAAAGACTTACCTCCATGTCTCACTCATCCCAAGCTAGGGATAATTATATGGGGGTGCTTAGAGGACTCAACCTGCAACTATATCAATTAACCACTTGTTTATACCCCCATGGTTCTCTTCAATGCGTGATGAAAGTTTGGTTTGTTTTCACTCTTAGGGACGAGAAGATTCTCTTCAAGGATGCATCTGACCAACTATAAACTTTAGTCTTAGGATCTAATTAAGATTATGAGGGGGACATTATAGTGTTAAAACATCCACTAGATGTGTCCATGAATATAATTCATCGATTGGGTTAATGAGTCATAAGATATACCTCCATTGACCAAATTTTGGTCCCTTAAGAGAGTTTTGGCTATGAGAGAAAACTCATCATCATGTCTTGATTATATTAAGCTAAGGAGAATACTCTAGGGGTGATTAGAGGACTCAACCATGAAACTATAGGATTTGACAACTTATATCTACCCCTCATGATTCTATTGTAATGCATGACATAAGTTTTTTCTATTTTCACTCTCAAGGATGAGAAGATTATCTTAAGGGATGTATCTGACCAACTACAACTTTTAGTCTTAGGGATTAACAAAGAGTGGAGGGTGGAATTATAACATTAAAATCCCATCTAGGTGCATCCACATAGATAGTTCATCGATTGGGATAAGGATTCACAAGATATGCCTCCCACTGACCAATTTTTGGTCCTTTAAGAGAGATTTGACTATGAGAGAAAACTTATAGTCATGTCTCATTCATCCTGGCATGGGGATAATCCTATAGGGGGTGCTTAGAGGACTCGACCATGCAATTCTAGGAGCTGATAGATCATCTCTGCCCCTCATGGTTCTCTTGTAATGTGCAACATAAGTTTGGTCCATTTTCACTCTCAAGGATGAGAAGATTCTCTTTAGGGATGCATTCGATTGACTACAAATTTTAGTCTCAGGGCCTAATAAATTGTGGAGGGGGCTATTATAACATTAAAACACCCATCCAAACATACTTGTGTAAATGGTTTATCGATTAGGATAACGAGTCATAATATATGTCTCCCACTGACCAAATTTTGGTCCCTTAAAAGAGATTTGGCAAAATGTCTTTCCACTTTATTTATTTGGGTCTCTTTTTCAAGAATTGTATGATAATGATCATTTATGGACATTAATATAATTTCATTATTTTTTAATGAAATCTATGATAATGCTAAGAAACCATCACATAGATGTGCACAACAAAATCACTTCATTGTACTCATTATAACATCAATACATCAATTTCATGAAATTGAAACATTTAAACTCTTCATGAACATGTTCAACAAATAATGACATTTAAGAAGTAAATATATATACACAAGTTATAACAATAAATGATTCATACCTAAATATGTAAAATAGTATATATGTCTATGAAAATTATGTCATAATGACTTAAAAAATAGGACATATATCTAGATACAATCTAGACCATAATGTGTACATATACAAAATGTGCCATACAGGCATACAATGTGGGCCATATCGAGATACAAAATGGATTGTGCCTACAACTAGACCCCTATCACAAAAAGTAGCTATCCTACTCATCATTCCCTTTAAATAAAATGTGTTTCATTGACATAGATGTAGAATCAGGGTGTTGCATGACTCATTACAGGGATAAACTCTCCTCTCAATATGTGAAGCATTGAATAGCTCTTCTGCCACCTCAAAAAATTGTGGTGTATTCTCAACATATGAAATGAAAAAATTATGCATCAAAATGATATATTCAAAATGATATAGTTACCATGAACAAAATTTTACAATAAGGTTATTTTATACTCATTATATGCCACCTAAATGACTATCTTGGTTTGTGTGACTATGAATATATCTATGATGGAGAATCCTATGGAGCATACATATATTGTTAGATATAGATGTGCAAATAAATAAAATTATGACATAGAGTATCATTGATTAAAGCAAAAAAGACAATATTAAGTTATTGGTTCTTACCAGTCTATGTCTTTGAATCATGTGATGGGGAGATTTTGGATCTTGAGATTAAACTGCAACATCAGTCAAACATTGTTTTGATCCATGTGGGGTACCCATAGCATCTCTCATAATCTATAAAACCAACAAATGAAAGTGGTCAATTGTGAACCAAATAAAACTAAACCTAATTTAAGATAAATTTAAAACTAATATTATTCCTTTTGTACATAAAGAGAAAGGATAGAGGGATAGAAAGAGAGATAAAATCACACATATAAGGTTCAATGCTTGAATATATTCTCACATAAGAATTCACACTAAAAATATATAAGAATTCACACAATAAATATTAGTTACATCTTAAAAGAGTTACAAGATTTTCCATTTGGACCCTTTTTATACCATCCATTAAACATAATGCAAGTTAAACTTGCAGAAGGACAACATATTTATTGTATATAAATCAATGTCCCATGGTTTTCTAGCTATGCATCATGTGTAATTCAAAGTTAAATGAAAATGATGCCTATAGTCCCTACAAGGATAAGCCCTCCTGGACTAATAAGAATAAAGATAAAGAATCTATCAGAAGCAAGATGATTGAGGGGGGGTGAATCAGTACCCTTATAAAATTTTACTTTCATTTCAATTGATCTTCTAATCATTCATCAATCAACATCATCATATGAGCAATATCAACTAACATAGTAAAGAGAATATACACATAACAAGTATGAACACATCATCTATGTGGGAAACCCTCATGGGTAACAAAACCCATAGACCATAACTTAGAAAAATAATACTATAAATAAATAAATCAAACTCAGTTGTGCACCCACTCAACTTGGAGCACCAGCCCCAGTCTATCAAGCACCAACTTGACAGAATATTTAGCAAGCACCCACTTGCAAGGAAGAACCAACTCCCTTAATGACTCAACACCAACTCATTCACCTCTTGAACAAGAACCCACTCATCCAAGTAGACTTATTCCTTCCATATATGTCCTTTTTTCAATATTAAATAGATGATGGTCCTCTTCTTTATCTCTTCACATACTTCTATTCCTTTCAAACTGGCCTCTAGCCTTCTTTACTCAACTAGCCCTCTTCTTGACTTGATTAGGTCATATGACCTTAATCCTCATAATAAAAACTTATGTTATATATTAATGAAACCCATCTGATGGTACACATGACCTATTTCTTCTCTTATTTGTGCTCTTTTATTTCCTTGCACACATGCTAGTCTAACACACACAAATAGGCTTAATTAATCTGACTCTTATACAAGTCACTTGCTCTCACATACCTTGGTTGTCCATGTACACTTGCATACTTGGATTACCATTTAAATATTTCACATAAAACATTTAAAACATGAATCAAACATTTCAATATGCTAGTTATAGCATATAGGACCAAAACCTCTTTTAGGCCTTAAGGAGACCTAATTCATTTAGGCCTTCATTAGAGCCTGTTTACACTTTATTTTTATTGAAACACTTAAAAAATACACATATAGTAGGGACACATCATATTCAAATAAATATACCTTTTACAACTTCACTTTATTTCCAAAACACCTTTTAGGTCCAACCACCATTTGAACCCCTTCTCAAAACACTGTTCACAATAGCCCTGTGCATACACATAAAATATATCTTCAAAAACTAAAGCATAAACACAATTTTTAAAAGAAACCAAGGGAAAAAATCACATATCCATAAACCTCATGACCTCAAATTCATCACAAACTTCATTATATGCTTTAACTCAGGGTATACAGGCTCAAACTCTTCTCTGCAAGTAGCCCACTTAGAACTGCCAACTAGCCTCAAAACACAATCATGAAAACTTGTACTTATGACACATGAATTAACACACTCAAAATATTAAAATTAATTAAAATAATAATAAAACACTATTATAACAAATTCCAACAAAAATATCATAATCTATAATGGAAACTATTGGTCTTATAGACCAATTTGTTGACCTTCTTTCTCACAGTCCTTACTTAGCTAGATAAGCCATTTTGGCTTCAGTGTTCCAACCTATTACACTAAATTAAAAGATTTTAAAATCATTGATCTATCATTAAATTCAAAAATAACATCATTATTTTTATTATATACATCAAATCATGGTATTGAGTCTTGAACTTATCTCTATAATTTGCTTACCCAGAACTATCATTTTACCTTGAAGACCAGTCATGATGACTTTGAATTCTAAAACCTATGTAGAAACATTAAAATAAACCTGATGCATTAATTTTATCCTTTTATATCTTAAAAAAATATCCAAACACAAAAACACTAAGGTATAATGACAAATATTAGACAAATAGACCAAACTCTGGGCCTCTCTCCTCATAGGCATATCAGAACTAGATAAGTCAAAATTTGAGAAACATTTTGTCACATAAAATGATATCTAAATATCATATCCAATATTAACATGTATTATATGTCTTTAAAAACCTCTCCATTTAATTTTATTCATCCCTAATCCATTATAATACATCTCTAATCAATTTTTCACTTTTGCCTAGTTTTCTCATTGTCTGCATCATTAGGTCTGTTAGTGATAGGTCCAATTGTATGATCATTTTAACAGATATAAAGGATAAAAAATAATTTTAAACCACCATGGACATCAAATACAATTATTAAACTTTGTCCTCAAATTATTTTCATACTTTGACGTGGTCAACTTTGTCTGTTATAGCAATTTTTGATAAATAAGGCCTTTTCTATAGGGTCCACTAACTCACTTGACAAAATAATCACACATAGAGGTGATTAAGAGAGTTTAATACAAAATTTAATCACTTAAATATCTTTTTAAATACATTCTAAGCAATTTAAAACAAGATAATTCATATCAAGTCATTATTAGGTTTCTTTGAGGGTTTAAACCATCATCCACTCTTAACGATCATTCATAAAACGTAGTCCCTCATTCCAAAAACCAATGATTGTAAATTTAATCTAGGACCCTTCCCAATATACCATGAATATCTTAAATTATCATGTAGAGGTTACACATGCCAATGAACACTTGAAAGTTATTCTCAGGTTGAGAACCCTCTAGTCTATGCACTCGAGAGACCTTAAAGAAAGCATTTTTTTCTACCTTGACCTTCAAACTTTGACCTAAAACTTGGTAAAAATATTTTACATAACATGAAATACCTCTGATAATTATCATTATTCCATAATTATCTTGAAAATAGAACCTCATACCCTATTAGGCCATGCTCTCTCTTTGTTCTCTAGGTTTTGACTTGCAAGTCACATTAGGCCTTGAAATTGTCCTTCAAGTCTCTTTACATATGCTCTCCACCTCATATACATGCTCAAAAAACCTCTCTCTTGATTAAATACTACATTACATCCTTCATAGGCCTTGAAAACACCTCATTCGGTCAGGTAGGGTCTAGAACTATTCTTAGTTGCAGACATGAACTTAAGGTCTTACCCTATAAGCTCAATTTGTAAGTCTCCTGATTGATCCAATACCTCATATGTATTCTCAAGCATCCTTATACATCCTCTTATGCCTCTTTACATCCATCTCACTAGGCCACCATGCTCAAACCTTCTTACAAGGGCATTTCATACCATGACTAGTCTTAGGTTACTCAAGTACTTGACCTTCATGCCTCTTTTCATGTTCTCAAAACTTCACTATCTTGACATACAACATATTACCATGATTAAAAACTTGTATACATCTTCTTACATGTCTGATACCACTCATCTCACCAAGCAACAAAGCCCATGCCTTCACACAAGTTCTTTTCATGATATGACTATGTTTAGGCTCCTTAAGCACTTATCCTCAAATATCTACCTTAAAACACTTTTGAAAGATTATACACCTACATCTAAACCCCATACAATTTAAAACATTCTTAGATGGCTAATCTCACTCACTTCACCATGATACTTGCACATACATTCTTACAAGATCTATAAAAGGTTTTACAAGACACCTTGATGCTTTGACCTGTTCCTTCCACATCATGACCTTAACACAACATCAACCAACCAGATATAAGATACTTGGACATATACCTTTCTCTCACATGGAAATTACTACATACCTTTAATGCTTATAATCTTATCAAAACACATACTTCCAACTGACCTTGCTCATTTCGACACCATGCTCATCTAGACATCAACTTCATTCATCATAATTACTCACCATGCATCTTCACCAGATGCATTTAGACATTAATGAAAATAACTTTGACATTAATGACATCATATTGACATCAATTACAAAATTATTCCAACAAACTCCCCCTTTATCATTGATGACAAAACACATTACAATCTGATCAATCTCTTCTCCCCCAAACTGGTCTTTCTCCATGAAATTTTCTCCCCATTTGACATTAATGACAAAGGACAAAGGATAATACACACTAAAATTATTGAAACCATTCCTTTTCCTTTCCAAACTATTTTAAGAAACTTAAAAATAACTTAGAGCTACCAATCTGTCCTTTAGATCAAGCATAGTCTTTAAATGAATTCTGATCATAAAACCATACATCTTGTCCTTGACATGATTGTTAAGACTCAAACTCATTAAGCTAGCCCATTTATTATTATCTAAAAAAGATCTTCTTAAAATGGAATTAAGTATACAATATTCATTACCTTCCTTTATGTACTTTGATTCCATAGAGATGAATGATATTTAACTTCATTTTTTGTTCAAGCATCATAAACATCCAACTTGTCTTCATGATTCTGCATATCTTCTCTATACTACACACCTATTCTTGAATCTCATGAATTATCTAATTAGCTCCTCCTGATTTTATGTTATCTCTTCTTGTAACTTACACCATATTTGAACCATCTGCAACATGATAACTCTTTCTTGTATTAGTTTACTACTCATTAGGTCTATAAAACACTAAGCTTGTTGTCTACCAGACTTCTATCTTACTTGATCACCTTCACTTCACACAACCATGGCATAGTGAGCATATAGACCTATGATACATGACCCAAAGGTCATCTTAAAATTATTATAGCAATCACTCTCAATACCTATGAGCATAAAACATCTCTAAAATCAATGTTTGTCCACCATGCATATTAGGTCTATCTACAATCAAAGATATTACTCCAATGAAACAATATAGTCCTCCATACTAGAGGAGAGATTACTCATGTCATGTCCATATGGTATCTTATATGTTATTTTTTCATCAATATTTCTCTTTCATGTTTCTCAATCCACCATGGCACAAACCTCATCATGACAACTCTTTCATGCACCTAATCACTGTCAGTTGTAGTCTACCAATTGTCTCTATTCACCTTTGATATCTACCTTATGTAATATTAATCTTCATAATATGATCCTTAATATAAATTTTTTATTACTAATCAATGGAGAAGACAATGCTCAATAAACTCACCTTGAAGATATAACTCATATTACTACTTTCATAGTTCTACTGTGCCATGGCAAGACTCAAGCCTCCAATGCACTTGAAAACTTTTAACATCTTGAATTGTGCCTTCCATGCTCATACCACTTATTAAATTTCTTATCAATGAAAAAAATTTATGTGCATTGGCATAACTTGTTGCCCACTGAACTGACCTTACTCTTACCTAGACACCAATCTCAAAATAACTACTTGACAAAGAAAGATCATATAGAAAAACACAACCAAATACCAAAAACTTACCTCTTAACATGCCAAAATATTGCACTTACAACTTAGATTCAACATGTATTTCTAGACTTGATTTTCAACTTAGGCTTGACCTTTGAGTTGGCTTCTACATAATCCTTTTGAGCTAGCAAAGAATGCTCTTGACATTCTTTCAAATTTGACTTATGTTCTATAATAGCAAATAACTCACCTTGGTTTATGAGTTTTTCATGACTCATCTTTTCATCCTTATTATTCTTATTCAATTATGTCAGTACCATCATTCTTTAGTATACCATCATTAATATCATGATAAATAATGTCATCAGCACCTTTAGGTTGTTAGGCCTATCTCAAAGGACCAGGCTCTGATACCAATTGTTGGAAGTAAGATGACTGAGATTGGGTTGGGGGGGAGAGGGGGTGAATCAATGTTCTTATAAACTTTTACTTTCATTTCAATATATCTTCTAATCATTCATCAAGTAACTTCATCATATGAGCAATATCAAATAACATAGTAAAGAGAATATACACATAGAAAGTATGAACACATCATTTATGTGGGAACCCTCATGGAGAATAAAACCCATAGGCCATAGCTTGGATAACCAGTCTTATAAAGTAATAAATAAAATTTATTTGATAACCCACTCAACTTGGAGCACCAACCCTAGTCTATCAAGCACCAACTTGACATAATGTTTAGCAAGTGCCCACTTGTAAGGAAGCACTGACTCCCTTGGTGACTCAGCACCAACTCATTCACCTCTTGACCAAGAAACCACTCAACCAAGTATAATTATACCTTACATATATTTCCTTGTTTTAATCTTAAATAGATGATGCTTCTCTTCTTGAGCTCTTCACATACTTTTCTTCCTTTCAAATTGGCCTCTGGCCTTCTTCGCTCAACTAGCCCTCTTCTTGACTTGATTAGGTCATATGACATTAATAATAATATTAAAAACTTATATTATATATTCGTGACACCCTTATTATTTTCCACATGACCTCCTTCTACTCTTATTTTTTCTCTTTTATTTGCTTGCACACACACTTGTCTAACACACATAAATAGGCTTAGTTAATCTTGCTCTTATACAAGTCACTTGCTCTCATGCACCTTGGTCAGCCATGCACACTTGAATAGTTTTATTACCCTTTAAATATGTCATATAACACGTTTCAAACATGAACCAAATATTTTAATATTTTAGTCACATCATATAGGACCAAAACCTCTTTTAGGCCTTTTGGAGACCTAATTCATTTAGGCCTTCATTAGAGCACTTTACAATTTGTCTTTATTGAAATGATTCCAAACTCCACATACATAAAAAAACCTAATATTAATATAAAATATACCTTTACCAACTTCACTTTATCTCAACAACACCTTTTAGGTTCAACCACCATTTGAACCCCTTCTCAAAACACTGTTCACAATAGACCTGTGCATACACATAAAATTTGTCTTGAACAACTGAAGCATAAGCACAATTTTTCCCAAAAACCATGGTAAAAATTCACATGTAAAAAAACCTAATGACCTTAAGGTCATAAAAAAATTCATTATATGCTTCAACTCATGGTATAAAGGCTCAAACTCTTCTCTGTAAGTAGCCCACTCAGAACTGCCAACTAGACTCAAAACATAGTCATGGAAACTTGTACTTATGACACCTAAAGGAACACACACAAAATATTCAAATGCATGAAAATAATACTAAAAATATATTATAAAAACCTCCAAAAAAAATATCATAATATATAATGGTAACTACTAGTCTTGCAAACCAATTTGTTGACCTTCTTTCTCACAGTCCTTACTCAGCCAAATAAGCCATTTTGGCTTTAGTGTTCCAACCTCTTACACTAAATTACAAGCTTATTAAAATTTGTATAGATAAATAAATTCCAAAAAAACATAATTATGTGCATTATATACATTAACTCATGGTATTGAGTCTCAATCTCATCTTTTCAATTCACTTACCGAAAAATCTCATTTTGCCTTGAAGACCAGTCATGATGACTTTGAATTCCAACACATGTGTAGACACATTAAAAGACTTATGATGCATGAATATTATCCTTATATATATTTATAACATATCCAAACACAAAAACATTAATTTATGGCAAATATTAGACATATATATACCAATCTCTGGACCTCTCTCCTCAGAGGCACATCAAAACTAGATAGGTGAACTTCTGAGCAACATTTTGTCATATACAATCATATCAAAATATTATATCCAATATTGAAATTCATACCAAGCCTAAATAACCTCTTCATACAATTGGATTCATCACTAATCCATGATAATACATCTCTAATCAACTTCTCACTTCTGTTTAGTTTTCTCACTATCTGCATCATCAGGTCTGTTAGCAATAGGTCAGCTTGTATGACTGATTTAACATAATTCAAAGATGTAATATATTCATAAACCACCTTGGAAATCAATTACAAGTCTCAAACTTTGTCTTCCAATGATTTGCATACTTTGACTTGGTCAACTCTATCTGCTACAATATTTTTTTAAGAAATAAGGCCTTTTTTGTAGGGTCCACTCACTCACCTAACAAATTAATCACACTTAGAGGTGCCTGGGAGAGTTTAATACAACCTCCAATCACTTAACTAGATTTTTTAGTCCATTATAATCACTTTAAAATAATATCTTTCATATCATGTCATTTTTAGGGATCTTTGAGGGTTTAAACCATCTTCAAGTCTTAATGATCATTCATAAAGCTTAGCCCCTCATTACAAAAACTAATACTTTTAAATTTGATCCAGTACCCTTCCCCATCTACCATGAATATCTCAAGTTCTCATGTAGAGGTTACACATGCTAATGAACACTCGACAATTTTTATCAGGTTGAGAACCCTCCATTTTGTGCACTTGAGAGACCTTAAAGCATTTTTTATGCCTTAACCTTCAAAATTTGACCTAAAACATTGTCAAAATATTTTACATAATATGACATACATTTGACAATTCTCCTTAATCATTACTTATCTTGAAAACATAACCTCATACCCTATAAGGGCATGCTCTCTCTCTTTACTCTCTAGGTTTTAACCTGAAAGTCACATTAGGCCTTGAAACTAACCTTCAAGTCTCTTTTCATGTGTTCTCCACATCATATACATGCTCAAATAACCTCTTTCATTCTAAAATACTACATTACATGCTTCATAGGCCTTAAAAACACCTCATTAGGTCAGGCAGGGTCTAGAACTAGTCTTAGTTACAGATATGGCCTTAAGGTCTTACCCATGTAGGCTCACCTTGAAAGTATCCTAAGTGATCTAATACCTCATATTTATTATCAATCATCCTTATATAACCTATTATGCCTTTGTGTATCCATCTCATTAGGCCACCATTCTCAAATTTTCTTACAAAGACTTTTCATACCATGACTAGTCTTAGGTTACTCAATTACTTGACCTTCATGCCTCTTTTTATGTTATTAACACCTCACTATCAGGATATACAACATATTACCATTCTCAACCAATTACATACATCTTATTCCATTCCTGAGACCACTCATCTCACCAAACAACCAAGCCCATGCCTTCACACAAGGTGTTTTCATGATATGACTATGTTTAGGCTACTTAAACACTTGTCCTCAAATATATGCCTTACAACACTTATAAAATATTCTACACCTAACTCTCAAGCCCATAAAATGTCAAATAACTTATTACATATATAATCTCACTCACTTCTCCATGCTACCTGAACATACCTTCTTACAAGATCTAGACAAGGCTTTACAAGACACCTTGATGCCTTGACATGTTCCTTCCATGTCATGACCTTAACACAATATAAACCAAACATATATAATAAATTTGGAACTATACCTTCCTCTCACATGTAAATTACTACATACCTTCAATGCTCATAATCTTTTCATAAAACATACTTCCAACTGGCCTTGCTCATTTAGACACCATGTTCATTTAGACATCAACCTCATTCATCATGATTACTCACCATGCATCTTTACCAAATCCATGTAGACATCAATGACAACACACTTTGACATTAATGGCATCAATTCAAACATTATACCAACATAATCAAATGTATATGGAAACTTAATTAAGAATTCAAAATATCTATTTACTAACAACAATCAAGATAAACTTTAGATCTTTACGAACATAACCTAACACAATTTTGGAAGAAAATTTTATCTATGAAATCCATATTTGACCATCATATTGATATGAACATATAGTTTTTTTTATCTCTAATAATTATACATTTTGAATGTCAATATGGAAGACACTCACAATGACCTAACACTCTCCCAAGATGGTGTGAACTTCTTCTCCACAAAGGACATCAAATATGGGATAAATAAATTTGCAAAAGGAAATCTATCAGAGACATCAAAGGCTATGAATCTTAAATTATTAAGATTATAAGCTCTATCCCTACTCCACATATTCAAACCTTTTTTAAAACTGAAATTTGTGATGGATTTCCTAAACAAAGGATGAAAATTTATATCATGTCTCTTTCTCATATTCCATCCCTATGCTATGTTTTAATTTGGAGACCAACATGGCATAGCTTGGTTCTAGGTATGGGAAGGCCTAATCACTTAAAATCAATTCCATGGCTCCCTCAAAATCCCCATAAGTACCATCCCTCATGTAACCTTTGTACCAATAAAGGTTTCACTCACTTGATCCATAAGAAGGCTTTAACAATAGATTTAGACACAATTCTTTGATTAGAGGTTCGATCGATGGAAAAATGGATTTAATAAGGTGTTTTATATGAATTTATTCAGTGGATTCAACCCTCATCTAGACTAGATCAAATCATCATGGAAAGATAAAAGAGTCACTACAATAGAAATCATTCCTAAAGGACCCTTTCAAGTCACATTTGCCACTAAAAATATGTCCATAAAAGTTTCCTTGAGAATCGTGACATTTAATGATATTATTCTAACATTCATTGTTAGACACAAATCAAACAATCATTTTAACACAAATAACGAGACCTTGCTTTTAAATATTAATAATTCCCATGTCCCCTTTATCATGGGGTAAGTAACATGTTTCAAGAAACCCTATGGAAACCTTGAGATCCCTTAAAGTTAGCCCATAATATATTCCTTAAAATCTTTGATAGTTCGTCATAGGTAAATGTAAAAGGGGCCCAATAAGAGGAATCATAAATATGGTTTGTAGCCAAAACCTTAGTACAAAATGGGACATACCAACAAGAAACGTAGCCCTAGTAATGTAATATGAAAGATTCTTCTTAATTTTGGAAATAACATACTACCATTAGAAATAAGGGGTAGCTTGAAAGGCAAAATGGATCCCTACAATTTTTAACATACATTTTCAACCCATAATGAAAAAACTAGCAAGGGTGGGGGAAATGACTTTTCATTAACAATGATTTTTTTCAATTGAACATTAGATCCCAAAACATTGAAAAAAACTCTAGAGAAAATTCATAGCTTTTTAGTAATAAAGGATTCATTTTATACAATAGTGAGAAAGGAATCATCATCAAAAAATCTATTAACATATGGGTTCCTCTCTATCCAAGATTAATCCCATGAACCAACACTTTAAAAACTCTATCTATAAGAAGATAGCCAAAGAATTCAACAAGAATAAAAAAAATATGCTACATTTATGATAGTGTTTAAACTATATATAGGATATTATGCTTATGACAAATACATAGCTATAAAAATAATGAAATTCAAGAACTACACTAATTAGACAAATATATCACTAAAAATTAAAATTCAAGCATAATACATGAAGTTGTGATTTAACATTAAATATCAACTTTTACGTAATTTGAAACTTTCCAAACCTAAGTGTAGGGTATCATGATGTTGATTACAGCCTCAATAATAGAATCTAAAGTAGTTGAGGTACCTAACATATTAGTGATCATCTATACAAATAATAAATTAAAATTTTAGTCAAATATTAGTCAATTAAGTAAACATATTCTAAAAAATAAAATTGATATTCTTTTACTTCCATAAATAAACTTTAAATAAAAATAACCCTGTGTCAAATATAGATGATGAAGTAGATAAGTCATACATAACAAGATGATGTGTGTTGAGGGGAGGTTGTGAAGTAATTAAAGATGGCATAAACTTTAGCATGTTATTGCTATGAGGTGTTGAAGCATCTACAAATGATGTATACTCTAGCATGTTAGTTTATTGAGGTCCTGAAGTAAATCTATATGGCATATACTCAAGCGTGTTGGTGTATTGAGGTAATGAATAAACTATAGATGAAATATAATGTTTTGTATTAAAGTCCATAGATGCTAAATTAACTATAAATGACATAGAAAACTAAGTATTAGTGTGTTGCACAGATGTAGGTCTAGTGTCCATAGATGTAGCTCATGTGTGTCACACCTAAACAAGCAGTCCAATACACTTATTCCCACATGATGTGTGATGTGGTTTAGGAACTTCAGGATGACTGCTAGCTATAACACTACTAGTAGGAGGGACACTAACACCAATACCACGAGCACCAATTATAGGAGGGACACTACTAGATGTCCCGCCACCTAGAGTCTATGTAGAAGTCCTTAGTGTATACATCCCATGGTCAATCATAACCTATACGAAACTCGTAACTACCTCAATAGTGTCCATCTATGTGGTATGATGTAAAATTATAGGGATAGAATCATGTGGTATTGTCATTTTATTTCTCTAAACTTGGTTAGGGTGATTTTGGTCCTACCTAGCACTAAGTCTATAAAATGAGGACCCAATTCCCCTACCTTGGGAGGCCTTCATGTCAAAATAATTTTGGAATTTCTTGTAGTGGAAACTCACAATAAAGTTTGCTCAAAAATTATAATGGGACCTCATTATTATTATGTGAAGGCTCATCAAACACCATCCACCACCTATCCCAAAAGTTATTTTTTATCTCCGTATGAGCACACCAATCAACACTAATATGTTTGCAACTCATTGGTGGTGGTAAATTGGTTCTAGGCTTAAGAAACAAAGCACACACATCTTATTTTTTTATATTTTTTTTAATATTGTCATATGACAATTTATCAAAATAATGTTATTTTAGGACCTCTCTTTTATGCAACATTGCATCAAGTTGCGAAGTGACATTTACCACTTCATTAAACATGGCCTCCAATGTAATTGTAAGTGAAATAGATCTATTAAGACTTTATGAGTGATGCAAAATATTGATAATAATTTGAAATTCTTGGAATTTTGTATTATATTATTCATACAATTTGTCTTCTTTTTCTATGAATTCAAAATGTTGAGGGTTTTTATCACGGTTTTGTTCTATGTTTTCTCTAGGAATTAGGTCAATTGAATTTTTCATCTAGATTTATAAAAATATAATTTTTTTAGGTAATTTGAGAGAGTTCAATGAAAATTTAATTTCAAACCCCATGCATAAAAACATATATATTAGAACCCTAAAATTAAAATTTAACAATTAACATACCTGAGATCACGATCAAAATGTTGAATAATTTTGGTGGCATGTAAAGCAAAAAAATGCACATCCTCTTCAAAATGCAAGATCTCCTTTAAGGATGGAAATCAAATGTGGGTTTTATAAAAGAGGGTAAAAAATTTGTAAAAATAATAAAGGCATATGCCCTTTCAGATCCACAAAGGGTGTATGCCCTTTTTTGCCTTGGTGCCATACCAAGGCACCAATTTTTTTTTAAAAGGGCGTACACCCTTTACAAAAAAAAAAATCCCTCCCCATTAATGTCATAATTTTTATCTCCTTTGTGTATCCACACATTTCATTGTTGTGCACACACACTCCTAAACATATGGGATAACTACATAAGTCTAAGGCCCTCCTCAAAGTATTTGCTATGTAGGTAGCACTCATTAACAGAGGATTTTTTGAGGTTAAATTAACAATGTGAGCTCACTAACCCATTTTTATCAAGATTACATAACCTAAGGTGAAGATATAGGGTTTGAGCCATGTAAAATAATCTAGAGACCATGATCATGACCTTGATAAATCATCAAAAAGGTGATAAAAAAACATAGAAAGGTGCAAGTGGTCACTTAATAATACAAAAAATATTCTGTATAGGACAAAAGTGTCATAGCACTGATGAAAGCATTGACATAGTGTTCATAGGTCAATAATAGTCTCTAGGCCTCCAAAAACAATTTTTATACAATCTAATGACTGGTACCTAAGTATCATCATGCATGTTTCTACGCCTACACTTATAATCTCCACCTACAAATTAGAACATGAGCTAAGTATTATCCCTTTTTTGTGCTATAATTATCAGAATATCAATTGACATTTTACTTTTTATATTTATCAAATTCAACATTTATATTTAGAATATTTATTTATCATAATTTGATTAATTGACCTACTTATATAATAGTTTATTTCTATACTAGTTTAAGCTATTATTATCTTAACCCAAAATAAAACCTAAGGTTAAATACCCTTCAACTATTATTTCATAAAATATGGATAATACAATCATAACATAAACACATGATATGACATATTCAAACAAGAAAAAGATAAAAAAATAATCAATAACACATTATGGTGTAGTTAAATTTACATATATAGATACAAATAATACTTAGAAATATACTCCATAATTACTGGACAAAGAAGATGACTATGATCCTGATTACAATTACATATAAGAATGGTACATCCCTAATAACATGATACCTACATAGTAGCGTTCTTTCCCCATTGGTGGTTTAATACATAATTTAAAATTTGATTACATATTTTATGTAGGAACTTCATGGGAGTGTCTCATGAACCAAGTTATCAATTAAATGAGAATACTATTCACTATACATAGCTTTTGAATGCCTATCTCAATTTCTTGTCCATTCTATTCTACTGTTTTGACACTCATGTGTTCATTTATGCTTACATACACATTTATTCTAATCTAATCACGTTTATTTATTTAACCCTTTCATTTTTATTAGCTATCCCAATTTAAACATCTGGGACATGGTTCTAACAATTGATACATGTTGTGGTTTTCTCGAATCGCTCTCATTATTTTATATTCAAAGCCTTGTTATTTTCACATGAAAATATATCAAAAAATCCAAAAATAAATTCCAAAAGATAAAAAATAAAAATATTTATAGATCTTCAAAAAATTAAATATTTCAAAAATACTTAACAATCAAAATAATTTTAAAAAATAAAAAATCAGGACCTTAGTATAACATATGTTGCTAGTGTACTTCATTGAATATGTTATTCACTATGTATATTTGGTAGATAACATATTTCCTTTTATATACACACATGCATTTAAAATTTTATATGAATGTGATACATGACATACAAAATACATTCATTCCTAAATTTTGAACTCCTTTTTACCCAATGCACATGCCTATGCTTAGGGCATCTTATTGTACAAGTTACTCTATAACATGACACATCTATTTATGACCTCAAGTGAAATGTTGAGATATATATTTTACAAGTGTCTTGATATATTAATATTATTTTATATTGTACTACATGGATATGCTACTTTTCTAATAATAAGACATTGATACATATGGATGGAAGAGACTAGTTTTCACTTTTTCTATTATCCTTTGATAGTGTTTACTTACATGATAAACTAGACATTTTTTATTTATTATGTGTGGACTTGGTTGTTGTGTGAAAATTATTGAAGCATATCCATGAGATCATTACTTGGCATGTACAACATTTGAACATGTCCACTACTTATGGTTCTTATCCCTTCCTTATCTACAACATTTGAACATGTCCATTTCTTGTGGCCCTTGGCCCTTTCTTATGTGCTACATTTGAGCATGTCCCTTTCATATGGCCCTTGGCCTTATTGTGTGACATTGTATGACTTCATTTTGTATTTTGCATGTGTGCATGTTGATTTTTATTATGGTTACTATGGTTACTTAACTACACGCTTCATTGCTAAATATATAAACATGACTCTTGTATTCTCACATTTAATATGTTACGTACATGATTCAAACGACAATTGTAATTCTATGATAACATACTCTATAACGTGATGACATTATTAATATATTATCATATCTTTATCACACAATATAATTAACTCTTATTTTGGGATGAGTGACTTACGGTCTGTATCCCTTACCTTAAAATGGGGCACCTCGATGGGTTTATCTTAGAGATCAGAGTCTCTATGAGTGGATAAAAATTGAAATTTAGTAAAAATTATAGGTTTTCAAATATTTAAAGCAATATAAAAATAATATTATATATTAAAGTATAGGTTTTCAAAAATTCAAAGAGATTCAAAAAACAAAATTTGCACATTAGATAGATGCACTCATATTTCAAAGATTCAAAGCATAGATTCACATACACTTGAATGAATATGCATGGGTATATGTAAAACAATTACAATATAAAAATTATAGGTTGAAAATACTATTACAATTATGCATATAGGTGCATATCATTCTATATCACTGGACACAAAAAATTAGGGGCATGATACTCATTCATGCTTATGCTTATTCAAAGTTTCACAGTTTAAAGTTACAAAATTCAAAGTTCAAAAGTTCAAAATTACAAGTCAAAGGCAAAATATTCATTCCAAATTTAGATTCATGATTAATTTGGTCAAGAAAGTGGCATGAGTGTTCTTCATTCTATTTCTATCATGTTAATTAAAATCTAGATTTGTTTACAACACTGTGATTTGAATAAGTTCAAGGTAATATATTCTCGAGTTTAATGAGACTCAATGGCCATGACATTACTTCTAGTAAACCCATGTTATTTGGTTCAATATTATGTGTGAATGATGTAGTTCATGTATAGTGACATTCAATGGCCTTGGAATCACTTCTAGTGCATTCATATTTTTATAAAATATCTCAAAAAAAACTTGGAATTTTTTTAGATAATGTGATAAATCATCACTTATTTAAAAGTCTTTCCCTTAAAATATTTCTATTATCCTCTATGATATCAGGTCCATGTATAAATATAATATGAATGCAAATTATGACTTGAATTGAATTATATTGCTAGGATTGAACCTAATTCTGGAGTTGTAATATGTAGTTTTCAAAAAAGTCCACAACTAAAAAATTGGTCCCAAAAGGGAAGTTTTCCTTGCAAAACTTGAATTGATTATCTAGTCATTTTTCCTGGTGCATGTCTTACATATTGGTAGATAATATTCTTCTTGAATTCAAACATGAAATCAAATACATATACTTGAATCGTAGCAAACTCACATTTTTATGACTCTTTTTCATCTTTTATTATATACTTTGTATATTTTTACTTCTTAAAATCAACTATTTGCTTTCCAAAATCATGTGAATTTTTTTTATGTATACAATGAGTTAAATATGACAAACCACCAAAAGTTTTACATATTTCATCTAAGCATTATTTGTAAAAAAACAATTGTCGCTTAGGTCTTCAGCACAAATGACATGGGATTAGCTATTTTGACATTTTAGGTGAAGAAGCCATTATAAATTCCTGCACAATCTCATCGATATGTAAACTACAATGTTTATGATGAAAAACATCAAAATGTATAGTAAATTCAACATGGATTACACTACAACATGTGGTGCATGTTTGGCTTATTTGAACATAGAAATAATTGCACATTTCAAAAGGCCTTCAACTAGTTATCAATTTGACAATTAGATTTTTCAATAAACCTTTTATAAAATTTTGTTTGGGTCATGTCCAAGAAATTTCTCGCATGTGGCTTAAATTTTTTTAACCTTTTCTTATTTTAACAACATATTTTATATTGTGTGACACTAGTGTTTTCATGCAATTTTTTTCAATCAAATGTCTTGTTCCTTCAAATAATGCTGTCTTTTTATGGGAATCTACCATTAAATTTTCAACAATCTGTGAGTAAAGGGCCATTGAGTCTTATTCTCATTTTTACAGATTCAATGAGATTTTTCCTATTCAAGGTTCAAGGTTATATTTTCTTGACTAACAAAATAGCCTTTAGATATTGACTTACTCATTATAGACTTCATTATTACTCATCTTGTTTATTACTATTTTTTTTTTCAAGTTCTATTCCCTATTATATTAAATGCATTAATTAGATTCTTTATTACTGTATTATTTCTTCCCTTTTGATTGATTATTCTTAACCTAAATTATGCATCACATGACGTATTTTTTGCATTTTATTCAATTGAACAAATAGTTGACATCATTTTTTATGGTTTTTTTAACTCAAAATGTATAGCCCCATGCATGTTGAGCATGGAATTTAATTATTATTCTAAACATTATACCCTCCATAGGTTCTAATATCTTCTTATTTATATCTAATCAAATGCCTTAGTGTTCATCGAATTATCCTTGGAGGTGTGGGTGTAGAAGTGATATGTTCAAGTGGTGATTAACATTATACTTTAAAGGTGAAGTAAATTCCTCTTCATTAGGAGATAAATGAATTAGGGTCATTATGTAATGTTCTTTATCATCATGCTCAAAAAAATCATTATACATGAATATTTTATTATATTGTGTTTCTTCATTTTATCATTCAATACAAATTCATGAGTTACATGTTTTATGTTTTAAATTACATCATTCAATAAAAATTTAATAATTTTTATCTCATTTTAAAATGTATCTAAATTAAACTCCATAAAATTAGGTATGATATTTTCCATTGAAATATTACTTCATGTTCCTTCCTTTTCTCTTGTAATAACTCTTGCAACTTTTCTCTCTTCAAATAATCTTTTCTGCCTTTTCTCTCGTAATAACTCTTACAACTTTTCTCTCTTGAGCTAATAATTTATTTGTTCCTACTCTTCAATTTATTTATTTCGATCCTCTTATTCCATTGATATCCTATTATACTCATTTATAGTGATAAGTTGAGATTGTCAATTGAATATAATTTATTTGTCTACTTGAATCCATAGATTTTCCTTCACTCTAGGGATTGAAAGTTTTAGGTATTGGCTAACAATGGAGCTACCTTGGTGGTTGGCTCATGCTTAGATTCCATCTTGTCCTTGGATATAATCTTGGCCAAAATCATCATTTACCTTGAAGTCTATTGATTTATCTCCCTTTTACCAACCTCCATAATTAGTGTATAGTAGTGTGTCATTTGAGATGCATTCATTATAGTTGGCATGGATGATAATGAAAGGTTGTATTCACTTCCCTGGGATTTTAAGTTAATTCCAAGGTTCATTTCCCCTTTCATTGACCATAATGTTTGGGTCACTTCATTCTAAAGACTTGGCCCCTCTTCTTGTTGATTATGTTGAGTTTCTTCAAGGTCAAGGCTTCCTAGGAAATAATGATTTAATGGCCATTTTCTAGTCCTCTTGAGTCTTGAGTCATTATTTAATATTTTTAATAGTTAATAATTTTTCAAAGGTTCTATTATGGTATAGCTTAAATATCACACACCAACTCCCAGTGCATGTTGGTCATCATCATTCGTCAAGGGGCTGATCTCGACCAGTCATCAAAAGCTTATCACTAACTATAGTTAAACTAGGTAAAACCATAATTAATTTTGATGCCAACACCTTCACTTCATTCTAACCATCCCCACTATAGTCACTACCACCTTCACCACCAATTTATAATCACCATCAACCCAATCATGAATCGTGACTACACAGGTGTCACTATACTTGTCACATGGCATGGACCCAGTGTGGCATGTAAATCATTTGATGGTAATGTCAGATTATCATAACCTAAAGTGTTGATAATCATGTCCTCTTAGCATTGTTTTAATAACATATGGCTTACTGTTAACGATGTAATGCTAATCCTAAAGGCCAAATCAATGTCCTTCACCATTTGATCATTATTGGATCCAAGGTGGAGGGAGATAGCTCAAGCAGAGGTGATCACAACAAGAGTAGAGGAGTTGGTGTTTAATCCCATATTTTACACCAATCAAACATCAAGGTAAATTCTAGAAGGTTTTATCATTTTCACAGAGTCAAGTAGGTGTATTAAGACAATTACACTGAATAAAGTGACCATTTCATTCCATATGAGGGTTCTATATGCCCCTATTCAAGGTTACCCTTGCTTCTCTATAGACTATGTCTTAACACACAGTGGTCTGCATTATTGTGAACTATGTTTATGAAATCTACACAACTTCAAACACTTAAATCTAATAAAACACCTTAGAAAATGGGAAATATGTTTATAACCAGTATTCTTGAGTTTCCACTTAGTTTAAAAATACACATACTCAGCCCTCCTTTCCATAGGATACAGAGTTGTATTATTCAAACATAGAATATCCTTTAATAGATGGTCATTTTCAAGGACAAAAGAAAGCAAATCCTAATGTTACCTTATTCAAATGTGCATATGAACCTACATAAAATTGAATCCCTAACTTATTTATGATAGATTCATTCATATTTATGATCACGGAAGGGCAAGTGGACATTAAATAACCTAAACAAGGAAAGAAATCCTAGAGTTTTTTATAAGTGAAAAAATTGAATCCATAACTTATTAACATAGACAAAATCCAAAACATATGAAGCAAGAATAGGTATAGGGAAAAAAGGAAAATGTTTTAGATAAGCACATTCACAGTGTGTTCATAATCATCCTTTGCATAAATTATTTAGATTAAAATGCAAAGAAAAGTAGTGAAGATTGTAATAAATTCAAGACATTTGTCTTCAATTTACCTATATCTACTATTTCTTGAGCCCTGTTTCTCCTTGCCATGGGCCCACTATACATAAGGTTAACCTCACCCAGGATTTTGTCTCTATTAATAAGTTTTTATATACATAAAGACAAGCTTATATGTAGGGTCATATGCACTATGAATTTAGAGGAAGAGAGCTGATCAACAAGGTAAAACAGGGTGTATAGGAACCTCTCTAGTATTTTCCATGCTTTAATATCTTGAGCTCCATTTTTAATTCATGTGTTTTTATTCACCATTTCATGTGTATTTATGCTTTCAAGTGCCTAAATGTACTCTATTCTTTGTGATGGGGTTATCATGTATGTGTGCTTTTAATTACATTGAAAATGTTACTCTTATAATATTTCATGTGTTTGTGTAGACTTCCACAAAGTACGAGTGTGTGAATCCATGTTTATTGTGCTCCCATTATAGGGTGTATATATCCTCTATACTATTTTTTAAGCTTTAATTTCTTGATCTCTATTTTTAATTCATGTGTTTTTATTCACCATTTCTTGTGTATTTATGCTTGTAAGTGCCTAAATGTACTATATTCTTTGTGATGGGATCATCGATGTATGTGTGCTTTTAATTACATCGAAAGTGTTATTCTTATCATATTTCATGTGTATATGTGGAATTCTATAAAGTAAGAGTGTGTGAATCCATGTTTGTGTTTTTTATACTCTCATTGTACTATGTAATGTATACTTATTATTGTTGACTTCATTCAGAATGTTCAGTGAGCTTATTAAATATTGCCATCAACATCTTTCATAGAAGCTACAACTGAAATTAATATTTTCCATACAATCTCCATGAACTTGATATTCCAGGCTTCAAAAATATTATTGCTAACCTTTGAAATTAACAATAGGTATGTTTTGGTTCTTTAAAAGTGTTCAAAATGTAATGTATCCATTACATTTTATCTATCTCATCTACTACATACAAATGTTTGTTTAGCTTGTCCTTGAATAAACACATGAGGCATTACCATATTATATAGATTATTTCCAAATGAATTGGTATGTTAAGTTTCTATAATGTGAAAAGACAATCTTTGCTTTGGAACATTACACTATCTACAAAAAATGTAATGCTTCCTCATATGTACATTTCCTTATTGGGGCCTCATAATATATACTTTCAATATAGGGTTTCAATTTCATAAGCAATGGTTTCACTAATTATTATATGACTGCTACGTTACATAGCCAACTAGTCAGATTACCCTGGCCGTTGATAGACCATTGCACTCTCGCGGTGACCTTTATGATGATTTATATAAGCATTTCATTGGTAATGGTTAGTGTTGTAAATTATATTTTTAACTTTTTTGAATGGAAGTTGTTGTTTATTTGCAACTAATACTATGAATGTTAACTATTGTAGATTTAAGATGGATGAGTGGGAATTAGATGATTGCCTCAAAGAACTTTAGGTTGAGATCGAATAAATGGTATGAATTTTTAGCTACTGTACTCGAAAATGAATTTGAGTTGTATTATTTTTTGTTGATGCTAATCTAGTATGACATGCATTGCATTAAGGGAAAGAAGTTCATTAGAAGTCCTTATTGCATACAAATGCTCAGTTTATACATTCCCCTCACCCCCTCAAAGATCGAAGGAGGAAGTTTTATAGAGCATCAACAATTAGGGATGGCATTCCCATGGTTATGGAATAGCCATCCCCTACCCACAAATAACCAGGGGTGTAATCCCAGTGCGAGATGTAATATTTACCAAACAAAGATGCAAACAAGGGGATAACATAGGTAATTTTATTGATGGTCCATGTATTTTCAATGCTTGCTTTAATATTCTTATTGCATATGTAAAATGATCAATATTTGTGAACCATGTATTCTTCTTTTGATTTGTTACATTACCCTTTTTTAATATTGTAGGAGGAGGTGGAACAGATCAAAGGTGAAGAGGGTGTCCCCAAAGCACCCCATGACTATTTCTCAAGAGATGTATGGGAACCTTTGGCTGACCTTAATGTTTGATTGCTCCTCATGTTAAAAAATGTGTCTTTCTTCCCTCTTACAACAATCAAAATTATAATTCTTTTGACTAACACACCATGTGTTTTATATTTTGTTTTTATTTTGTGTTTTAGTTGGAAGGGGTGGAGCAGAGCCATGTGGACATGGCTGATAGTCACCTACATAATGCCTCTATCCCTATAAATGTGTGTATTTTTTGTACCTTCTTTCATTTTTCATGCTCAATAATTGTGAACCATGCATCCCTATTTTTATGTGTTATATATTTTTTAATACTATAGGAGGAGGGGGTGGAGTAGATTGAAGGTGAAGAAGGTGTCCCCAAAGTGTCTGATGACTGTTTCTAAAAAGATGCATGGGAACCTTTGACTACCCTTAATGTTTGATTACTCCTCATGTTAAATAATGTTTATTTCTTCCCTCTTACAACAAAAAAGATTAGAATTCTCTTGACACACCATGGATTTTTCTATGTTGTTTTTGTTTTGTGTTTTAGTTGGAAGGGGTAGAGAGGAGCCACGTGGATGTGGTTGATAGTCACCTTCATAATGACTTTGTCCCTACAAATGTGCATATTTTTTCTAGTCTCTCTTTCATTTGACATGCTCAGAGCCTCATGTTTATTGTTCCATATATGTTTGGAGTTGGACGCACATATATGTTTCCACCTATGTGTTATGAGGAGGTGGAGTCATATGAACTCAATGACAATGAAGATGAGGATGTTGATAATGATGATGGTGGTGATTAGCTTTTGGATACTTCACAATCTGAAATGGAGGAGGAATTAAATTTTGTAAAAACATTTGATTGTCTTTGATGATGTTATCTTATGTTTATTTTTTTATGCTTTTAACATTTTATTATGTTTGATGATGTTATATTTTGTTTACCAATCTATGTTTTTAATCTCACATCTCTTCCTTGTTGAATGATAGTATGTAGGCAAGTACAAAATTGAGGATTGGGATATTGTGAGGAAAAATGTGTGCCTTTGCTTGTTGAGGCCATGTGACACATTTAGAGCTGATGGTGACCATCCATTTTAGTCACAAGATAGACTTAACACTCATTGTTGTAAGATTCATGGTCAGAAACCTATTCCAAGGAGGCCCCTTGGGCATGCCAAAAGTGGGAAATATAAGCCTAAGGGAAGAGAAATCAATAAAAGGCAAATAGAAATGAGGTTAATAGACTGACTCTTGAAAAATTAGAGCATCAACAAGAGAGATAGGCTGGAAAGATCATGGTTGGCTAGGAAGGATGTGTCTGAGTTATGTTATCTCAATGAGATAGCCTTGAAGTGAAATATCCCTAATGGATCCCTTCTGTAGATCTGTTGTACTAACTTAGATAATAATTCAATAATTGCAACAAGAGTGCAATAACAAATATATCACAAGATCTGAACTTAAATATGGTTATAACAGAACTATAGATTTTCCTCAAATATATTTTAGATAAACAACAATTGCAAATACAGTCCAGATATCATGCAAATAAAAATAATACAAATATGGTCTCAAAAACCTAATTTTTCCACTGGCTGGAAATAAACCCTAGATCTGGTATGGCTCAGGTTGTTGTGTCAAAAACACAGTCACCGACGTCAGTTATGCTGTCGTCATTGGTCGATATACTGCCGTCATCGGTCGATGTCAGTTGACCACTCTGCCGATGTTGGTCTTCAGTCAGCCGATGTCAGTCTCTGCACTACCTTGTAGCTTGCAACTATGAACGGTGCCCTTATTTAATCTGTGATTCAGCTGGTATGGCCTGGTATTGATCTGTGTAGATTTCGTACAGTGGCAAAATATAGTATAGCACAACCTATATGCTGGACCCCTGATCTAAAGATCTATATATTTCTAAATCAAAAACTAATAAAATAAATACCTGGAAACCTCTATATTTTGTCCTTTTTAGCCACTAATTTATCAAAGCAAATGACTGTTGAAACCCCAGATTTGATCAATAAACTCGATATGAATTCCATCATGAATCCACCCCTGAAAAGAGCTAGGTTTTCATCCAACTCTTCTCCAATCTGCTGAAGGTTTTTGTCCTCAGAGATTTAGCCGAATCAGAGATTCAAGCTTCACAATAATGCATCAGAATTTTTAAGCAACAAAAGATAAAAATTGCTTTGCCCTCAACTTATTTTAAAGGCTCCCAGGAATCTTCTAGAAGAAGCCAACTTATTTAATATTTTATTTCCATATTAATTAAAATTAATTAATTAAAGTCATCCTTTTGAAGTAATATTAATTTTTGGACAACTTAAATTAATTAAATCACTTTATCATAACTTTGGGGACATTACAGTCCTCCCTTCCTGGAGATTGCTTGTCCTCAAGTAATTCACCCCTAATACCCAATGCCAAATTCCAAGATCCCATATCATTCTAAAAAATTTGCAAACTCTACCATCTGAAACATTATGCTTAGTCTTTGCAGAAGCCCGCTGCGCTACTCTGATTATCATGCTCTCCAAATTCCCATAACCATCCTGTAACCATGTATCTATGTGAAATCTCTGTGACATAGAAGTAACAAACCTTGTCGGATACATAATAGCATGATGGATAACTGATTGTTGTCCCTGTAAGTAATTCCTCATATACAACTGAGTTGAGTACTTGTAGACTCTAGTTTCATCTTCTATAGATGGCAACTCTTCATCCCACAATGGATGGTATAAGCCCCCCATCAATCCACATCAATGCATCCACCAATCATCTGCATGTGAACTAAAAGAAAGGTGATGAACTCTCCTCACTATGTAGTCATGGTAAAAGGCACCAACCTCCGTCAATAGTTGACCATCATGGTCCTGATTCCTATCACCTGACATGGAACTAACCTTAGGGGAATCAAGTGTATTTTCAGATTCATCTCTTATTTGAATAATGTTATCTATCCTTTTTTGTCTTGCTATGTTGATGAGATTAATCTTATCTTTCACTTCTTGAAGATGATGTCTTGCATTGGCAGCCACTAATCTAGCCTCTTTGGCTTTTTGCAACCATTCTTCATTAAGTTTTTTAGACTTCTTTACCTCTTTTATGCCAAAATATACAAAATCATAACCTTTGTGGTTTGAATCCACAATATAGATCTCATGTGCAACACACTTAACCTGAGTACCACCATAGGAAGACTCAACAACCTCATTACCTTCATGTGAAATGGATGATACCACATGACTAAAACTGTTGTTGCAAAAATTAGAATAGGTACCAGACCTTGGAGACATGCTTTCAACATCCCTAATGGGCTGATCCATGATTGTAATCTCTTTCAATGTGTGATCAACTTGACGAATCAATGGTGTGCTATGTGTCTCTTTATGTTCTAGAGTTATTTCTTCTTTAGGATTCTCACATGATGACTGATTTTTGTTTTTCCTAGGCTGCAACTCAAATGATAACACATCTTCATACCTTTCTTCTGCATACCCTGCAAGTGACTGATCCATTATGGTGTTTTTATCATGAACATGGATAGGTTGACACAAATCTTCTTTCTCACATGAAAACATATCATCAACTATGGCATGGTATTCTTTTTTTGCAAGCTCAACCTTATGACAAATTTTTGGATGCATGTCAATGTAATCTTTGAAAGGAAAGTTCTCCCTAACATATTGAGGAAGAGTATTATACTCCTCAAGTATGCTAATTACTTCCATTTTCCTGTCTAGTGGCAATGGATCATTTCTAGAAGAAGATGATGATCCACTATCATGTCCAAATTTCCATGACATAGAATCATTGAACTACTGTAATTGAAGCTTGAATTTTTGTTGTGACTGTTCCCATTCTTTCCATAGGGTTATATCTCTTAAAAATTTTCCCATAATGAACTATCACGCTAACCTTCTAAAACTAATATGAAAGAGCAAAAATTGACCCTGTACTGCTAAAAACTAACATGCAACGCGAAATCCCAACAGGCTGGCAGAATTAAGGCTCTGATACCACTGAAATATCCCTGATGGATCCCTTTTGTAGATCTACTGTACTAACTTAGATAATAATTCAATGATTGCAACAAGAGTGCAATAGCAAATATATCACAAGATCTAAACTTAAATATGGTTGTAACAGAACTATAGATTTTCCTCAAATATATTTTAGATAAACAGCAATTGCAAATACAATCCAGATATCATGCAAATAAAAATAATACAAATATGGTCTCAAAAACCTGATTTTTTTGCTGGCTGGAAATAAACCCTAGATCTGGTACGACTCAGGTTGCTGTGTCAAAAACACAGCCACCGATGTCGGTTATGCTACCGTCGTCGATCGATATACTACCACTGTCGGTTGATGTTGGTTGACCACTCTACTGACGTCAGCCGATGTCGGTCTTTGCACTACCCTGCGGCCTGCAACTGCGAATGGTGCCCTTCTTCAATCTGTGATTCGACTGGTATGGCCTGGTACTGATCTATGCAAATTTCGTATAGTGACGAAATACATTATAGCACAGCCTATATGCTGGATCCTTGATATTAAGATCTATATTTTTATAAATCAAAAACTAATAAAATAAATACCTGGAAACCTCTGTATTTTGTCCTTTCCAGCCACTGATTTATCAAAGTGAATGACTGTTGAAACCCCAGATCTGATCAATAAACTCGATATGAATTTCATCATGAATCCACCCCTGAAAAGAGCTAGGTTTTCATCCAACTCTTCTCCAATCTGCTGAAGGTTTTCATCCTCAGAGATTTAGCGGAATCAGAGATTCAAGCTTCACAATAATGCATCAGAATTTTTAAGCAACAAAAGATGAAAATTGCTTTGCCCTCAACTTCTTTTAAAGGCTCCCAAGAATATTCTAGAAGAAGCCAACTTATTTAATATTTTATTTCCATATTAATTAAAATTAATTAATTAAAGTCATCCTTTTGAAGTAATATTAATTTTTGGACAACTTAAATTAATTAAATCACTTTATCATAAATTTGGGGACATTACATGAAGTCTATTGCTAATGAGATGGGTGCATATGATTCAAGTGAAAACTTAGCACAACTAAAGGAATCTTGCATTCAACAAAGAGAATATTGTCAATAGATGAAGTGAGAAAGAGAATAGGTGGAGCAATAGCAAGGTGCATGCATTAATGGACCTCAAGTTAAATACATTCTGTTCATTAGTTTTCATGAAGTTAATGTTAAGTTAAATTCATCTTATTTAATATTAACATTGATATTTCTACAACAATCACCATTATAATTATAGAGGGATGACCCTCAAGCCCATTCTAGTGATGAGGATCATATTCCTTTGAGAGATGCATTTTTAGAATGGTAAATATATTCATCGATGGGTGCGTAAAAAATGAAAGTGCACATGATAGGTTGCCTTAAAAATTGATATTATACTTCTTATGATGACTACATATTATATGCACTCTTTTTTATTCCTTGTACCTTTATTTCAACCCTACCATTACATATTTTGATAGTGATGTATATTATTATTGTATATAGGATTTTGGTAGAGATGAGTTGGTGCAGTCTTACACATGGATGGACCATGTTTAGGAGGTATGATATTTAATTCTTATTTACCAAAATTAACAAGTTTATTCTTCATTTTTGTGTCTTATTCTTGCATCTTTTCAAGATTTATAAATTTCACATTTTCAAATGCAGATGTCTAGGGTGACATGCATTCATGTGGTTGATCGCTTCTAATTTTTTGTCCATTTCTAGAGGCTTAATGGCCACGACATGAACATTGATATTGCCTTGTAGTTACTACCTTAGACACTATTATTTATATACATATATTTTGGCATAATATGTATGACATGTTTGATGTGTGGCTAAACATATTATTTGGATAGGAGATTTGAATACAAGTGTTTCATTTTTGGTTTGTGTTGGATACATAGTTTTTTGTTTATGTATGATTTAAGCAATGGTTTGGTGGTTAATTTAATTTACCTATTTATTACACAATCATACATGGTTCAATGAGATAATGTTTTTCCCATGTACTCATCATATATTTTTTACATGTATGGTATGTGATGTTTTTGACTAGCGATCTATCATCTTCACATGTATACCTTATTCTCCTTTCATTCTTTCACATGTTGGTGACAAATTTCACATGCTTTCATGTCTCTATGTCTATATAAAAGTAACTATGGTGAGAAAGAGTGAAATATAATTTATGTATACATGGCTTGTATATCTAACATTCCTTTATCTCATATCATGCGTTTATCTATTCAGGCAATTGACATAATAAATGTCGATGTTTATGGCTTGAGGTTTGAGGTAGGGGAGGAGGGGTGAGAAGGAATGGGGCAACACTCCAATAAAAAATAATGACCATGCCATAGGTAAATATTTCATACTCCAATATAATGATTTCATTATTTTCATTTAAGTTAGAAAACTCTGTGTTTAAGGAAACTATTCGTAATTGTAAATTGAATTTTCTTAGCTTTTGAATATTCTCATGAACCCTCATTTATGTCTATCTTTTTTAATATTTTAAATGCTAAAAATATTCAATGTTATCATTGACTTTCACATGTATTATATTTTTTACAGATAAAGTCCCAAATCTAGAAGAGAATGTGGCTACCCAATTACCCAAGGACATGGAATAACTTCTCACAGGGATGAGATCCCAGAATGTAATGGGTGTAGAAGAAAATCCTGGTTTGTAACTAGCACTAGCGACTATAAAAAAATAATCACTTAAGAGGAAAAACTAGTTTTTGACTGAGCTTATTAATAGTGCAAGGGCAAAGGTTATCAAGTTAGAAACTACGTTGGCTGACAAGACTAGAAAGGTATAAAATTTGCACCGTGCACTTCTCACACTGAGGAATGAGAAGATGGATGATAAAATAATGTTTTTCAATCTAAAAGCTACCCATGCCTAAACAAAATCACTCTGTGATATAAGGGTGGAGACTATGTAGGCCATGCAAATGAAGCATGAAGGAATAGTTGTCATATATGAGCAACAACTATATATTTTGAAGGTAGAGTTCGATATCTTATTTGCATAAGCCAATGGGATGTCTCCCAATAGACATGGTATTCCATACATAAACAATGATAATTAGTTGTGTACAATGACTCATGTGTCTGGTATTACATGATGTATGCTTATGACTTTGGATGGAAATAAATTGAAACACATGCTTATTCACATTTTAATTTATAAAATTGATGTTTATTTGCCACCAGTTGCCTATTTCATCTTGTGTATTTAATTTGTTTATGAATGAACAAATGATTGTGTTCAAAATTTGTTTAACCAAAAAAATACAAATTAAATTCTTATGAAAATATGCTATGTCATCTTATTGATAAGCATATGGGCTATGTCATCATGGCTTTTAAAGTCCCTTGAGTGGCTTACTGACCTATTTTTAGAACTTCTAATCATGCGGCTTATGTTTTATTTTTAGATATAAACTGAGTAAAAATGTAATATCCCCTATTTCCCTTGAATTCTGAAACTAGATATTTTGAATTGCTTTTCTGTGTATTCTGATTTTTTTTGGTGTTTTATGCATGTAATAAGAAAAATTGCAAGTTTTGCAAAATAATTCCAAATAAATAAATAAACCACAGTATAATCTCTCAACTGGCAAATCAAAGATCTTATTACTCGTCTAGATGATTACAATTAAAGTCCTTTGTCATGCATATAAAAGAATATTAAAATACTATCTTAAAAACCTGATTTCTTTCTAGCAATCTAAAAATACCCTAGATCTATGTGGCTCGGGTTACTGTGTAAAAAACATAGTCATCGACATCGATTCTTCTATCATCATCAGTCGATATACTATCGACATCAGTCACTGTTGGTCAGCTACTTTGTCGATGTCGGTATGAAGTCGGCCGATGTCGGTCACTGGGCTACCGATATCCGTCTTTGGGTCCCCTGCGGCGTTGTCCGGCCTGTGATAAAATGGTATGGATTTGCACGGATCTGTATGGATTACATACAGGAGCAAATAGAATCTAATGCAACCTGAATGCTGAACACCTGATCTAAAGATCTCTATCTGTATAATTTTTTAATCAAAAACTAATGAAAGAAATACCTGTAAACCTCTGTGATAACTTCTGTATGAATCTATCTCTCAATTTGGCAATAGATCAGCTGATATCTCACAGCTTCTGAATTACACACACTGAAGAGTGGACATTCTCCAATGCAGATAGAATACTGGAAACCCTTGGCTCCTTCTCAAAAAAAACTTAGCAAAATTCTTCAATATCAATAATCATTATCATATGGCCTCTCTCCAATAAGAAACCCTTATATCCTCAAAAAGGTGTGCTTGCCCTAATTAGGGTTTCATAATTAAGAATTAGGGTTTCATAAATAAAATATGCTAAATAATTAATATTTAATTAAATCAATCAAATATTAATATCTCCCTCAACATATGTCCGATCCTCGAACCGACTGAAGCTGGTGAATCAGGGAGTGATTCTACACATGACCATACCAAAATAAGGGTGCTCTACTGCGTGTCAGAAGTCCCTAAATAATAGGAACTCAGGCAAATGGCATCCACAAGAGCCCAAATGAAAGCCAACTGGTAAAATTTTGCTAATCGAAGCCAAGCCAAGCTCCATCATGACCCTCTATCCATCCTATCAGCCTACGAAGGTCATATAATAGGCTAATCCTCAACTCTGAAGATGTCAACTGAAAAGGGGACATGACAAAAAATGAGTGGTAATTACATAGTTTATATGCATTTTTGGATCCATGACATTTTTCTATTAATTTCAAACTTTCTTGATCCTATAACATGTAGGCTGGATTATTTATGAATGTTCATAAAAGATGGTATGTATGTCCTGAATGCATAAAGATGGTGTGTATGTTTTGAATACATGTAAGCTTGGTTCTTGTGAGACCTAATTATTCAGTTCTATAAAACATTGGTTATTTGGAACAATTTTTGAATCAATTGAGTGCTTTGTAAAAATAAAGGGTAACATTTTAAGATTTTCTTAAGCTATAGTGAAATAAACTACATATGTATAGTTAAGTTATTTGGTACTTCTATATATTGCTTGTAGCATCCATTATCTTATTTGAAAACTTCATTAATATTTAAAATCCTAAGTGTGTCTTAAATATGTCTCTGTGTTTCTCAATTCAAAGATGAATATCCTAGGCCTTCTGATCCCACACAAAGAACTCTTACCAGCTATCTGAGTTCAAGAAAAACTAAACAGTTTGGAAGAAATGAAAATTATTCAGATGCTGAAGGGGATGTTTATGACTCTATAGAATTATATATGATGTAGAGTTAAGGTGAGAATTATTCATAGACATCAATATTTGGTTCTCAATCCAACTGGTTACACTCACTTGATGGTTTACTCTTGCAAAAATTCACATTAAATGTTTCCTTTATTCTTCAAGGTTTCATCTCCTTCCATAATTCCTCTAGGTTCCTAGGATTAGTAGCCTTATTTTACATATACTATTCCCTGGTAAATTTTAGATACACTTCTTGGATTCATTAGACATCTATCTTGTCACTAACATTCATGCCTGGCTCAGTTCATAACATTGATCTCACTTTTCATGCAATTCTTTCACTAGCTCTTAAGTCTAAAGGACCAATCCTTATTTAGGTTCCCATAGCTCAATCCTTAGTCATAGATAGTTATATTTTCTCTCATCACACCTAAATGAACCCATTTAAACCGTCAACTCACCCTTAATTACTTCTTTCCACACAATTCACTCTCTATTATTTCTCTAGGCTAGTAGCCATGTTTTGGATGTTTCTCCTTTGTCTATCTATTATATAATATTTATTAAATTTTTATGATTTAATATGATTTCCCTCCATTTGTATACAACTTATTATGAAGTTTAAAGAGTTGGTTTACTCCTTATCACCATTTTCTTAGCCCTTTTCTCTACACCATTAGCCCTTCTAGGCCTAAATTTGCCTAGTTACAACTCAATTGACCAAATGCATAAAAAATGAGTCTATACAAGATCAAAACTTGTGAAATCATATTTAAAATATTACTTCCTTTCAAATCACCAAGTTTCAAATTTTTATAATGGTGGAAACTATCCAAATTGACTAAACCTTAGTCTATAGTTTCCTAGCCTGTATACAAACCCGAGAGCAATAGAGTTGTCTTGAAAACATTTAAAAGAATTTCATACCAATATGAATGGTTTTTAGGCTCTATCTTACCCTAATTAAAATCTTTCAACCTTTGAAAACCAAAATCCAATCCTCTATTCACACGTTCTAACTCAATTTCCCTTGGACTGTGTAGATTGCAAGGGTTTCCTATAGGACTGTGTCCCTGTTAGACAACCAACAATAATGTTTCAACCAAATAAAGATTATAAACCACTTAAAACCTCCACATTTAAATTACCAACATGTTTTATAATCCAAAAACTCGTTGATCATATGGACACTCTTAAAGATCAGTCCTTGTAGTCATGAAACAACAATACAAGTATAGAAACAGGGCATGTATATTGTCAAATTCTATTCTAGGGTATATTTATTTAAAGAATTATCATTAATATCTTATTTCCTAGTTATTCACATCAATAAATTTATATAATAATTATTTTACCTCTCTCCCAATGTATATCCATTCTAACATCTACCAAAATAGGGGTTATGGATTGTGTAACAAAGTTGATCCTTTTGTGAACTATGAGTAGAATCTCACTACCTCTCTTGTATTCAAATAAAAAATCTTACCCTATAAAATAATCACACATTCATCTCTCAATATTAATCTCATCACATAGTTGATTGATGTCTTAAATCTAAAAGATTACCTCATTCTATGATGGAGACAACAGTCTATAGGGCCTTAAAGATTCAATGGTCCATTTACTCTCAGTCTCATCTGCTTACTTATATTATCACAACTATTTGAAGGTTTGTACTTTCTCAAACTAAACTCCAACTAAAATCTGTAACCAAACATTC
This sequence comes from Torreya grandis, assembly GCA_037957365.1. Classification (NCBI taxonomy): domain Eukaryota; kingdom Viridiplantae; phylum Streptophyta; class Pinopsida; order Cupressales; family Taxaceae; genus Torreya; species Torreya grandis. Next base: position 7,181,160 of record JARHVA010000099.1, on the reverse strand, counting down.
AATAACCTACAACTCCACCAATCATTCAACAACCTATAACTCCACATAAAGATGAATAAATACATGACCTCAAGGGCCTTCAAGGGAAATATACATGATTCACGATAACTCAATACATTTTAAGAACATCAAATTACATGGATAAATTCCTTCTTTATTCATTACATCATCTAAAATCACAAACAAATATCAACTAACATCAACATCAACTAACATCAAATGATTTGGAAATCATAAAAATTACATCATAGATGCATTTACACATATGCATAGGTCATTTGTATGGACAATCAACCTTGGAACCTATGCCAACGTGCCAAATGTTTTACAAATGACTATTGATAGGTAGTTTAGGTAGTTACATTTATTTCAAAAATAGTTTAATTTTGGTTTTGTGATCAATTTTATGTTGATAGGTAGTTTAGGTAGTTACATTTATTTCAAAAAAAGTTTAATTTTGGTTTTGTGATCAATTTTTCATGTGCAATCAAAAAAAGAAGGGCTCAAGACCCAAAATAATATGAATGCTGACTTCAACTTTTAATAACAGGTCTATAACCCTATTTTTTGTGCATAGAAATGAAGATTGACTGCATATTATTTGCTCAAAGGGAAAATATTCACAGTGTATTATTTTTTGAAATTTAGTTTGAAGCTGGTAAGTCCAATTTTTTATGTTATTCAATGTACATGAGACCATTCTTGTTGTTACTTTTTATGTTAACTAGTTTGAGGATGACATATCCCTTTTAGAAAGAGCATATTCAGGTTGTGAGTATATAAAATGTAATAAAAGAAGTTAACTAGGATATCAAAGGAGTTGGGAAATTTTTTGAAATATGCCACAAAGTTTATTTGGACCTATCACCTTTAGACAGAGTTGGTAAATCCCTTCAGTAATCTAAAACTTGAAGAGAACACTTACAAACCTGTAATTGGTTATTGTGCAAATAGATGAGTCCATGAAGTTATCAAGAGGAGTATAGGATTGTTCTAGTGAAGATAAAATGTTTTGAGTCTATTGGAACTAAGCTTGGAGAGCCTTCATCAGCTTAATAAACCAATTATATTTAGAAAACCATGAATATAAACTCGTAAGAAGTCACTTGTAGATTTAGTAAATAGAGACTATGTACACAGAAGAGGCAATAACATGGATAGTTTAGTGGAAATCAATTTTAAGAAATGGAATTTAATGCTTAAATAGGTATAAGGATTTTATTCAAAGGCCTTACAACATTTTAAAATGTTTGTAAACATTTTTTTGAAGTCAAACCCTAGAGACAGAGCCTGGAAACCCTGTTGACAGAGTCTGAATGTACAATGAGGCAAAGATCTTGTTAGAAGAGTTAATAAGTGAATTGAGGATTCTTAAGAGACCTCAAAGAGAATGTCTAGATACCTTGAACCTAAAGATATGTTTAATAACCATAAACCACATAGTGAGCAATGAATTAGTGAACTTTTAGAAATAAATGCAATCAAGAACAAGGCAAAAAGTGAAATAAGTAGATTATTATCTACATCAATGAACATCAAGAACAACAACTAACATCAACATCAAGAACAATAATAAATATGTACATATTTAGAAATAAATTAAAAAAATTATCAATATTGAAACATATTTTTATAAAATTGTTCTATTCACTTTCATAACTGTCACTTTCATCCGATGGATTGTAGTCACCATCACTTTCATCCTCTACAACATGCATGTAAAAAAATAGTGGTTCTATTCTTGAAATACTTCAGCATGGTTGGATGAGAGGAAAATTTGTGTTGTGGGAGATTGTGTATCTCTTCCACAATGATGCATATGGTTGCATCGAACAAAGACTGGAGGCCTAAAAGAGGTTATTCTGCACACTATATAGTTCAAAACACACTCTGAATGGTAGTTTGGCACAAATTAATATATTTCATACTTGATCTAGATGCACATATATATATGTATCATTAAACACCTTCATTGGAAATAAATTATGAAATAAAGGCCTTAGATACACTAGAATAACACTAGGAGTACCCCGAGTATCAATAAAATGGCATCATCTTGTGCCATTCATATGACCACTCTATGTAGAAATCATGATTGAGCATGTCTATAATCTCTTGTACTCATAGCTCACCATTAGAATCTGGTACGAAGGATATGTCATGTTATAATTTAGGAGACAATTCACCCATCGTAAGCTATTAGGTTGCATGAAATTTGTTGTGCTTCCAAGGCCCCTCTAGTTGATGGAACCAACCACCATACACAAGATTATGTGTAATATTTGTTGTTTCACATTTAGCTCATTTAGTACATTTCATTTTTTCCATATGAATTTATGGAATTCCTCTCATGTTTCAAAAACACTCCCCATGTAGTATTAATGCCACCTGCCACATAATTACAAAAAATAATTAGCGATAATTTCCAAAAATAATTCACAAACTGTAGTTAATCATTCTGCATGTAGTTAATCAACATAGTAAGATTTTTTATGGAGTTTGGTAAAAACTAATGTAATTTCAAAATAATAAGAGAATGTAACTTGTAAATTAAATGCAATTTCATGCATCAAGCAGTTTGTAACTACCTACATACATGTAACTAACAAGTAAATAAAAGAGAATAAGCTATCAAAGTTGAGTGTCAATGTGTGTGAGGGACGTTCCTATTTTTTACCCAAACATCCATTTTTTCTTGACATGGAAAGTTTTAAAGCCCAATATTGGGTTGCTTGATATTTCATTGTTAGGCCACTATTGCTTAACTGAAACTACTTCTATTGATTGCTGACTACTACAAGGCACAGATTTGATTGTTAACATTTTTTCAAGAGGTAAGTTGAACACTAACTCTTTTTGACTGTTGCACTTGATTTGACTTAGAAATTAACATTGTTTGACTACTATACTTGCTTTAACCAAGGATTAATGCTACTTTGATTTTTGTATAAGTTTTTATAGTAAGGTTGGCTAGAATAATGTTAGTCATTGTATTAAATGCTAAATTTCAATAAATATTGTTGTCCTAGTTTGATCAACATTCACTGTTGGTATATTGAGTAGAGGAGAGAAAGGAGAGACATGAATAAGTCTCCAATGAGAGGGAGGAAAGGTGAGAATGATAAAATATCAATAACCCTTAGTAAAGGTGACCAAGTCCATTGATGGACTGTGTTGTAATGAAATGTTGAATTAATGAATACATATAAGATGAATACATTGGTTTGGAGAAGGTTGTAAGTAAAGTCAAGAGGGAAAGTGATGCAGAGGATGATCAACACTTCACTAAACTCGTTATCTAATCAATTTTCTCTCTATACACTTGGTTTATATGGTCCTTATTAGGTTCATCAATGTTATGTTTGTCTTGTAGTTCTTATTATTATTCTTGTTCTCCTTATGGTCTCTTCAAACCTTACTTCCTATCAATAATACCCTTATTAACTTATTCCCTATCCTTTTTAAAAATAGAGGGAGAGGGAGAGTTCTCCAAGAGGAGAGAGGAGAGAATAGAGAGAGAGAGAGAGAGAGAGAGAGAGAGAGAGAGAGAGAGAGAGAGAGAGAGAGAGAGAGAGAGAGAGAGAGAGAGAGAGAGAGAGAGAGAGAGAGAGAGAGTTCTCCAAGAGAAAAAAATAAGAATCTAAAAATAATTTGGTGTATAATCTCCTCTTAGAAGATGATATGTTCAGGTTTTTAGATACAATGTAGTCTTGTTTTGATTCAATGAATAATGGAATATGATTATATAGGACATAATCTCCTTGAACATTTATGTGACTATCTTGAATCATATAATTTCATGTTCAAATCTTTTGAGATTATGTATAGGCCATGTGTGTATGTGTGTGTCTGCAAGATGGAATGAGAATATAGTCATGGAGGAAAAGTTAGGAAAAAGTGTTCTAAGTTGGTAGATGAAATTTTTAAAATACAAGTAGCCTTGTACATAGTGGTGTTATGCATAATATCAGATGGTGGAAAGAACCTATATCAATGGATAACTCAAAAAAATAACCCCTTGAATTCATAAGGTCCTATAGACTTTTATCACAGTCAAGAGATGGGAGTAAATGCTTAGGTTTTAAGACTTTGATCATCATTAAGATTGATAGTAGTTGGTTAATGAAAGTATTTATTGTTTAGGATTATTTGAATAAAAACAATGAAAAAGGGAATCTGAATACATAGGCTTGAGGAAGTGATAAGTCCTATGGTAACTATCATACCCCTATTTTATAAGAAAGAGACCTTGTTTATATGTTAAGTGTTAAATATGCAACTGATGATTGAAAAAGTGATGGTAATAGGGAATGGTGATTGAAAGATGATTGTTTGTGTCTAGATAAATATTGAAAGGTCAATACACATGTCATAGACACATGACAAGCCCTATTATAACTACAGATCCATGTTTGCATACATGTTATTTTGTTTAAAACAGTCTGTCCCCAAGGAGAACTATTTGTTCTTCATAACGAGAGTGTATATAGATTTAGTAAGGGGTGTGTTTACATTGGGAATTTGAATAAGATACTCTTCAAACCATATTGAGCCTTAAAACTTCTATGAAAATGAATAGAGCCTCTAACCCATGTCATAGTCTTATAGGAGTACATAGTCAAAGTAAAAAAGGAAGGATTTTTAATGTCTAAACATGTGTGTTCTTAATTATAATGATTTTTATGGATGGACACAAAAATAAAAGAGTTTTTAAGACTGTATATCCCCTATAGAGATTCCTTAACCCTAAAAAGTATGTATACCCTGCTAACTCAGTCCTAAAAAGGACTCAAAAGTCTATGCTTCAGTGGTTTTGAGCATGAAGTTGGTATATTAGAGGTTTGTTGAGATTATAACATATTGAGAAGTAGAAGGTATAAAATGGAATGATGAGTCAGGATAGAACACCTGAAAGGATCCAAGATAGCTTAAATAAGGTATTTTGTCATCCTGAGTAGCTATCCTAGTGGAATAATCCATAATAAAAGATAATTTTCATGATGAATGAATGGTTGTAGAAACCTTCCAAAACCCTTCAAAATGATGAGCGTAATGCCAAAAATCTATCAAAAAGTTTTCAATGAAGAGTAGTGTGTGTTAAGAGGAAAGGTGATTTGCCTCTTTATAATCAATGAGTGGTTTATTTCTTTTTTTTTATTTTGCTTTTTTCTTAAATCTTTTTATGATACAATTCAAATTTTGTAATATCCATATCTAATAAATTTTATCATAGTACATTTATGCAATATGTTAAAACATGTGGGCAGTTTAAGAGAACTATTAACCTTTAAAAAAAAGGTATTTTATTTTTTGTTACATGCATTTATTATTATTACATGCATCTATTATTATTGTGATAACACTAAAATATACAAAGGGATGCAATCAAGATGCATTATCTCTTTATGTCCACCCCTATCTCATTTTGCTTCCCTATTAAGCTTGTCATCCTAGACTTGTTATTTTGGATTGTTACAAGGTGGGGTTGGAAAAAGTGTGGTCTCCTTTATGCTTTGATACCTACATCTCTTCATATTTTCTATCAATTCACTATGTCTATGGGTGAAATTTCCATGCCCATCCTACTCTTTTTGGAATGGATGAGGCATTGGGTGTTGTGCATTTGATATCACCCTGCTCTGCACCTTGTTGTAAACTTGTGCCATATAGTTTTTGAAGAATGCCATACTTTCTATGCTACTATCCACTACACAACATCAATCAAATATCTCTCATGATCTGCATATCAGGGCCTCAACATCATCAACTCCAGCAATATATGGGTTCTACTCATAAAGTGAAAAGCATCCAGCTATAAATGCCAATAAATATGAAAAACATATGACTGTAACTACTTACTAGACTTACAATATCACCCCCCTCAGCTAGTCTTCAGTGTCATCTGAAAGATTTACTGTAACACCTTCTAGTGCATGGCTTGATCCTTGCATATCCATATCTGATACACCATGAATTTTTGTGTGCAAACCTTTGACATCCATGCCTTCTCCCTCATGTTTAATTCAAACTCCATTATCTTTGACCTAGGTAATGAAAACATATTACACAAACTACAGTCACCTCGAAGTTGTCAATGCATACAGTATGGGGGGGAAATAAAACATATATGGTACTCAACATCGATAACACCATGCATTATGGTTTTATCCTATACAACTACTTGATTTTTTATCTTTCTCATTGGGTCCACCTTGATAACATGCTTTAAATTATATACTTGCATTGAAAATGAGCCATTACACATCGATATAGAAGGTGTTACATTGAAGACATGATAACACAATGTCTCATCTTTCATACTTTACACCCATGCCATATGAGGGTCACTATTGTCTAAGGTAACATGATAATCTAGGATGTTAAAATCCCATACCCATGAAATATTTTCATGTCTTTCTAATTTGATGTTCCTATGGAAGTCGGTGTCCTTGCATAGCTGTAACCACCAATAATGTATGTAAACTAATGTTGTTAGTTGGTGAACCAACCAATCCACCCTACAATGTGAAAAATTCCTTACTATGCTTAGTAAATGATATTTCAAATTGGAATGGTAAGATTCTATAGATGCATTTGTGTCTTGCCCAACATGCAAAAGTATCTGATAACATTGTTGGGGAATCAAACCAACAATAGATTACACTTGTGAAAGCAATAAACGTGGAAATAAATCAGATAGATAAGTAACTGAAATGATAAATAGCACAGAACAAGATATACAAGAAAACACCCTGAAAACTTGTATTAAAACTCTTTACAATAGGAATACAATTGAAGAAACTTCATTCTTCCACACCTCTCTCAGATGCACACAAGATCTCTCACTAGATCTCTATTCCTCAAGAGCTCTCTCTCAAGTACAATCAAATCCAACAACCTGGATTGATGCAACTCAGTACTGTCCTTCAAACATTCACAAATGTTCTACTCATACAGTTCTACTCTTCAACTATGAGCTAAGAAGATCTATCTTAATATAGAATTAGGAGACATGAGCATGCTCTTACAAAAAACAGTTAAGCCTCTTGAACAAGGGCTCTAAAAATAGTAATGCTAATAATAGAGACGCAAGCTTGAGTCCACAACTCAAACTTATCATGCAAACACTCGCTTCTATCCACGGAAATCACTTTCTGGACACACACGTAACCGACGTCCGTTCCTGCCTATTTGCCTGTGACCGTCGCTGGCCGACCCTACTGCCGATGTCGGTGCCTCTGTAACTGCAACTGACCGATGTCGGTCTCTCCTGACCAACGCCAGCGTCTGTGTAGACCTGAACCTGTTTAAGTCTGCTCCTTGGTGAAGCTTTTAGCTCCACACCCTAACAATCTCCCACTTGGAGATAAACCAGCTGCACAAGTACCTGTACAGCAACATCTTCTAGCTCCTCCATCTTCAACTCAATCATGAAGACCAATAGAAGTTGAATGAAGATTCAACTTCTCCTTAGTAACCAGCTTTGTTAGCATATCAGCAGGATTCTTGTCTGTATGGATTTTCTCCAGCTTCAACTCACCATCTTCCAATACCTGTCGTATGAAGTGGTACCTTAGCGTATGTGCTTGGTTCTTGAGTGAAAAGCTGAGTTCTTAGCTAAATGGATTGCACTCTGACTGTCACTATACAATCTACAACTCCCATGCTCCCTTCCAAGCTCTTCCATGAACCGTGTCATCCATATCATCTCCTTGCTAGCTTCTGTGGCTGCAATATACTCTGCTTCTGTAGTTGACAAGGCAACAACCTTCTGCAACTTAGATATCCAACTAACCGCCATTCCACCTACAGTAAAAACATAACCTATAGTGCTCCTTCTGTCATCCAAATCCCCTACCATATCTGAATCTACATAACCATGTAGAGAACTATCTGAACCTCCATAGCACAAATGCTTGCTGCTGGTTCCTCTCAGATATCTAAGGATTCATTGAACCGCTTTCCAATGTTCCTTCCCTGGATTGGCCATATATTTGCTTACTACTCCCACTGCTTGGGCAATATCTGGTCTAGTACACACCATTGCATACATCAAACTTCCTACTGTGGAAGAATATGGAACCTTACTCATGTACTCTACCTCATCATGTGAATTGGGACATTGTTCTTTACTTAGCTTGAAATGTCCAACCATAGGTGTACTTACCAGTTTTGCATCCTGCATATTAAACCTTTCCAACACCTTGTTCACATAATCCTCCTGAGACAATATCAACTTGTGATTTTTCCTGTCTCTCTTAATGCTCATGCCAAGGATTTTCTTAGCTGCTCCCAAATCCTTCATAGCAAACGTTTGAGCTAATTTTACCTTAAGCTCTGAGATATCCTGCATGTGAGACCCTGCAACCAGCATGTCATCTACATACAACAATAGAATAATATATCTACCGTTATCAAATCTCTTGAAATACACACAATGGTCTGATTGACACCTACTGTAGCCATGCTCAGTCATAAACCTGTCAAATTTTAAGTACCATTGCCTAGGAGCTTGCTTGAGGCCATACAAGCTTTTCTTTAACCTGCACACAAACTTCTCCTTACCCTTGACCTCAAAACCTTCTGGCTGTTCCATGTATATTTCCTCATTCAAATCTCCATGAAGAAATGCTATCTTGACATCTAGCTACTCAAGATGCAAATCCTCAAAAGCAACCAAAGACAATACAACCCTTATAGAAGTCATCTTAACAACAGGAGAAAAAATCTCACCAAAGTCAATACCTAGCTTTTGTGCAAATCCTTTCACTGCCAATCTGGCCTTATATCTCATCTATCCATCCTCACTTTCCTTCAACCTGTAGGTCCATCTGTTCTTCAGTGTTCTCTTACTAGCTGGCAATTCAACCAAATCCCATGTTTGGTTCTCTCTTAAGGACTCCATCTCCTCAACCATGCCACGCTCCCACTTACTCCTGGACTCCACCTGTAATGCTTCTTCAAAACTCTCTGGTTCTCCACCATCGATTAGCAATAAATAATATAAGGAAGGAGAATATCTAATTGGAGGCTTACTTACCCTTTCAGACCTCCTGATGGGTGTCTTGGACTCGTTCTCAACAATCTGTCCACCCAAATTTTCTGACAGTGACCGACCTCGGCCACCTGTAGACCTGTTACTGGCCGACGTCGGTTCTTCCTGGCCGACGTCGATGCCTGGTCTACCGACGTCGGTCTCTGTGTGACCGACATCGGTTTTTGTACTACCGACGCCAGTTCCTAACCTGCCGACGTCGGTCTCTGTGTTTTCCTATAAGTGATTATTTCTTTTTCCCGTGAGCTCATTTTGGACCATAACTTCATCCAATTCACTATTGCTCTGCCCAGATTGATCTAGCTTCCTTATCTGATCACTATACATCACTCTTTCATTGAAAACAACATCACGACTCCTGATTACCTTGTTAGTTCCTAGATTCCAAAATCTGAAACCAAAATCATCTGAGCCATAGCCAATAAACGTGCACCTCATAGACTTAGCATCAAGCTTCTTTCTATTTTCCTTATCTATGTGCACAAAGGCTTCACTACCAAAAACTTTGAGATATGAGAGATCTACCTTTTTACCTGTCCATGCCTCTTCTAAAATTCCACCATCCAGAGCTATAGAGGGTCCTCTGTTAATCAGGTACACTGCGGTGTCAACTGCTTCTGCCCAAAACTCTAAGGGCAACCCTGCATGCAATCTCATACATCTTGCACGCTCCATGATAGTTCTGTTCATCCTTTTAGCAATACCATTCTGCTGAGGTGTCCTTGGAACCATCCTTTGCCTTTGGATTTCGTGAGTGTAACAATACCAGTTAAACTTAAGACTGTAGAACTCACCGCCATTATCAGATCTCAAGCACTTTAATCTTCTGCGTGTTTCATTCTCAACCATAGCTTTCCAAATCTTAAAAGTCTCAAAAATATCATATTTCTTTTTAATACAGTAGATCCATACCTTTCTTGTGGTGTCATCTATGAATGTAACATAGTACCGTGATTTGCCAATAGAGGCTACCTGAGCCGATCCCCACACATCTGTGTGAACAAGCTGCAACTTCTGCCTTTTCTTAGTAGACCCAGTCTTGAGAAAACTAACCCTTTTCTATTTTCCAAATACACAATGCTCACAAAATTCTAGATCCATACTTTTCAAATCTGAAAGCATACCTTTAGACTTAAGAATTGACATCCCCTTCTCACTCATGTGGCCAAGCCTTGAGTGCCACAATTTAGCATCCACATCTGAAGTAGATAAAACTGAAGGAGATTTGTTAGTAACACAATTACACAAATAGAGAGTACCTTCTCTCTTACCTCTGGCAATAACAAGTGCACCCTTGGTCACCTTCCAAGAATCTGATGTGAGAGTTACTGTACAACCCTCATCACCTAGTTTACCTGCAGAAATCAAATTTCTCTTCAAACTAGGAACATGCATCACATCTCTCAACACCCATGTGTTGCCATTCTGCATCTTCAGCTGCACTTTACATTTGCCAGTAATCTTACAAGGCTCATCATCCCCTAAGTACACTATTCCAAAATCTCCATAAATATAGTCACTGAAATATTCCCTGTTAGGAGTAGCATGAAAATATGCACCAGAATCTAATACCCAAGACTCTATATTATTATGCAGAGAGAAAATTAAAGCATCCTGTGCAATACCTGCAATCTTGGCTTCTTCCTTTCCTTCGTGCTAGTTGTCCTCCTTAGGCTTTGACCAACAATCTCTGCTTATGTGCCCCATCTTTCCACAATTCCAGCATTGTGGCTTCCTGCCATTTCTGGATTTAGATCTGCCTTTCCCCTTAGACTAGGATCTTGCTCTGCCTTTCTTGCTCTTCTCTTTTTGCCTTCCCCTGCTCTCAAAACTTAAAGCGTTCCCAGATGCCTCTTCTGTGTTTTTCCTGCGTATTTCCTCATTCAAGATAACACTAACAACATCCTCTACTTTCAAAATATTTGATGCAGATGCAGTATTACTTACTGCCATTACTAAGCCATGCCAGCTTTCAGGCAAAGAACATAATATTAAAAGGGCTTTTATCTCATCATCAAACACTATATTTACTGAGCTTAATTGATTCACAATACCATTGAAATCATTCAGATGAGTAGAAACAGATCCACCTTCATTCATATGCAAATTAAATAACTGCTTCATAAGATATACCTTATTTGAAGCTGAGGGTTTTTCATACATATTTGCTAACATAGTCATCAACTCTACCGTTGTTTTTGCCTGTGACAAATTAGATATCACAGTGGAGGCCAGACTCAGTCTTATAGACCCCAGAGCCTTTCTGTCAAGAACTTCCCATTCTTCATCCTCCATGTCCTTGGGCTTCTTTGCTATCCCACCTAACAGTAAGTAAAGATCCTTCTGATACAGATAGTCCTCTATCTGCATTCTCCAATGTTGATAGTTCTTTCCATTAAACTTTTTCATTCTCAACTTACTTTCTTCTGCCATTGCTTCTTCCACTCAAACAGAAATCCCTGCAGAAACCCCTATGAGCAACCTGTAATCCAAACACACTACACAGATCTGTACCACCTGTTAGTGAACCTGAACTTTGATACCAATTATCAAGCTCTGAACCTGTAACCTGGGCTCTGATACCACTTGTTGGGGGATCAAACCAACAATAGATTACACTTGTGAAAGTAATAAACGCGAAAATAAATCAGATAGATAAGTAACTGAAATGATAAATAGCACATAACAAGATATACAAGAAAACACCCTGAAAACTTGTATTAAAACTCTTTACAATAGGAATACAATTGAAGAAACTTCGTTCTTCCACACCTCTCTCAGATGCACACAAGATCTCTCACTAGATCTCTATTCCTCAAGAGCTCTCTCTCAAGTACAATCAAATCCAACAACCTGGATTGATGCAACTCAGTACTGTCCTTCAAACATTCACAAATGTTCTACTCATACAGTTCTACTCTTCAACTATGAGCTAAGAAGATCTATCCTAATATAGAATTAGGAGACTTGAGCATGCTCTTACAACAAACAGTTAAGCCTCTTGAACAAGGGCTCTAAAAATAGTAATGCTAATAATAGAGACGCAAGCTTGAGTCCACAACTCAAATTTATCATGCAAACACTCGCTTCTATCCACGGAAATCACTTTCTGGACACACAGGTAACCGACGTCGGTTCCTGCCTGTTTGCCTGTGACCGTCGCCGGTCGACCCTACTGCCGACGTCGGCGCCTCTGTAACTGCAACTGACCGACATCGGTCTCTCCTGACTGACACTGGCGTTTGTGTAGACCCGAACTTGTTTAAGTCTGCTCCTTGGTGAAGCTTTTAGCTCCACACCCTAACAAACATCATGAACACATTCTAGCCCTGTATGCCTAGTGTTGTTCCCAGTATTTGACAAAAGTAGGATGAGAGGAACGATATCTTTCTACAAACTTTTTGTACTACTTTTTAGCCATGTCTTTATCGACACAACTATGCATTATGAACCCCAAGTCCTAAAACATCGCACATCTTACATCATCATCTTTTACCTTTGCTATCAAATTCTTTAACCACATGTGACCTCATAGTCGAATGTCTCCCTGAATAACATAATAGTTTTGCATAAGTTAATGGAATAAGGTAGGGATGGTGTCTATGAACATACAAATATGAATTCCATAATGTGTGTAGGAATAACAATGATGTACCTAATAGCTTTTATCTCTACACTAGCATCATCGACCATGAAGGCATTGATTGTCCATTTAATATCTTTCGAATGCACTCTTTGAAGAAGAATTTGCATCCATTATCTTATGTCAATGGTACATGACTAAGACATAATGACCCATGTAATAGGCACCCCTTTATGTTTTGAATCAAATCCCAGTAGTGTGTATAATTAGAAATGTACAAGAAAAAAAGAAAAACATTGGAATAACTACTATTATTACAAACATTAGAACAACTAATATTATCAACTACTCTTACAAACAATGGCATAATACCTTCATTACATTCATCCTAAATGTTGCATCCATTGCAAATAAGCTATGCTTCCCAAATCTCAACAACCATTCTAGATATTGTGGTAGTTAGATGCCCAAAATGAAGGGGATTTCTCCATCCCCATCAAGTTCTCCCCCATTGTATCCCTGATATAAAAACCACTTGTCAGGATTTACTAGCGCCCACTCTTGAACACTTGTTGCATCATCAAAATTATACATTTGTTTTGCCTCCTTGGCCAATTTCTCTCTATTTTATATGTCATCCTTGCTCAATAAATCATCCCGCTTTGTTTCAGCACTAAACAATACAATTTTGTCATGCACCACCTCTCAATGTCTAAGGTGGATAGCATTAGCAAACATTCCCAATAATAGTAGCATATGCACCCATTCATTATGTTAGGGGCTGATGTGAGGAGCAAAAAAACATTTCTTACCCTTGAACTATTCATATTGTTGTCCATGACAATATTTGTGCTCATTGTCCATGTGTTCTACTTGATTGTATGTGAGCAACACATAATGGGATCTACAGACCATGCATCATGTGCTAAAATGACAATGGCAATTGTACCTTATATGGGCTACCCTATCTGGATGTGGGCATTAAATACTTATCTTTTGGCATGGCATAAATTTCTCAAAAGTCATCGGGGCCATATGAACACCAGTACCTACATGATTATGGTGAACAAATAAATAGTCATGCAAGATGAAAAAAATTTAAATAAATAGAACATAATAACATCTGAACAAATATCAACTTGTAATCTATAGTGTGACGTGACTCACATGACATATTCATAGGTTGTGGTGATCTTTATATTCTTTCCAGTAAAATTTGAATTTCTCTTACAATGTGAAACACAAAATTTTTTAAGGAACAGTGCCCTTCTCGATTCTCTTTTGATGAAGTCATCAAACCTATCCTGCTCAACCCAAGCAACCCACAAGTCTTCCTTGTTGACATCAAGAAAATTGGCCCAATTGATACAATTAAAATAAAATGGATCCTCGACTGGCTTCTATAGTTCAAGGCACATTATTTCTTCCCACCTTTTTGCTATCTTTGCAGCCTACAAGGAGAACATTTCATTGAATGAATTAGAAATGGAATTTTCATATTAAGTGAATGCAAGTTTCCATGTATTGCATAGGACTTTTTTTTTCAATTGAATGCTATTTTTCATATACTACAATGCATAAGGAGCAATGATTGCATAATGCATACAATATAAGCATAATTTGATCCAAACAACATTAAAACATGTACACATCATCAAAATGGGAAATTAGACTCATATGCATTGACAAATAAGAGAATGCCCTTTTTGGATAGATTTATTATACCTCTCATTTAAATACATTATTTTGCATGCACTATTACATTTAACATGTACTGGATCATTCAAGCTATAAATCTATTTTATAATGTGTCATATGTAAAAACATTAAGAAGTTCATGACACCATATAAAGAGTTAAAATAAAGTTTGTATAAAGATATGTTTAAATTATCAAGAGAAGTGCAACAAATATATAAAAAAATAAAATCATGACTTCCTTTAAACATTACATCAAGTAGGGGAAGAGAATGGAGAATAGTATGGCAGCTATAAAAGTGAACATTACACAATGAGAAATAGGGATCGATGCATGTCAACATCAACAAATATTTCAAGCAATGGAAAATCAGTCAAAGTATCAAAAAATTCATCCATGAGAATGTATTCTAAATCAGGCATTGCAAATGCATCCATAGTAATTTTTCGCGTTTCATTTTATTTCTGTACACACCTATTTGATCATGCAAATACAAATATAAGCCTAGCTCATCTATTAAATCAATATAAGAGGCACGATGTAAAGACAATTCATCAAATATAAAAGTGCCATATTACTGTATGATTTCAATTTGAGGAGAAAATAGCATGCTTTTGATATAAATGTCTTCCTTTCCACTCAGACGTAACCAATAAATGCACGTGCTAGTCAAATATACCACAAATAAAAGCCATGAACTAAACATAGAAATTAATATATGAGAAATCAAACTAATTAATAAAAATATGACAAAAACTAAGAACAAAAAGGTTATAAGAATATACAAAACCTCATTGAAATCAATATAAAACCCTTCATAAAACATATCAAAATAAATGTATCAGACATATAAATGGATAAAATAGTGTATGCATAAGGTAGTTACATTTATAACGATCTTAAGTGGCACACACTAACTATGTGCATGTGGGTTAGGTGCAAGAATGTGATTTTGCTACGAATCCCATAGCTTTAGGAAAGGGTTAAAAAAGAGAAATTGCTAGGAAGCCCATAAAATGAAGATAGGGTTTTAAAAATAGGGAATTTGCTACGAAGCCCATAGAATCAAGAGATTGTCAAAAAAAGTGGAATTGATGAGAATCCCATGTGATATTCTCATTGTCCATAAACTAATCATTCAATGTATTAAATTAGAGGCATGGACATACTGGTATTTATGGATAGCACATGAAAGGAAATGCTAGTAGGTGACACAAGAAAATTTTGTATGACATGTGTGCATTACAATTTATATGAGCCCATTTGGGATGCAATTTATCCCATTTAATTGTAATGGTAGGTTGCCTTATCACCCACAGTAAAGTCAGGGCATAACCCATATTGAGTTATTAGAGATTTAGTGTAGTAAAATAGGCCACCAATTTTATTTAAATTATTTCCTCATAGACCACCACCACCATAATTCCCACCTATCAAACCATAATTTTTGGCCCCTAAATTTAGGGAGGCTCATGAGATGACAGAACACAATTATGAAACTAAATGAAAGATTCTTCTTCATTACATATACAAAACTATACAAAATTTTGTCATGATCAAAAAGCTTCTTCTTCATTACATGTACAAAATTATACCACTATCCAATATCAGTTCTTTACAACTAATCTGATATCACCCATCATGATCACAGGCATTTTTATCATCCTCAAATTCCTTTGATGGTGTTGGAAACTGACTTCTTCACCACATTGCTTCTTGGTATGTAAGGTCATCCAACACGTGTTTGAGATCTAATTTAGGATCTGAATTCAGAAAATTCCATAATTATCATGAAGATTGTCCCACATTGGAAGTTGAAATCTAATCACAAGATGATATGTACAAAATAATCTCTCTGTCAACAATGTTGCATAATTATTTCTATCAAAGTATATGTCAAACCAACTTTTCATCATGGGATTCAAAGATATTCCACGTTGTAGAATAATTAATTCTAATAAGAGATTAGACTTAAAAATTATATCCAGCATTTTCATTTGTCGATGTGACCAATTGCCTTTTAATAGCTCCAAATTAAAAGCATTATTAGTATTCCATCAAATCATGACAATGTGATTTGCATGAGTAGCCCAAGAATGTGGTGACCAACTAAAAATTTCATTCAATTCGACTACAACTTGATCTAAGTCTCTTCTTGTTATATCTCTGAGTTGGATTAGGGAATTCCATAAGTGATTAGAATGCCAACGAGAGAGGGGTTCCAAAAATCATGACATACTGCAAACAAACACACAAACCATAGAAAATAAATTATATATAGGATCCACTACATCTTATGCAATATATTCTTCAATAGAGTGATTACAATCACCCAGTCAACCTAAAATATAGATTGTTAAAAGATTCAATATAATATGGGCTTGTAGTTACACATCTCCATCACAATACAATCAACTCTACTCTTATTGTATGTACCCATATTTAATTAATGTTTATTGTACACATCTATCCCTATCATATATTTTGTATAAAATAAAATAAAATCTCAAATTTTACCTCGTCACATTTATTTTAATTCTCTCCTTAAATTTGTATAACAATTGTAATATATAGTTATCATCAATAATTATAATATAACCCCTAATCCAAAAATTTGATAGGGTATTGCCCTGATTTTAATGTTTTAACTGTTCTATTTAAAAGCTTAGTTAAAATACATAGAATAGGCTTATGGTATGTTGTATCCTTAACATCATCCATAATAAAAAAGATATAATTAACAAAAATTTCATAGTTTTAACCATGTTTGCAGAAACCATACATTTAACAAGAGATTTAAGGATTTTTTCTGAATGTACAATAGTAGTATATTTAAAAAAATCTTTGTAGTTTTTGCCATGTTTTTATAGAGATGGTACATATTTAACATAATCTTTTGAAGTTTGCTACCTATATGCATAGAAACGAAGCATTTGACTAAATCTTTTGAAGCAATTTACCCTGTATTTACATAGATTGTATATCAGATGACATCCTTACAAATTATACATGATATGGTTCATGTTTTAGAAGTTTTCACACTTATTTATTTTAGAGCAGGAGATTAACCCACACATTTGAGGAATTAAAGATTAATTTGAGGGATTAACTTACTAGTTACCTCAACACCACAATAGTTCAACGTTGTCTGGTGTTAGTAATAGGAATACCTGACATCAAAGGCATGTATTATTGGTTTCTCTTAACCTAAGACATTTTATTAATGAAATTCTTAAATTCATTATTTTCAAATAAATAATACTTCTGATGTTATTGCTGATTTTTTCCTCTTCATTAAATTTGGATCTTTCAGTTGGGATCCTTCCCCTTTATATTAATTTCTAAAAAATAATGTATAATTATCAAACTACCCAACCCACAAGTGCATTATACTATTTGGGTAAGTGCATAAAGTTGGGGGACAAAAAGTGGCCTACCAATGGACATAATGTTTTTGAAATTTCATAAATTTGAACTTATGTAGATAGTTTGAGATATGACACTCCAAATTTGAAGATGGTGTAAAAACATGAAATGTAGCATTCCAAATCTAGTTTTCAAAACATTAAAAAAAATTAAAATGGTTAAGTATAACTAGGTCAAACATCTAAAATTTGAAGATGAACTCCAATTTTTTTAGAAAACATAGTAGATAGACAGTCGTGATGTGCACCATTTTCTTAGCAGCATTTAATATTATTTGAAACCCTTTAAGGAAAATTTAGATAAAAAATTGTAGCATGTCACCTATATTATTTTGTATTTTTTCAATGAATACTTTTTTTATGAATTTCGCAAGTAAATAGATCCAAAAATTTGACAAATAAATGCATAGTATCTCGTGTGTCAGGCCTAACTACCTCAAAAAAAATGAAAATGTGTGTATAATTAAGAGTACTACATCACCATATTATTATTTTTTTTCACTTCTATCAAAAAAACACAAATTACATGAACATGTATAGGCATGTATGTTTGTGGCATGTAGTGGCCTAAAAAAGGCATAGTTAGAAATAAATATAGTTTGAAACCTTAAATTAGTCTAAAAAATATAAGAATCATATTTCTAGAAAGAGAAGAACATGCTCATCATGATGGTATCAAGTTTTTGAATTTTCACATTGAAATTCTTAGTGTATTTGGCAATCAAAGTTGAAATTTGTTGTTTATTTTCATACCTTTCAATACTCAGTTGTACATTGATAGTCCAAGCCTCTGACTTGGGAATACAAGCCATTCCCAAGCCAAATGTACATGAATTTAATTTGAATTTAAATACTACAATCATGTTAATAATGTGATCATGTTAATAACGCGATCGTGTTATTAACTATGTTATTCACGCAATCAAGTTATATATTATAAACATCCTAAAACTTGAATAAGAGCCATTAGGCCTATTAGTCTTAAGAATGTTGTCTAATATGATTTGTGCTATCAAATCCCTAATTGACATTATATTAAAGGAATTCCATGCACGGTGACTAATTACTCTTAATTGTAAATATTATACTGAAGAAAATACTTGATTGGTTAAATATGATGTGCAATTAGGGAAAAATATTCATAATGGATAAATTAGATGGACACAATTCATTGCATGGGGTAAAAAATGCCTCAATCGATATTCTAGGTGGAAGTAATTAATTACATAAGATTTAGTTGTCCTCAATTATGTATAGTATTGAAAAAAATATCAATTGATTTAACATGGTGTAATTAAAGACCCAAATGACATTAGATGGATGTAATTCCTTGCTTGGGGATTGAATCGTCCCAATTGCATATCATATTGAACCTAAATACTCAATTGGTTCAATATGGTGTAAAATCAAGGCTAATAAAACCCAACTAGAACATTAAATGGACAAAATTACTTTCATGGGGCTCAGTTAGCCCCAATTATGTATATAAGATAAAACCAAATGCATGATTAGTTGGATATATTTTATAATCAAGGCTAACAAATTTGTAATTGACATTAGATATATTCAGTTACTTACATGAGCCTTAGTTGGCCATAATTGCATATTCAATTGAACTAAATACTTGGTTGATTCAATATGTTATGTATTTGGGACCGAAAGACCCCCCTGCTGATAGTAGAAGGATGAAATTTCTTACACAAGGCTTGTTTGGACTAAATTTCATAGGTTATATTGAACCAAATATTCTTTCAATTTAATTTGGTGCACAATCAGAATCTTGATTGTTATTAAATATGGATCTATAATTCCTTACAGAGGGTTCAACTGGTCATGATTTCATATCAAAATCATGATAACACTCAATTATTTGAATAAGGTGTGCAATTAAGGCCCTAATTAAAATTATGTTGACACAATTCCTTGGGCAAGCCTTGACTGGCCCCAATTATGCATCATCTAGAACTGAATGCTCGATTGGTTTAATATGGTATGTAATCAGGGCCAAGTAAGCCCCAATTTCCATTATATATGAATATAAATCCTTTCACATGGCTCCTTTAGACCAAATTGCATATCAAATTGAAAAAATACTTTTTTTTTAATATGGTGAGCACTAGGATCTCCAATTGATATCATATGGATAAAATTCCATATATTGAGGCTCAGTAGGCCCCTAGGATCAATTTATCCCTAATTAACATCCTTTATATATAGTAATAAATAGGTTCATAGGGATGAACTTGGTTAAAATTACATTAGTCATTACCATAGTTGACTTTGTAAGCTCAATATGTGATGATGTGGGGGATAATTGATCCCAAATTCACATTTTTTACTTACAGATCTATGTTCAAGGAGCTCAAATTTGCCCTTATCACCATCATGATTGTACCTTATATTCCCTAAGCCCTAATCCCTAAAGTTCCTAATCCTTAAACCTTATTTACTATAAATATAAACTCTTTAAACATTGAACCAATCATTTTAGCCAAAATTAACATCATTTGCTACTAAGAATTAAGTTCACAGGGCTTAGTTTGGCCTAAATCACATGACTAATTGATCCATTTGACTGAATCACTCAATTTGCACGTGTAACATGACATCCATGGTATAATGATGACCCAAAAACATATTCTATAGTCGTAAATGGGTCTAAGTGATTCAAATTATCCTCAATTATCTTTTTTATTGACCCTGTGTACCCTAAACCATTTATATACATTAAAACCTAGAAGTTGTAAACCATAAACCCTAAACACTATGCCCTAAATTGTAAACCATTTACTTTCTAGGTATTTGCCAAATTAAATTTAGTCCCAATTAACATCCTTTGTATTAAGAATCCAGTTTGAACACATGTCATATCTAGTGATTAGACATTAACATATAAGGCCTTAAACCTAAACCCTATGCCCTAATCCCTAATGATCCCTAAAACATTTAAATTCTAATCTCCTTATGCCCTAATGCCCACTACATGCCACAAACATATATTCCTTATGATATAACTAATTTTATCATGAGATGTCTTAATTTATGCACTTTTTAAACCTATGGCTAAAGCCTTTGGAGTACCAATCTAGTTGTGCATCTCTTCAATAAATTGGGGCTATTTCGAGTCCCTTCAACCTAATTAACCAAAGAAGAGAAGAACTAGTTGATTCTTATAATCGAGGAGGCATTTGATGCCAATTTGAGGGTCTTTAATAGCAAGATATGATTTGGGGAAAAACCAAAATATCAATCTTCTATCATGAATTGATCCAATTAGTCAATTTGTAAAGTTCCTTGCATGATCTGGGCAAAATTAAGCCCCTAAACTAAATTTATGGCTCAATCGATTGTATAACATGTATGCAACATGACATAATTGACCCTAATTTTATTATATTTATGCAAACATGAAGGCAATCAAGTCATAAATAAGTGTCACAAGTAGCTCAAATGTTCTTCAATTACCTTAGTGATTGGACCCTATATTAGATATCTTAAACCTAAGTTACCCTATTCTATTTAAATTTAACCCCAAACCCTATACCATTTACATTAAAAGCCCTCAGCCATAATCCCTATACCCCAAACCCTTTAAATTATAGACCTTAAACCCTAAACAAATAAATTTAGCCCCAATTAACATCCTATATATATAATAAGAATTAGGTTCACAGGGATGAACTTCGTTAAAATTGCATCACTCATTACCACAATTGACTTTGTAGGCTCAATCTATGATGATGTGGGAGATAATTGATCCCAAATTCACATTTTGTAATCATAGATATAGGTTCAAGGCTCCCAAATTTGCCCTAATTACCTACATGATTGTATAAATATACCCTAATCCCTAATCCTTAAAGTTATTAATCCATAAACTCTAAACCATAAATATAAACTCTTTAAACCTTGAACCAATCATTTTAGCCCAAACTAACATCATTTCTAGAATAAGAATTAAGTTGACAGGGCTCAGTTTGGCCTAAATCACATGACTGATTGCCCCATTTGACTAATTCACTCAATCTACACAATGACATCTAGGGTATAATGGTAACCCAGAAACACATTTTATTATTAATGACTTATTATTATATTTGGGGCTTCGACGTGCTTAGAGATTCTTTCTCCAAGTATTAGGAAAAGGAAAAAAATGACTTAAGAAGTAATACCATGGAATTTAATGCACTTTGGGAAACATATTAGCCAGCTACTTAATAAATTGAAACCACAAGTGATGTGGCATTTAATGCACTTTAGGAAATGTGCCCAAAAATATTTTTATGCCACATATGTCATAAAAGCATGCTACCTTCTATTTTATTAAATGCACACATCATTCCAATTTATGGGGGCTTTAACACAAGTAGCGACATGAGTATCTATAAAGCCAAGCCATTCTAGGGGAAAGGTCCCAATAGCCATGCACCTTCACTTTGGACCTTAATTTTAATCCCTAATTCTTAAAACATAAATTATAATCCTTAATCCCTAATCCCTAATTCATAAACCCTATACACTAATTTTCCTTAATCCCTAATCCATAATCCCTTAACTATATTAAGCATAACGTGATCATGTTATTCTTAACATAGGCAACATTCAGTCCTCATTTCCAATTACCATCCCCATAGCTTATATCAATAATAACATGATCACATTATTCAATAACACGATCACATTATTCAATAACGTGATTGCATTATTTAATAACACGATCATGTTATTGTCGATATCAATTTCTTGATAGGTTGGATGAGTTGTGACCTTGTAGAAAACATAACATGATCATGTTATTATTATTTTAGTGATAAGCTCACTTATCAATGACTATTTTTAGACCAAATTGAGACTTTTATCCATACAAACATTCTCTATGTGTACTTCTATGACATCTGAATACCTATGTACTTGACCCCACCTTTGAAAAGTTGTCAATTATCCCTTCCGATGGGTTCCAAATCATGGTCAAGGAGGAAAAGAAAGCTGTTAAAGAACAAAACACCTGAGTAATTAGAATATTTCAAAGAGAAACACAAGCTACTAATGCAAATATTTCATGGTAAACAAGGTACAAACCCTAATCTTGATGAACCAAATGCCATAGATAATGAGCTAATTGATGATAATTAATTAAGAAATGATGAAATTGACTATAATCAGTTGAATAATGTTGAAATTGACCATAATGAAATGAATAATAATGAAATTTAAAATAATGAATTAGTTAATATTGGAAGTTCACATTCAAAGTTCCAAGTTTTTTATTTTTTTGATGATGAGTCTATGTATGATGCTTCACCCCCCCATAAATGAAGAAAATTTGATGGAAATAAATAATGATGAAATTAACCATCAAAAAAAAATCATGGAAACATATAATGAATAAATTAACAATGAAGAATTTAATGGCATCCCACCTCTAAACAATGAAAGTAATAACAGTTTTGAAACACCCTCTCAACAAATTCCACCATTACCAACACTTCTAAGAATTGTGCGTAGAAAAGATAAGTACTTAATTGAAGTATATGAAAATATTTTAAAATCAATGCATAAAAAAATGTCTTATTGCCATTTAAGAAGACTAGTTCAACAAATTTGAGATGCTTTCTTTCATAATTTGGAGTATGATAGTCAAAGATGTCAATTATTTGTTTCATTGAGAAGCATCGGAACCAGAGTTCTACAACCACAATTTCAACTTTGAAAACTTAAACTAGAGACCTAGAAACTTAATGAATAATTTATCTATTGAACTATTGAAACTTTTACAACTTTGAAAATTTTGACAACTTTGACAATTTTTACAACTTTGACCTATTGACCTATTAGGTGGCATTGAGTAATTGACCTATTAACCTATTGACCTCTAAAACAAATAAACCCTATCTATACCATATTTTGGGTTAATATTCAGTTTTGGTTTTGTAACCTCACATTCCATTTAACAAGTTTGACAACTTAAAATAGAGACCTAGAAATTTAATGAGTAATTGATCTATTGACCTATTGACAACTTTGACAATTTCGACAACTTTGACAATTTTTATATCTTTGACAACTTTGACTATTGACCTATTAGGTGGCATTGATTAATTGACATATTTACATATTTACCTATTGAACTATTGACCTCTAGAACAAATAAACCCTATTTATACCCTATTTTGGGTTAGCAATCAGTTTTGGTTTTGTAACCTCACATTCCTTTCGAGGTAGATGGTGAAGAGTATGAGTATTTAATCTTTCCTTATCTTGAGTTATGTGGATAATGTGGATATGAAATATGTATGAAGAGTTAGATTTTAATCTTTTTATAACATATAAATGTATGAGAGTTTGTAAGTTTCACTTTGATCATAGTTCTTTCCCTTTGAAAATCCACATTCCTAAATTCAGAATTATATTACTGTAATCTTTGTATTGAATATTGTTTTTGATTCAAAAAGTGATAAATAAGGGTTTTAAATGGTAATATAATATGGTGATAAACTTATTATCGGTTATATATTCCTTTGATGTTGAAAAACGTAGAGACCCTGTATACCCCTGTTTCTAACATACAAAATATAGTGTTGAATGACTGAGATTTCTTGTTTTTGAATGCCTTGAGGGTTGTGATAACTTTATAATTGAATGAAAAAAATGTAATAATGTTATACAAACCTAATCCAAGCATTATATCATCTTTAAAGTCTTTGTTGGACATTCTATACAATTATTTTCAATCTCAGCCTATACAGTTGCTACAAACCTTGACTTTTAGGATTTTAACCATAGGAAGAGATTTAACCCTTAAAAATTCATTAAAAAAATTAATATAGTGTGTATTAGGGTATATTAATTGAATAAATTTATTTCATACTTTTACCTTCTATATTCATACTATATTACCCTGTAGGTAGTCGACTAGCCTAAGAGACCTAGTGAGAAAGAGGCTAAAGAAGAAAGTTGAACTTAGGTGAAGATTTGAGAAATAAAATTGATTAAAAAGTATTATTGGCCAAAATGGTGGTCAAATATAGTTTTGGTTTGGTCAAAGTGTCTCCATAATGGTCAAACCTTGGAGCTTTGTGCATTTGGAGGGCTAATTAGAGTGTCAAGTAAGCTTAGAGGTACAAGATTTTTCAAAGGAACCTAACCCAAGATATTTTTTGAGGTAATGTCATGGAAAAGGGTTGTAAAAAACCTAATTATTTTTCCTTGAAGAGTACATGTAAGGAGCAAAACATGAGGTTTTCCCTAAAATGGGGCTACAAGCCAAGACAAAGGCTAAAGAGAGAAATTTGAGAAAAGGACAAATAGTTGGAATTGTGTTGTATGAGTAGGATAAGGAGTATTTAGGTAGTAGATACGTGGATACACAAGATTAGATAAAAATACCTCTGATCAAGATCCTGAACACTTGCAAGCTATTGAGAAAGCTCTGCATCAAAAGTATACAAGAAGTAGGTACAAAGAGAAGAAGGCCATTAAGCCTAAGTGATAAGAGTGACATTAGTCATTTCCACTACACAATGAAATTTAAAAACTTTAATTTAAAAGAATATGTAAGATCTAAGATTTATAACATTAAAAAGAATATTTTTTTAATCCTCGTTTGTGCACGTACAACATTAAATATGATATTTAATATAGATAATAATTTGGAAGATCAAAAAAAAATGTATAATAACACACAATGAAATAAAAACTAAATATAAATTAGATATATCAAGCCATGATAGGCATCAATATAGGCACATACATGTCCAATGTCAATAATACATAGATTGGGCCATAATAGCCATACAAAAAATTACATCTACCAACATAGTATTTAATGTTGGTTGAATGTCATATGCACATATATAATGCTAAAAATGCATAAATTACCATATAATCATACAAAAAAGTACATCTCATGTGTAAAACATCATATTCATCAAATAGCCTCCCTCTCTTTCCCTTCCTCAAAGAAGACTCTCCCTGGGATACCCTACTAGTAGATGGAAACCCCTCTAATGCCTTGGATTGCTCTAAGGTCTGATTGTGGGTCCTATGCTCATAGAAAGCTTGCAATTGAGCCTATTCAAATACAATAATTATTATGAAATTAACATAAAATACATTCAAATAATTGTTAATAAATTAATTTTAAACTACAATAAAAAATCATTTAAACATGTGCACTTACTACAAGCTCACGATCATGCTCAATATATTTTTCATGCCCAATCTATTTTTCATGCTCAATCAAGTCAATGACAGGCTCAATTATCCGAATAGGCATCTTAAATATAGGAGGAACATGAAAAGTTTCCCCAATCACCATCTGACTGGGACTATCAGCTATCAAAGGACAACCCTACATACACAATACATAAACATAAGTTATATTTCCCCAAGTACACATCTACTAAAATTATTAAAACAAGTCTAATTTTACAATTCAAAATTACAAGAACCAATCTATGCCTTTATCAGTACCTATGCAGATGGCATTGCAGCAGTAATGCCTATGTCTATCTCAGCTCGTAGAGAGGGAGGAGTATCAGTACCAACCATCAAATGTTTATGTAAACAAAGTCTCACTTAATTTTATATAAAGTACATCAAATCTTCTATATGGAAACTAAAACAATCAATAGAAGCACTTGTACATATAAAATATCTATCTATATAAGTACATGAATGCAATGACACATTATAGGAAAGAAGACAACCATACATGTGAAAATACACTTAGATCTGAAATTATAAGCCATCTATTGAAGTGTTAGAACAACAGTCTTGTACAAAAACCAAAATTAGAGGATTAAAACTGTGAAAGGGAATATGTAATATACTAGTTTATTTTTTATCAAATTCATAAATATAAATATACTTGGATCAAGATCTTTAATTTATGCTACATTACATGTTGGATTCTATTAGTTGTTGATTTATTACTTGTCTAAAAGTAGGGGTTTGACTTAGGTCTGGACCCTCATAACTAATTCTTTTTAGATGAATTTTCAAGATTAACTTAGAGTATTTAGGGATATTTTAAATTATGTTTTAAAAAGGTGGGCCTACATTTGATGGAGTAGAGTGATGATGTATGATTAGCTTCCTAGGATTAGAGAGAAATTAATGACTAAAGATTGGCCACACTATATATAATAGGGATACTCTAGATTGTGTCGGTGGGGATTGTTGTGCCATCAAGTAGATTCCTTTGCTTGACCTATTCACCAACTAGGATGTGTCATTTCAAACAATTTAATTTTCCCACAAGTCCCTTGAGAGTGGATTATCATTTTCAAGGTTGTGATTAGGATACTAGGCTTATCGACTAAAGGCAGGGTTGTGGCCTTGATAGAGGATTGTGATAGAGGTAAGGTTATTAATTGGGTGTAATACTTTGGTGTACAAGCACATAACCCATGCACTCAGCATGGGCTTGGTGTATAAGCACATGAACCCTTACCAGTGAGGGTTAGAGATTGAGATAGTGGGGGCCATCAAGGCTTCTAGTTAGATAGGTATGCCACCATTAAGAGACATTCCATGAGTGATGGACATATTGACAATGATATATTTGGTAGATATACTATATTAGGGTATTTTAGGATAGTTTTTGAATGAGGTGGACACTCTACTACCATTGCAGGTAAAATTTGGAGATTACTAATTGGAGGAGTACATTTTTAAAAATATCCTTTGTCTAGGTTGCAATTATGGTAGGATGAAAACATTAAGTACAACCACCACCATAATATGTAGATACTAGATGTAGAAACAAGCATAGGATAAAGGGTGAGGAGATGAAGTTTAGGGGGAAATAAGGGTGAGCATACACTTGTTAGAGAGGAACCAACAGGATAGGAGGAGAATGTTAAGATGAGGTTCAATTAGGAATTATACCTAGACTAGCATGAAGTTACCCAAATAAAGTAGTGAGTTGGTTTATTTTTAGTTACTTTCTATGTTACTTTGTAATTTATTACTTAGTTATTATTTCTTTATGTGACTAGAGATCTAATGCCTTCTCTTGTTATATGGTTTTAGAGTGAATCACTTAGTGGTGGAGCATAATCAAAGAAACTTTGGTTAGGATTTTTTAGGTGAGGATTATTTGAGCCTCGCTAATATTTTGGTGGATGAAATTTTCCATGTATGAATAAGAAAGCATAGATATGTTTTTCTCCGTACTTATCATACATATGTGGAGTTCCCTCATAATAAGAGAGAGATAGTTGGCCTAAAGGAAAATGTGGCTGGTTTAGAGTCTTAGGTGAAGACTCTCAATGAGATTATTAGGGCTATGGGAGGTTAGGATTCATCTAGCCAAAAAATAGTGGGAGGTACCTCACCCACATATGTATAATCAAGAGACACAAAAGTAGAGAAATTGTATCCCACATCACTCATCATGTATATGTAAAAAACTGTAGTCATAACAAATGCAAAGTACAAAACATATATGTAAACAATTTTTACCTTGGTATATGTAAATGTTGTTGTCCTAACAAAGGTAGATGCAGTCATGGATGGCCCAGTAGCTAGATCCAAATATGAAAATAACAACTATGACAAATCAAATGTTATAAATGTTAGTTTTGATGATGACAGAACCGTCACCTCATGCGACAAAAAAATGACATATATATTATATTAAATTTTTATGTAAATTAATTGTTAGCGTAAAATTAAATTTGTAAATATAACTTAAATTTAACATGACATTTATATAAAATATACCTAGATCTATGTGGTGATTGATGTTTGCACACTAAATGTGTGTGCCAAAAACTCATCACTCATAAGGATATGATCTAAGTGATCATCATCAGAAGGTCCCATCACATATATACACATAAATTGTAAGGGTGGGTTTGGGGTCAGGCAACCTATGGCTTATTTATAGCATCACTCTGTGAAAGCCTACTCGTATGCTAAACAAGTGTATCGGTGAGTGAACTAAGAGCATGGAGAGTGTCTATCTTTATGACCTAATGAATTGTGGAGGGGATATCAGACTCAAGATACTTTTGCATATGAATTTTCATTGGTTGATTAGGTGCACTATGTGCACCTAGTCGATCCTATGCAGAGCCTTTTTTTTGGCCCTAAAACTCACTAAAATTAAAATAATTAGGAATCCAATTGAGGACAAACTTACAGTAGAGTTTCCTCAAAATATTTAATGGGACCTCATGGTTTTTACATGGTGGATAGTCAAATACCATCCACCATCAATCCCAAAAATTGGTCATGATTAAGTTATGTACACAATGATGAATAGGAAAATGTTTGGCAGTTACGAGAAAGGGGGTATTGGTGGTTGGGTTGATGAATAAGGTGTAAATGTTGACTTTTGAAATTTCTAAATTCTTTACCTAAAGGGATGACAACTTTTTAGCATAATAGGCCCTAAAATTATCCCTATATGAGGTCCATCAGTTAATTTGACCTCCCAAGGTCTATAGGGAATCAACTAGCTAGGTGCAGTGGGGGTTGGTGAAATTAGGTTCTCTCATTTTGTTAATTAGGTCTTCAATTTCAAGTTTGTCTCTGATAATGTTGTCAATTAAAGACTCTTGATTGTCAGGGAGTTTTGGGGAACTATAGGAGGGTTAGGTAGAGGTATAAGAGGAACAACAGGGTTCTTTGGAGGGTTAGGAGGAGGATCAACCTGAGGGTTTTATGGAGGGGTGGGAGGGTTAGTAGGATGGCATGTTAGAAAAAAACAAATTATAATTAAAAACTTGGGTTAAATAATGAAAATTATGAAAAATTAGGGTTAAATAGAGAATATTTTGATGACTTACCTCTCCTACACAGTGGCATTGTTGATCAATAGGTCTATGAGGTGAATTTATCAGCGTCCTAGCACTTCTTGGCACTCTTTCTATCAAAATTTGATCATGGAATAAGGTAGGAGGAAGAAACGTGAATGCAAAATGAATAATTTTACATTTGGGTTTCCCTATTTTTTATGACATAGGTAACATGACCATGTTACCATTAATAACATGATCATGTTATTACTCAATATAGCATGATCATGTTATTAAATAACATGGTCTCATTATGGCTTGGTAATCCTGAGCCTAGACTTAAGTAACATGATCATATTATTAATTAACATGTTCATATTATGGTAAATGTCCATAAAATTTTCCCTCAACTCTGTGCACTTACCCATTTATTCCATGTGAGCTAATAATTTTGGAGTACTCCTTTCTTTTCTAAGCTAGATCTAGTTTTCCTTAACCTATTTGATTATTTGGACACTAATATACTTTATTTCAGTTATCTTTTTAGGAACATAGAAATAGTTACATATCAGAGGATGATTTTGTCTTCCTCTTCAATCATAGCATAAACACTCTGAGAATTCTAGTGGGATGGTGGATTGCAAGTTACCCACATCCCCTAACTCTTTTCATTGGATGATCTCTTTGAGTGCTTGACAATGCTTTCAAGTGGCCTCTGTAAGTAAATTTCTCAAAAAATGTGCAAATTATGGGAGGAGGCAGGATTAATCAGATTGTTACTAAAGTCTTCAAATGTGTTTTATAGGAAACACCGCATCAAAGTGATCATCGATCTCCATGCAGCTCCTAGCTCACATAATGGACATGAGTACAATGAAAGAAGAGATAGCTTTATCGAATGGAATAACTCAAATAACATTGAAACATCCCTTTCTTCCATTGATTTTCAAGAGTAAGAGGACAAACTTAAGGCAAACGTGTCAAATTGGAAAATGTTAGAATGATGGTGTCTCAGTGGTACGAGGGCAACAACAGAAGATAGGTTCTAAGCTCCATTAGAAGCTCTAGAAACAATAATTTAGTTTATTTACAATAAAATAAATGTATCTTGTTGGAAAAAATTTGCACTTAAGACCACAAAAATCTAATCATAAATACAAGATAATGCCCCATATTAAATGTCTATTTTAAAGCAAAATACACAATGAAAGTCAATGGAATGAATTTATAAAAAGGAGAACAACCTATAAATGCAACAACATGAGCTAGAAATACAATTTTCCTCTCTGAAATGTAATTAATGAGTTGGAAATGTAGTAATATGAGGTTGATGACAATGCTCCTCTCTGAAATCTAAAACGTGATATAAGGTAAAATCAGGGCAAGTGCTTAACCACAACTAGTCAATGGTCCATTTGAAATTTCCTACTTTTTTTTTCTTGTTGGTCTCAAACCATGGATTATGACATGCATAAAATGTTGACCATCATGGTGATAAAATAAGGGATGTTGAAGGTGAGGATGACCGTGGGTTGTTGGGGGGTTCAAGTTTAATGCTAGTGAGTTGACATGAAACTTTTCACTAGTGACCTATGATAACCAACACATGTTGGGAGTTGGCACATGCTAGTTAAGCTCATCATTCTATTGCAAGTTGGAATATTTTTTATTTTTTAATGTCATGTAGTCTAAATCACCTAAGGTACGATCCTAACCTTAATCATTTGATTCTTCGTATCGAATATCTAAAGGAATTTGTATCTTGATGTATAGATATAAATAACCATCATCCTAAATAATATCCAAATTTTAATACTTTATAATCCATGTTGTTCTTTCACTCTTGAAATATGAGATAAATGCAAAAAATAACTAACATTGAATACTTACAATTTGTGTAATGTGTAGGTTGGAAGTGTGATCAAGCCAATCCCTAATGATCTTGCCTCTTGAATTTTTGTCAAAGTGATGTGGCTGCTATGGCCACTAAAATTTAGAAAATGTTAGTTAGTGAAACAACATCTACAACCAATCTCTAAAATTGGTGGAGGCAATTTACAGACAGATCTTTTATCATCCAAACATAAGATCAATTAGCCATGTGTGTACTTGGTTCATAACAAGCCATGTTTTTAATTTTTTTCTAGAACAAATTAAAACCTAGAACTATTTGGCTAAAAAAATTAACACAACACAAAATTTTGGTCTAATTTATACTCTTTGTTATGATATATGAAACATTTATACTTCCCCTTTTGGCTAGCACTTACATGCCTTTATTTCGGGTAGTTTGTAGACCAGCCTCATCATAGTTCCATATTTTGTCAGTACCGTAAGAATTACCCTCATAAGCTCTGACCAATGTGCTTTAGAATTTAGAAACAATATTGAACCTTAGATTTATTTTTTCTCTTTGCCAACAGGTGTTGTCCTCAAAGTGAGATCAGGATTTCACTTTTTGAAGCATGTCCACCAAATTTACTTGGTACGCCATCCTTGAATGGGTTTAATTTTGCTTGAAATATTTTTTCAACTTCTACCTTCAGATTTATTATCTCAATTCCATGGCCAAATTCAGCGATCTCCTTGGACCATTCCACTATCTTGATATCTTCATCTTCATGCAAAATTGTTGGCAGACCTTTCCTCTTAATGGTAGCATGTCCATTTAACCAAGAATCCAATATGCTTGAAGGAATACCCCCATTTTATTTTAGATATTTGGTTGAACACCCATTATCCTCAACAACCTTTAAGGTACCATTCATTTAATCTTTTTTCCATTCTCATACCAATTATCTTTTCTTAGTTGCAACAACCCCTCTCACTTGAACTATAACTTTAGCTACTTATGCATAAGGCATATTCATATCTTCTTCAATATCATCATTTTATCTCAATCTTGGGCCTTTATCATGAGTAGGTAATGTTGTCTTTAACCACTTTTTAGCATGTTTGGTCCTAATATAAAAAGCAAAAACCATATCAGATTGATGGTGTGTCAGTAAATTTGAAATATTATAGGAGTAAATGTTTGCATTGAATGTTCC
This sequence comes from Torreya grandis, assembly GCA_037957365.1. Classification (NCBI taxonomy): domain Eukaryota; kingdom Viridiplantae; phylum Streptophyta; class Pinopsida; order Cupressales; family Taxaceae; genus Torreya; species Torreya grandis. The sequence continues at coordinate 7,148,603 of JARHVA010000099.1, read as the reverse complement.
TAACTTACAATGTGAACTTACTTTCATTTACAATTTTTTTTATTTTTTTTTATGGAATATATCTATATATTAGTTTAATAGAAATATACAAATAATTCACAAAATAATAAGGTAGTATGAGAGCATGCCACAACACTAGGTAGAGCCTAGGAGCAAAGTATCTTATCTAGGCAATGCCTAGAGGCAAATCATAAAATAAAAGTCATAAGAGAAAACTATCAAGTAGCAAGATCAAGACCCATAGGTGAAGGATCCATATCATCTGGTCCCCAACTCAAACTTGGCAAGACATTTCCATTTGGAATAGGCTCCCAACTAGTAGCTTGAGCCGTGTCTATTTCATCATCTGCTTGAGTATAAGTGGGAGAGATAGCTAATGAGAGCATAGGAAACTTGTCCAATATGTCAGCATGGCCTCTAGGTGGTGCCCCCATACATTTGGGTGTAGAGGAGGAGGAGGATCACCATAGCCATCCTACCTAATAGGGGAAGGAAGTGGTGATTTCTACCCTTGCTTATGCTTAGGAGGGGAAACACATTGGTACGAGGTGCCAATATGAGAGTGACACTTGGAGTGGCCATAATGATGTCCACCATGAGGTGATCGAGGTACTTTATCATCCATTTTATGATCCCTAGGTGGAGAAAGTGGATCCTGAGCCATAGCACAAAGATCATCTCCCTAGTAAGATAGGAGGTCTTGGAGATACCCAAGCTTCATAGCCACATTGTTGGATTGGACTTGTATATGTAAAAAAAAATTGGAGATAATGGAAGATTTGTGTAAAGCCAAAACATTACAATCAAAAGAAACATGATTGAACACAAAATTATTTCTTTCTTTCCAAATCCAAAAGAGAATCTCCACTCTAAAATTATGCCAGACTTGAGCTACTTTGATGAGCATCATGGGCTTGTCCCCCAAGAGGATGTGTTTCCAAAGGAAGAAGTTGGGCTAAAAGGGCCTGAAAAGATCATGGATCTAGGACCAAACCCTTTGAGATTTGGGATAATACCAAAAGAGATGAGGTAGTGTCTCAAGATATCTATAGAAGGGATAGGTAGGTAATTAGACTCCAAGATGAACTAGCCTTCTGCTAATAGGTAAGCCTTGGTTCAGTATACACCAAGCAAAATGGGCAAGCTTAGGCTCTACACAGGCCCCTCAAACAGTGTTGAAGCAAAAGATCCACATTTTTATATATGAGTGCAACCCCCAGTGGTTTTTAAGCTTGTCAACCATGGGCAAATGTGGGGTGAGCTAATTATAGCCAAGCCAAAGCATGTAATTATGAAAGGGAGTTTCAACATACCATTTCCAATCTGTCCACCATGGTCTAGTAGATTTGACCAAGATTTTATGGATCATGAAAGTGAGTACCACATTGAGGTTTTTTTGGTAAGATTCCTAATCAGCATTAGCTAGCTAAAATTTAGTTTTCACATCCTCTAAAGGTAACCAAGAGCGTGAGCATCTGCAAAAGATATCTTGGACAAAATGGATTCCTCTATGGTACAGCTTGAGGGTATTGATCTAGGGAACCTCTACCAAAAGTACCCCATTTTGAGAAAATATGGGGGACCACCAGAGAGAGTGGGAATTAGTAGATAGCCCATTTCAAAATCTAGAGCCATTCTAGAGGATCCATGGTTTGATCTTTTCCCAATCTTTCCAGATGTTTTTGGCCATGAAGGACCCAATGATCTAAATAAGAGATTGGATGAAGAGCGAATTGGGGAAGCCAAGACATTTCTAGGATTTCTTATACTTAGGAAAACCTGAGGAGATATAGTGTCTGAATAGCACCTTCCAAGCTTTTGATCCCTCAATGGCCCTCATAACCCATTTGGCACATAAGGTGGATCATTACCTAGCTATGTCGATAAGTCCCATCCCTCAAACTTCACGTGGGAGGCAACAATATTCCTAGGTCACCCTATGGAAACCTTTACTATGGGGAGAATTATCCCAAAGGAAATATTTAAGCAATTTCTCCAACTTCTAGTAAGACTTTTTTGATGGAACACAACATGACGAGTAGTAAACATGGGTGGATGCAAGAATATTTGATCAGATTTGAAATTTCCCTGCTAATGAAAGAGACTTGGTCATCTAATAATGTAGCTTCTTAGCAACTCTTTCAAAAACATAATACTACAACAAAGGTGGCGAAGCATCAAAGGTAAAAGGGAAGCCAAAAAATTTAAAAATTTCATCATGTTGGATCCATTTCCAACCAAATTTAGCTATCTACGGAGGTGGAGGGAGGTATGACTATCTATAGTAACCAATTTTATACCATTAGATGTTGGAGCCATAGGGTAGGTATAAGGTGTCAAGACACTAAAGGGCATTGTCTACGTTGGCTTCATCTTCAATTAGGGTAAGAAAGGAATCATCTATAAAATGGCCAATAAGTAATTGCATGTCTTCATGAGGGTTGGTTGTATCAAGCGGGAGATAAATTCCCTTGACAAGGCCATAAGATTGGGCTTTGATAAGAAGGTATCCAAAACCCTCATCAACAAACACATAAAGGGATAATGCTAAGGGGTACCCTTGGAGAATGGAATGGTATAGGCTAAATTTCTTAGAGGTGACTCCATTAATGGAGAGGATAGCTGAATCATCTACAAAAAATATTTGAATGGTTTGAATGAAAATGGGTTTAAATCCTAGAGCACGAAGCATAGCTAGGATAAATTGTTAGTCAATATGATCACAAGATTTTTTAAAGTCAATTTTGATGAGCAAATCTTGTTGTTTGGATCGTTTGGCCCTATCCATACCTTCCTAAATAATAATGATGTTGTAAAGGATGTAATGGCTCTTGATGAAGCCTGTTTGTTTTGGATGCATAATGAGAGGCAACATATTGCATAGAAAATCGTCAGTGCCTTGGCTATGATTTTACAAGAGACATTAAGGAAGGTGATGGGCCACCAATTACAGATTAGCTTTGGATCTTCCTGCTTAGATATGAATTTGATATTTATTTTATTTGTGTTTTTACCTAGTGAGTGTGTGTGAAATGCTTCTTGGTAAACCTTGATCAAATCATACCCACAAGATCTTAAAGGGTTTTGTATAATTCATAAGGAAAGCCATCAACACCATGGGCTTTGTCATTATCCATATGTATCACTACTTCATGTAAATCATCTACAATGAGTGGCCTATCACAAATCACCTGCTAAGCGGGAGTGAGTTTACAAGGCATAACTAAAAGACATTGTTGAAGGGTAGATTCCCATTCAACTGAAGAGGCTTAAGCTTGAAACACTTGTTGATAATGGTGCATAAATGCTTGCACTATCTATGGCATTTATGAGATTTTGTTGCCAGCCTTAGAAATAACTTGAATTTGTTGTTTTGAGTTTTCAGCTTGCAGCATTTGAAAGAATTCTTTAGAAGCTTTATCACCAATCTCCAGCTAATGAAACCTAGATTTGACTTGGACTCCCCAGGTATTGTAGTTGTTGAAAATCTAGATTCAATGTCAGAAGGAAGCAACTCTCACCTATAATATCTCATTAAAAGATATTTTTCAAAGCTAGGACAGTGCGTCTCAGCTCTGAGGAAGTAGCAGAGTAGGAGTGTCTTTGAATTTTGGCAAGCTAGTGGCCATAGATCCTATTATATTACATATTTTCACCCCTGTGGGAGATTTTTTAGGCTCTTCCACTTCCAGCTATAAGCATGGGAACAACCTCAGGATGTGGGTGTCTTATGGTGAGGTTGAGCCTGTAGGATTTTTAAAGAGGCTAGTTCCTCTTGGTGGATTACCTAAAACTAATGATAAAATGAAACTTCATGAGGAAAAGGGTTAGAAGGGAGATAAGAGCTCCTAAGAGGGATAACCAGGTGATGCACCAAAATAAATAGACACTCATGTATGCTTGAACCCACACTAGATCAGTCATGAGGTGACTTGGGCTTGCATGATCTCAGGGTCAAGATAACACACACTGGAAGAGGTTTAGTTAGAAGACTAATTTAGACCTAGAAAACTTGAAAATACTTCATAGAGGCAAAAAATAGGCTAATGGACTAGGAATAAATGCATTCACAAATCCACCAAGCAACAAGCATACTAAAGCACTAATTGAAGATATGAAAAAGGCAAGGAAATCCAATCTCATTACATTCAAGAGGTGGTTCTTACAATACTTCAATAGGGTTTAGCCTGGTCAAAGGAGCACGCTTTTTTAAACATTTCAATGGGCATCTGTCTCCTAGAAAGATGAAAAAATTCTAAAAAATTGGGGACCCCTTTACAATGGCTTGGAAAATCGTATATATAGAAGAAGGGGACATGAGAGAAGAGGGACTTGCATGAGAAAAAGGAAAGATGAGAGCCATAAATTCCTCCAACCACCACCATCATCCCTCTTTAACCATGGAGTGAGTCATTCAAGGTTATCACCAATCTCTTCAATCCATTCTCACATTCAAGTCTCCCTTTCATGGAGCTAAGAGAGCCATGTTGCAGGTAGCTGGATGTCTCCACCTGGCATGACTAAGTTGATCCTTGCATTAAAAATGACATGTTCTTTTCACCTATGCATCTTTCGTTTAGGCTATTGGCCATGTCATCAGAGTCAAAAGGCAAAATCCTCATCTTTTTCTATTGATTAGCAATTGAAATCCCACTAGGATCCTTTGAAAACTTGACCTTTTCTTGTCCATTGATATATTGAGCTTGGACTCTCATGAACCAACAGTCTTTTACTAGTTGGATGCCCTTATACTACTTTTCCTTGATCGATTAGCCCTTTGGATTTACTAACCATTTGACTTTAATGTTCTTCAGCTTTTTTACTTTTTCTGAACTATTTTCTATTATTTTCCTTTCAGAAATATTGATTTTACTCATTCCTTTGAGCTTTTGACTCCTTGCAACTTACTTCACCTTTTAAGCAAGGTAGCCCCACAAACCTGAAGTCTTCTTATTAAGAGAACCCAAAAAGCACTAGCCAAGACCAATTCAAGGTTCTCAAATGGCACTACTTACTTACTTTAGATATTACTTAAAACTTATAAAGTGAAATAAGTAGTGCACCTTCACAAACCTAAAGTCTTCTGAGAGAAAGCTTGAAGTCTTTTACTTGTTAAATCCTGAAGCCTTCTCCTTCCAAGAACTTGAAGTTATCTACTATCTACTCCTGGAAGCCCAAAGTTGTTCTGAACTTGTCACTTTTGCTTGAATGTCCATCTTATCACACTTAGGCAAAATATTTCTATGTGGGCCAAAAATGACCAACATTTCTAGTGACTCACAGGGAAGCATGCCTACTATGCTTGAGAACCTAGCTCAGTCGATCAGAGTCTAATCCATTGGGTACAGAGTCTTTATTTACCTCTACAACTAAATCAACTAAATTGGATACAATGTTGACCCTTGTTGGAACTTCCTCTTGAAGCAATGAGGATAGCACAAAAATAATTCAAAGTGCCCAAGGCACTTAGGGAAAGGAAAAATAGAACATAAAAGAAATGTGCACAAGGCACTTTGAGGGAAGCATGAAATATATCTTAATATGTACAAGGTTAGACTTTACAAGTACTCCCTCCTAAATCAAATGGGAAAGTATGAGTATCATTCACCTGTAGCAAATCAAGATGAAAGATACCTTGCTTTGGAGGTACTAAAATTGGTGAACCAGGCATCTTTATGTTCACCAAAAACCTTACTTTAGAGGTACCAAAATTGGTGAACCAGGGAGATTTATGTTCAAACGTTTTGGTGTGCCCTATAATGAAAGAAATGGAATGAACATGTCCCCAATGTAGACATACTATTTCATGTCCTCCAAACTTGGTTCATGTTGGAATATGGGGGCTCTTGCAATCTCTACATTTGATGGCTCAAATTTGTGCTCTAAATTAAGTACAACATGTGATAGCTCCTTTGAGTTGGTGCTTGGTTTATTGTCTAGGTCTAAGAAAAATAGCTCTAAGTCATCCCAAAAGGTAGATTCCTCTTGGTCATCCAAGACAATGCAAACTTTAACTCCATATGTGTCTAGCTTGCATTGAAAGGAGTCATATAGTAGCTCATCAATCCATCTAAGGCCCAACATGTCATATCTTTGTGGCTCTGGATCTAACCATTCCCATTCATTCTTGAAGACATCAGTACTGCCTTCAATAGATAACTCATATTGGGATTGGTCAGCTTCCTCAACCTCTTCTTGATCCTCTTACTCATTTGTCATGGTTAGCCAACTGATTAACTGCATCAATCTCTGCACTTTGTTCAGCTTCATCCACATCCATGCCAAATGGAAGCTCTTAGGACCAAACAAAACCCTCCTTACTCTCAGTTGCATTCTAAATACATTCCTTCTTAAGAATAAAGGCATCAATACTACCTTCAAGCTTTAATTCCTCAAAGTGAAATCCATGCCACAGCTAGTCCAAACCTGATTTCTCCTCCCTTGATGGTTTAAACTTGGCTACAAGCTCCTCCTTTATTCCTTGAAAAATAGGTTCTTCCTCTAAGAGGGAGATGGTGGGAGGGTGAAAAAGTTCACCTTGCTTGTAGCTTGAGAGAGTGGTTTTCCATCTAGGGTATAGCTTCTTTGGTGGCTCTTGAGGGAGGGAGAAAGAGTCTTGAAAATCTTGTAGGGCAAGATCATTGAGTTGAACTAACCTCTCTTTATTACTTTCTTCAACCACTGACTCCTCCTCTTGACTTGGCTCTTGGATTGCCACATCCGACATCTCTTCTTGAAACTTCACTTCTTGAGTGGATCTCCATGAAGGAAAGGCTGTAGGCTTTTGAAGGGAAAGAAGTGGAGGCTGCAAGGCTCCTTTTCTGACTTCAAGAATCACCACCTCCTTCTTTCACCCACTGCTCTGAATGGATTTCCAAGATGGAAAAGATAGATTCTCTTGAGGAGGGAGGGATGGAGGCTAAATGACCTTGGATTTTCTTGGCTACATAACTTGGCTCCAAGATGGGAAAGGCAGTAGTTTTGCTTTCATCTTTTGATTCTACCTTTCCTCTTCCTTCCTTGCCTTCAGCACCATATCTCTGATCTACTTTTCTATGTTCTCTTAAAATAGCTCCTCCTTAAGGTGGTCAGGAAAAAAAGAAGGCTCTTGGAAAGGGATGAAGTCTTGGACCCAAACAAAAATTTGTTCCAAAATAGGCACTTCATTTTTTTGATAGCCCCCTTGGATAGATTTTGAAGAAGGAAAAGACTGCAGAACATATGAGGAACTTGGAAGATTTGAAGGAGTAGTTAAAATAGTCACTTGAGGAGGAATGGGTGACACATAAGAAGGCTGAGGTGATGTATACATAGGCACCAAAGGTTGGTGGGGCTGGCCCTGTCATTCCTCAAGTCCCTCCAGCTTGTCCTCAATGCTCTGAATGTCACCGCATATATCCATCATGTCATCAATGAGGTTGTTCCAATTTGCTCTCTCAACAGGGACCCATTCTGATTTTATTTGCTATAATGAATCCCTCACATAATGAATTTGGTGAGTAGGGACATTTTGGCCATAACACTTTTGTAAGTGCAAATCTAGTGCATGCTTGTCAAGACTCACTAAAGCTTGCCTAAGTGTTGGTATAGATGGCTCATGATAGGGTTGATAGGTCACTTGAGGGCCATCACTTGAGGGCCACTTGGAGGGAACACATAAACATTATTAGCTTGATAACTATGTTGTTAAGGTAGGGAATACACATGTTGGTCAAAAGATAGTTGATTATACATACTAAATATGTTGATTAGGCACTTGGACTGCTTAAACCAACTGATAAATGCTCAGAGTCACCATTAATGTTTAAAAAATGCCTCCAAAGGTTGATATGTAGAAGGACAACACCAAAAATCCTTCCACTACTTTCGACCTTAGTCCCACCGGGCATACCATAATTTTTGTAGCTTAGAATTGTACCCCTATGGGAGAGTTTTTTAGGCTCTCCCACTTCTAGCTATAAGCACAGGAACAACCTCAAGATGTGGGTGTCTTATGGTGAGTTTGAGCCTCTAGGATTTTTAAAGAGGCTAGTTCCTCTTGGTGGATCACCTAAAACTAATGTTAAAGTGAAAATTCATGGGGAAAAGGGTTAGAAGGGAGATAAGGGATCCTAAGAGGGTTAACCAAGTGATGCACTAGAAATAAATGGACACTCATCTACACTTGAACCCACACTAGATCAATCATGAGGTGACTTGAGCTTGCACAATCTCAGGGTCAAGCTAACACACACTGAAAGAGATTCAATCAGAACACTAATCTAGACCTGCAAAACTTGAAAATACTTCAAAGAGGTAAGTAACAAGCTAATGGACTAGGAATAAATGCATTCACAAACCCACTAAGCAACAAACATAATAAAGCACTAATTGAAGATAAGAAATAGGCAAGGAAATCAAGTCTCATTACATTCAAGAGGTAGTTCTTACAATACTTTGATAGGGTTTAGCTTGATTGAAGAAGCGCGCTTTTGAAAATGTCTAAATGGGCATCCATCTCCTAGCAAGATGACAAAATTTTTAAAAATTGGGGACCCCTTTACAATGGCTTGGAAGCCCATATATATATAAGAATGGGACAAAAGAGAAGAGGGACTTGCATGAGAAAAAGGAAAGAGGGGAGCCATAAATTCCTACAACCACCACCGTCATCCCTCTTTGACTATGGAGTGAGTCATTGAAGGTCATTGCTAATCTCTTCAAGCCATTACCGCATTCAAGTCTCCCTTTAGTGGAGCTGAGAGAGCCATGTTGTGAGTAGCTGGATGTCTCCACTTGGCACGACTGAGTTGATCCCTACATTAAAAATGACATGTTTCTTTCACTTGTGCGTCTTGCATGTAGGATATTGACCACATCATCAGAGTTGAAAGGCAAAATCCTCATCCTTTGCTGCTGATTGGCCATCAAAATCCCACCAAGATCCTTTGAAAACTTGACCTTTTCTTATCCATTGATCTATTGAGCCTGGACTCCCATGAACCATTGGTCTTTTACTAGTTGGATGCCCTTATACCACTTTCCTTGATCGATCATCCCTTTGGATTTACTGACCATTTGACTTTAATGTTCCTTGGCCTTTTTGCTTTTCACGAACTATTTTCCATTATTTTCCTTTTAGAACTATCGATTTTACTCATTCCTTCAGGGTTTTGACTTCTTACAACTTACTTCACCTTTTAAGCAAGGTAGCCCCACAAACTTGAATTCTTCTTGCTGAGAGAACCTGAAAAGCACTGACCAAGACCAATTCAAGCTTCTCAAATGGCACTACTTACTTTAGATACTACTTGGAACTTATAAAGTGAAATAAGTAGTGCACCTTCACAAACCCGAAGTCTTCTGAGAGAATGCTTGAAGTCTTTTACTTGTTAAAACTTGAAGCCTTCTCCTTCTAAGAACCCAAATTTGTCTGTTGTCTACTCTTGGAAGCTTGAAGTTGTTCTAAACTTGCCACTTTTGCTTGAATGTCCATCTTCTCACACTTAGTTAAAATTTTGGTATGTGGGCCAAACATGGCCAACAAATCCATAAGAAGTGGGTGATCCTTTGGATTGCATCATCCCACTAGAGAATCCAACCAGATTCTTGGGAAGGACATGGTTGTAAATTCTAGACTCTCCTAATGTGCACTATCATGGGCTTATGCTTGAGCAGAGAGGTGTTGAGAAAAACTCACATTTTGTGGACCTTAGGCTTCATGAATTACCAAGTCACACAAAACCAAATAGGGGAGTGGTCAAAAAGCCTAAAATTTGGCAATGCCTACATCAAAGGAAGAAGTCTTTATCAAAAGAGAAGTATAGCTAGGAAGACATCATTGCCTTGTCAAGATGCTTTAGAATTTGAGTGGGGCCTTCCCTGAAGTTACTCCAGGTATACCAAACTCCATCTATAGGTTAGTGCAAAGTATTAGGGTCATAAAGACCCCATTTAGTGCACATGTAGAACCACACCTTCCTTTCACCAGTTGCTCACCTCATAGGCAAGTGGCTTATTTTGTCCTCAGGAATTGCCACCATATTAAAGTCACTACATAATACCTAATGGGCATCAAGGAGATCATCTGCAATCCACCACCATAAATGGGTAGGCTCCAACAGATCATTTGAGTCATAAATATTAATAAAGCCAAAAGAATGGCTTTGAATGCTAAAAAGAGCCCATACTAACTAGTTGGTGAAGTCCATACTTGATTACACAAGGTGTGGATGCAACCTTGGAGAAATGAATGTGATCACCCCTCCACATCTCGCGATATGGTGACTATGCAAAATGATACTATCGTGCTAGATAGAATTACTAACAACCGTCAATAAAAAATCTACCACCTTGACTTCCTGCAAGCAGAGAATGTCTATCTCGGGAAACTTTCTTCTAAAATCATGCATGACAAATTTGTGTTTTGGGTCTGTGAGACCCCAAACATTCCATGAAAAGTAATTCATAGATGACGGGTGTCAAGGGACATGTCCTCTAAATCCAGCTCTTCCAGGGCATCATACCAATTCTATAAAAAATGCCCACTATTAGCATTCAAGAATTCATATTATTTCCTCAAGTCAAGGTCAGCCAAAAACTCTCCTTCCTCTGCCTCGTAATTCATCCTAAGGGGCTACGAGAGCATTTGAGAGGATCCCATTGAGAAGGAAGTGGAAGAGTGGTGACCTGTGAGTGTGATAATTTAGGAGAGTTGGGCATAGAGGCCTCAACACCTTGAGGTAAAACATTTGCAGCTAGAGGAATGTTAAACACCCTGGCCTTTTCAACCAATTTTAGGGCTTCAATCGGCGTGGGCTCTTTTTCAACAGGAGCTTGCTCTTGTAGGCCAATGCTTGAGGATGGCTTGCCACCTTTGGGGGAAGTAGTCATGTTAGATGCTTTGGGATGTGAACTCTTCTTCCCTACCATCATCCATTCATCTTCAACTAGTTTTTTGGTAGCCTCAAAAGAGGACTTGGGTGGCGAGGCTGAGCGATTAGCTGAATTATTATGGGCTAATTGAAGGGGACAATTCTATATCTTATGATCTATGGCTTGGCAATAAAAATAAGTATTAGGCAACTTGATATAGAGGACTCACTAAGAGTGACTCATATCCCTGACTTGGATTTTCACACACTCCTTGAGATCCTGAGAAAGGTCTACTTCTACATAGACCTTTTTTTGCGATCTAGTAGAGTAGAACTGATTTTGTTCATGACAAACCACATGACCTATGGAGGATGCTATTTGGTGAATAAAGTGCCAGCATGGGAGTGGGAGGCCTAGGAATTCAACCCAAACTGGGACTTTAAGAGCAGTGTGCTCTGAGACTACAAAGTCTCATGTCCAAGGGGAGAAGACCATGAGCAAGTTCCTGACAGACCAAGTGGCAGACTTATGGAGGATTCCTTTGGCATGGGTCAAGTCAGAGAAGTGGAAGAGGAAAAGACCCTTAGTCATATTCTGGACACTCTCCAGCTTGATGTAGTGAGATTCCCAGTGAGTTTAAGCCCAAGAGCGTAACATACTTTCAGAGGGGATTCTCCCAACAAAATAACCTATTAAGCAAAACTGTTCTAACCATTGACATGCAGAATTTAATTTGGGAATACATAGTATAACATCAGGTTCTGAAACATTACCTCGTGGTATACTTTAGAGACAAACTTCCTCGGATGCTTTTAGGGGGCCATTGCTCGGTGTTCCTCTATCATTTTCCGCAATTGAAATAGCTAGGATAGAATGGAGGGAGGACATTATAAAGACTGGTCTCATCCAAAGGCAAGAAACCCTAAACAACAATTAATGCTAAGTCCCACATGCACTTAAGGTCGCGATATGAACCAAGGATGGACAAGCGAGGAACCAAGCGCTGAGTCAATGGCATACATGGAGAAAACCCTAATAGAGCGAAAAAACTCCCTAAGATGAAGATTTTACATGAAGTATATTCACAATTATTTTCAATAAACTTTATTGTAACTACTTTCTTAATGAATGTGAATGATGAATGAAAGCTAATGTATTTTAGGATCCATTAAATTTACAAAATGTATATCTTAGAAACTTTGTATGTGCACGCAAAAAAGTGGATAGAAAATGTATATCTTAGAACTTTTGTATGTAAATACAAAAAGTGGATAGAAAATTAATTACTAAAAATAAAAAATAATATATTTGTGAAAAATACTTATGAAAAATATAGGTTTTGCAATTTAACATGTAAAAAATAGAGAGGTATCATCATCATCATCATCATCATCATCATCATCATCATCATCATCATTAAGTTTATAATTTTATTATAAATAATATATATATATAATTATTTATAAAAAGGTGGTAAAAGACACCAACAAAAATACACTAGACTACGTTTAAGAGTCAAAAAGTTTAAAGTTATAAAAACAACAAACAAACTAAATCAAATTTAGAAAAAGCTCTAACACATTTTTTTTTTTTAATAAAAAAAACTTAAACAACAATAACAAATAAACTAAACTGAAAGCACTTTCAAATCATTGTCATATAAAAATATTAATTTTCATAACAAATAAATTATAAAAAGAAGCAAACAATTACTTATCATTTTTTATACCAAGCTGTGACATGGATATCATCACTATCAATATGGGCTGGGAAATAATAAATAATAATTGGGATATTTTTATTTTTCAATCTACTGACTTTAAGTGACAGAATTATTGTATTATTTAATTTTTTCAATCTGATGGGTTTAAAACTTGAATTATTGTCACTTTGTAGATCAATACATAGACTTACAAACCCCAAAAAAAATCCCTGACGGGTACCGTCGACCGTCAAATTTATCTTGATCGTTACTTAACTATGAACTGTCTGCTTTTCAACGGCAACGGTCAAAAACACGGTTCACCATTTCACGTGAAATGAATAAAGCGGTGACACTATCTCCGCATTAACTTTAGGATCAAACGTGATCCACACTGAAAGTGACTGATTTCCGTGACGGTTATGTGGCTGCCCTTTTTAAAAAATACAAAATAATAATATTATGGATATTGTTAATATTGTCATTAAAGTTGGACAAGGTATTTAAGATTATTTTAGCTCACTGCATATCACATAATTTCTTACAAATAAATAATGAAGATGAATTGGAGATCTTAACAGATTTACATTCTAATTTTGAAATTAAGACTAGTAATCAAACTATGGGAAGAGATCAAGGTAAAGAGCAAAGAGATATTACGTCCGTGAATTAAAAAAATAATATAATGTTAATTTAGGGGGACTAACATGATTTTATTTCCGTGAAATTTGGTGTTGAAGTTTTTATCTACAAGCATTTTTTTCATAAGAACTAAAATATTATGATTTGTATGGTAAAAGAGCTTTGCAATTTGGAGTTGCGCATCCAATATTTTTTTCTATTTATTTTCTCTCTTGATCTTTTTTATATGATCATGTTCACTCATACTTGCTAGATTTCTTTCATTATCTGAGTGAAATACAAAAAAATTCCTCCTCTATACAAAATATTCATGAGAAACTCTCTTTGTATGCACTTGCCTACAATTTCAATCTTATTCAAATGGGTTTCTTCATTTTCTCTTTTTTCTTCACTATTTATAGACGGATTTTTTTTTTTTTTTTTTGGAGGGAGGGGTGGTGGAGGAAGGGGGGACGTGAAATTCTTTTTCATATCATTTTTTGGTGTATTGGAAGTGTTGACTCATTCGTTTCCACTATAACTATTCATAAGACCAATCACCTTTAGGAGTGTTCTCTATAATGTAATTCGTATCTTCATAGACATTTCATAAAGAAGGTTTTTTATTATAATATTTTCCAATTGTTTCTCTTTTTTTAATGTCTTTTTCAATTTATTCCAATTGTGCTTACATTGAATACCCGTAAAATATGTTTTATATTATATGTTTAAATCACCTACAACTTTACCCTAGTATTTCTTACTAAGATTTCATTGATTTATATATGTATACACTTCTTTAAATTTTAGAACAAAGTTTGCACAACAATATTTGGCCAAAGATTCTCCTTGTGTTCCTTGATTATATCCTTGTTAACATTATTATCATTCTCACATGCTTGAGATGCGGGAACATTTTCCTCAAGTTCAAAATCTTATTCAATAAAACTATTAAGCCCATGGTTTAGGTCAATACCATGACTAGATGCACTGTAATTGTCCTCCATATCATGATCATCATCAAAAGTAACATTTATATTTATTTCTAATAGTATATTCAAGTTTCTATGGGTTTTTTGAAATTTAGGTTTCCATGGGTTTTCTGATTGAGGCATTTTTCATAGTATCATGTAAAATGGTATTATTTTGTGTTTGTTTTATATAGTAATCTATGGTAGGTAGTTTAAACTTTGGGACAAAAGCATGTTTTTGCTATTTAGTAGTTATATTTTGTATTTCTATAACTATTTAGTCTCTCTAATATTTTTTTGGTTGGGTTTGCATAATAAAATTATAGCCTAAAAATAAATTTCATATATGACATTGGCATGCAGTGCAAGGTCTAATTCATTTTTGACATTTCATGGATTGATCATACTTTGAGGTTCTTCAAAGAGGTAGGTGAAATATAAATAGTAAGTCGTATCAAATAGAAAAGCAATAATGTGTGTCAAGCTTATTTGCCATGCATCATTGTTGTGTTGTAATAAGTATCAAAGGACTTGTCACATCATAAACAACATAATTTCCAAAAAAAATATGATAAACTCTATCTTAAACTACATACGACAAGTACAATAGATTCTAAATTTGATTTTATAAACATAGTATTGCATTCTTTTGGGGGAATTTTGTCAGATATGAAATCTCACAAAGTTATAATGCCAGGTCAATATGATTAAGTTAGGGTTATGCCGGCCATTGGGCATAATCTCTATAATGACAGGAGTAGGAGATGATGTTGGTGCAATGTTAATGTTAACTCATTGTCTATTTTTCAAAATCTCTAACTATATAAAAGAAGCAAAGATCAACTTAACGGAAGTTATGATTGTGTGTTGTACTCTTCTCGTTTGTATAATTTATTTTTCCTCAATGGAGAGGCATGTTTTTTGTTGCCTCAAATAGTAGTGAGGAAGAATATTATGTTTGAATTTTATATTATATAAGGAAACACCTGTTGTAGTTTATTATGGTAGTATATGAGGAATATCAAGCAAAACCATGTGACTTGTTATGTACACATGATAGTATATGGTATGAAGATAATAATTTAAGAAAATAGGGCATATATGGGTTATATCTACTACGCAATACAAATCTAGACCAATGGGAAGCTACAAATGGTCATTTTTAGATTTGGAGACAAATTTATCTAATGGTAGAGATAAATAAGCAATAAATGCATGCTTAACCTAGAAAGTCTTAAAGAAGTAGTGTGGAAGCAATGGAAATTCGAGAAACAAAGCAAGACAAGATAGACATGAAACCCTAAAAAGAAATTTTCTCAAATTAAAATATCAGTTATCTTCAGAGTACATTGTAAAAATTAAAATACAAATAAATTTGGAATTTGCATGAAGAACAAGAACTTCTAACGTGATATTAGATATAATGTTGATGATTATTGGTAATGTTGGTGGCATTGTAAATAAGATTTTTAAATTCAATGGGCACCATGTTGCTCTTTGTTTCCTTTTTATTCAACATATCAAGTTCACCTTGATCCCAATTGTTCAAACTTTTGATACATATGGAGTAGCTCATAGGAGAGGAAAATTATTAGTATCATATAAAACAAGGAAAATGGCATGAGAGCACAATCAATCTAGTGCCTCTAGTTGTTCTTTTATTCATTTTCCCCCCTGAAACACTCTTGTTGATTCATATTATTCACTAGAAGGTACATGCATTGAAGATGTAATTTAAAAATAGATAGGCATGAACTCTATCATGCCCTCATCTAAATCTCAGTCCACCTTACTGTTGTCATTCTTGATTGTATGCATTTATTTTTCCTCCTATGCACTACACCTTATAAAATTCATAGATACATAACGTTATTTGAAATTAATTTCTAAAATGTAACATAAAAAATCACAATAATAGAGATAAAAATGAGAGTTTAGAAATGTATCTCAAATATTATTTAAGTGATATTTAATATTATTATTTTATTTAACTCTATTTGTTTTTTCTATATATAAAACACTAATTGATTTGAAAATATTTTATTATTTTAAAAAAACTATGAGGTTTGTAAAGTGATACAACAAAATCACATTCAAGTAAATATACGTATGAACAGCTTATACTTTTTGTGTTGATAATATGAAAAAAATTATAAACAAAAAAATAGATCGATAACACTCCCCAATAGTTATAGCATTATTAAAAAGTCAAGCTACATAGATACTAATCATAATTCAATCTCAACCTCACATAAATTATGTAGAGGTTCACTCCCCCTACCTAACCGACTGTGTAAATGTAAGGGTAACCGATCCCCTGGAACCTGGGAGGTATTGAACCTGAGTGGAGGCTAACAAATCACTCAGACCCCACTGCTAGGTCTCATCACCATAATTTTTATTGAATTAAAATTTGAGAATACAAAATAAATCAAATTTGTTATAATGATTGTATAATATGCATAAAATGACACAAACATATTTGACAATATGCAAAAAATGAATTTGTTAAAAAACCCTTAAACTTTAAAACAAATACAACTCACAGTTGTAAACCCAAAGTCATCTAAATTTTCCAATGTCCTCCCAACCCCTACCAAATGGAACATTGCATCTTCAACTATTGTAAATCGGTTATTTAATCTTCACCTTTAATGGGTGTGTTTTTTTATTGAAATAAAGGTAAATTAGGATAGCTCTTGGGACACAAGTGCATGACACATGTTGCATGGATCCCTCAATTTTACGATGTTTCTTTATAAAAAAGAAGGGTTGATTTCTTCTTATGGATTACAAATTAAAACTCAAGAAGCCTCTCCCTAAAATAAAGGCTTAGTAAATGACCTTAAAACAATCGATTAATCAATTTCCACTATGGCTCCTAATGTTCATATGAGATAAAGATAGATGAATTTTATCAACATAAATGAGACCAAAATAGTCTATAAAACTATTTGAATACCAAAAAAATCTACAATATACTTGCTTAGGTATTTATTTACCACTCTAGGTTCTACCACATCCTTTTGTATTTTGGCCTAAACAAAAAAATAAATTTAAGAAAAACCACTTCAAATTGCAGTGCAGGTTCGTGACATTACAAAAAAGAGAATGTTAAATTATGCTCTTATTTTTAAACTAATGGTGGTGTTAACTCCAAGTTTTAGTTTCATAATGTATAATCTCATCCACATGTTTCTCTATGGTCTAGTACTCAACCTCAATTATGCTATATTATTCTTCTTTGTGTAACAACCCTACTGGGGTCTAACTAGAAATACGAGATTTTAAAAAAATAAAAATAAACACATATACTATAAATAGGTTACACTATGAGAATCTAAGCAATGATCATACAAAATACTCTAAGAGTGCTAACTTTACACAAGCACGTGACATCTAACAGTCACTAATCACTATCAACATATGAAACACATCAGAGTACATAGAAAGTAATTACAAATAGCTAGCCACAACTAGTACAATATACAACCACTATTGTCAATCTATAGTAATAGGTAATTATAACTCTTCATTAAAATGTTTCTAATAATAAATGCAATATAATATAATGTACATAAATAAGATATATGGCTCCCTTGAGCATGAGTTCCCTAAACTCTCTAGTATCTATGGTAATTTCAAGTGTCATCTTAATAGTATTACTGTTATGGGGAGAGAGAGTATCATCTGAGCACTTTTCCACACCAACCACAAACTAATGATCTCATTTAATAATCCTATCAGGGAATGGCCCTCCCTTCACAGATTAGTAGATAGTGATGGCATAAAAATATAGAGAAATAAGAAAGTACCCATGTGTTGTATGATTTTTAAAACTAAAAATGCAGTGTATCATAGAAAACCCATTCTATTGCAAGATATCACACAAACATGTAAATCATACTCATGAAATGATAATGTATCAATAAACATACTTTAGTCAAAGTTTTAAGAATAATAAATAATAATTATCTATAGATCAATCAAATTCATACAAACCACTTGATCATATTGCCTTCATCTGGGATTGTGATTCTAGTAAGCCAGTGAAATTAGTCTCACTCCTTAATCAGTATCAGCAATACGAGATTGGTCAAACATAATTTAACGAAAAGATTCATACAATTTACATTCTACTAGCAATCATATCTCGTAACATGTTAAACATATGATTAATCAAAACATACATTTATTTCATCAAATGTATAAATGAATCTTACATTATTTTCTATTCCATACTATAAATAATGACTACAGTTTATACCATTCAGGTAAAATACATATTTAACTGTAGACTCTAACTACCATAATTAGTTTCTAAATATACTACACCCTATGATAACCCATATTACTATAGTCTAGTACTCTAAGACATAACCACTAGTTTTACACAATCTGTAATAATCAAGTAGGCATAAATACATAGAAATATAAGCTTTTATCCAAATAACTTGATATAATAAAGCAAGTCACAGTCTCCAAGAAACACATAATATTATATCTTAGCATGTGTTACACTCTCAAAGGTTGTATACACATGTACATAAAGTCCTACTAACTATCACAAAACATGTTATTCATAGTAATAACCAACACACATACATTTAATCAGTCAAATGTAGGTATGAGCCTAGACATAACAATTACATTATGTATCATTCAGGTATAACATATATTTATACTATAGTACTATAAGGCATTCCATAATGTTATAGTTCACAACTATATAACCAAACTCATAATTTTAAGAATCAAACGACCCACACTCACAAATAATAATCAAGTAAGTACAAGATTATACCACCTGAGCATACCCTAAGTTTAAACTGACTACTACTATAACTTATAGGCACACTTTACTATGCACTACTATATGTTATATATGTCAAAACACTTGCACATAATATTCTCATAATAATTACTTCACACAAGTTTTCATAACAGTATGTAAATATATTTCAATTGTTCAATCATGTTATTCTCAAAGAGCTAGCCAATTCATAAATCAAAAACTCAATCATTATACTTTCTTGTTCACAAAATATATTGATGATATTTATAAAATAAGGGATTATTTGATGTAATACTACCTCATAGTTCTTATCCCTAACTAGACATATTTCCAAAATCAAAATGTAGATAACTTAGTACACAAGTTTCTAAGTTAACATAGTCTTTTGTATCTAGTTTGTGTATGAGTAGACAAAAATATAATAATTGCTCTATATGTTACACGATAGTTTCATCAAGTACACAGATTTATAAATCACTCAATTTGAGATAACATACTAGTCAAAACTATGCAATAGGGACACAAAATTAAGATTCTATTATACAAAAAACTATAAAATAGTTTGCACCATCAATATCACTATAAGCATAGACATACTATATTTATTTATGCACCCACATAACATATATTACAAAATACATATATAAATCCCATACTACCATTTTTTTAATTTGATGGGAGTCCTAATTAGTGAGGTATTCACCTTTGCCCTGCTACTATTATATGTCTATTGTATGCAGACTTATCTATATGTACCTGATTTTAGCTACGTATATTAAGTATGAAAGACAATTCATGGTATCACATATTAACACAAGGATATATATTAGTATGCATATGTGATAACTTTATAAATCGAAGAATATCCTCGGCTAAGCATATACAGATCTAAATATTGTGATGTGACATAATTTTTATAACATATAAAATATTACACATCCACTACAATATTTATGAACAATATTGTCATATGTAAAATAATATATAAAATATTCTCCGCAACTCTAATTAGATACTATATATATTCATACATTCATATACATTTAATTTATTAGACGTGATTAAGTTACATACATTTATTCACGTGATAAACTTAAATTAAGTCATTTATATATATATATTTAAAAATTTAATTAAATTAAATGAAGTATTTATTGGTAATTCAAATCAATATGTATCTTTATCCATCCTATAGTCATAAAGGCATCTAATTTCTGCTATGAATTTTCACATAATTTCAAGTCTTCTCAAATATGGAACATGTGGTAACAAAAATGGCCACAAAATACGTCAGAAAGCTTTCCTTTGGTATCTTGCTTTGGTAACTTTAGGATTTCTGCATAATTATAGAAAATATCAAAAACATGTGATGAAATAGTTTGAAGTCATTACTTTTATACTAAATCAATGTATTATATACACTAAGTCGTTGCATATTGTAAAATACATTGCTACATAATATGACGATTATGGTGTACTAATGGTATAGTAATTATTGCAGATTAATACTTATAGATAAATCAAAAAAATCAAACATGACATTATTGGTTGGCACTATTATTCCAAATGATACATCCCCTAAACTATTATACTGGATCTACAACTATTATATCGGGATCTATGTATAATCATTGCTATAATCCCTAAACCATGCTAAGATAAGTTGTTATGATATATTTGTTATAATTCTTTTTTGATTTTCTTATCTTTTGTTTTTTTTACAAATTTTAGATCATTCTATTTTTCTTTTTTTCACTTTATTGGAAAGTCTTGATTTCTATTTATTTTAACACTAATTAAATTAGCACTTTAGATGTCACATAGGTTTAATGATAAATTCGTTAATCATTAACCTCAAATTTGCATTAATTATGCAAATCAAGCAAGATAAATTCTAAATAATCATTAAACTATGTTAGCAAATCATGAGCAAACAACTATCTAATACAAGCAACATTAAACACACTAAGCTAACCATTTTATTATGCATTCTAACACGTGCTAATTAATGTGGTGTGTATTGGGTTCTATTTGGTTTTTCTATCATCCTCCAACATATCGATCTACATCACCCTCTCCAATGATGCTCTCCCTCCATCATGCTCTGAAGGATGAGTTCTCCTACATCAACCTGATAACAAGCAGGTAGTTAGATCATAACATCATGATATACATACATCATAAAATGCAACTGAAATAACAAATCAACATGTTCTTAATGTAAACATTTACACTATATCTAACTCATATCAATGTATCATATAACCGAAGTAATATCAAACTATCCCATAACAACATATATCTCAAAACTTGGTAAAAAATAACCCAAATTAGATTTGTCCACAATTAATATCCATAGATAATATAATAAATTTGTTTAGTCAATTATCAGGATGTAACAATTTGCCCTCACATTCCACATTCATTATAATTAAGTAAGCTAGGCTGCAAAATTTTAATATCTAAGTTTGTTTTGAGTTTGATTTTGCTTTTTTTCATCTAGCAAATAAATTTATAGAGCACATTCCTTTTTTTACAACTGTTACCAAAAGCCAAATGTATGGTGTCATGCATATTTCTAGGCATTTGTAGAGCTTTTTGAAAAAACATCAAATTCTTCAACACATTTTTTTAGAACAATGAAATCAAAAAACAATTTGCCACCTATAAATCAGACAATTTTTTACCAAATTCATATTCTTCTTGCTTGGAAAAGTTTTTATTTTTCAGGAGGAGTATTGACTCCTAATTATGGCTCAAGTGGATCCAAATCATCGAATATAGACATATTTTTGAGTTCATGAAGATAAAATAGTTGTCCTTTCATTATTCCGACAAAAGTTGTAGTGTGAAAATATTTTTTTAAAATCCATAATTTTTTCCTTCCATTCAAATGTCTAGATAATAGTTCAAACATGGAAAACACTAATATTGAATTAATAAATATTTTAATAAATTAAAATAATGGAACAACATGCATTGATAGAAGGCACCATTATACATGTTATATCGGTGACAAAATGTAGTATCAACAGTGAGTGGCATGTTGCCCTTGTTGATTTACATAAGGATTTGGGTTTGGTATATTTTCAATTTGGCCTAGTCTCACCTTAAAGCATTTTAGCCATTTTTTTTCATTTTTTAAAGAATTTGGACTAGTAGGTTAGTTGAGTGTAAAATCTTTCGTAGCATATTTTTTTTAAAGAAAACATTATTCTTCTATGAATTTTTCTTGTATTTTCATTTTCCCATTTAAATGTAATATTGCCTCAAATTTGGGTCCTACTATAATATATAAATGCAAATGATTTTTGTTTTGTATTATATTGTAATCTAAAATAAAATATTCTATTTAAGAAAATATAGAAACACCATACTTAGACCGTAGAAGAAAGGGCAAGGTCATACAAAAGAGGTAAATAGTGAATTATTTCAAAGTGAGCCGAGTAGTGATGATAAGGGAAAATGACAACGTATTTCTGATGATAACATACATAAAGGGTTCCATATTTGTATATACAAAAATTTAATTTTATATAGCATCACAATCTTGTACACTTAACAAGTACCAGTCACGACTTTACCCTTTAATTCATGACCATTTTTGCTGCCAAAAGATTCACATTCACCATTTTATTGTGATTAATTTCTTATCCTATAGTCTGACCCTATTATTCTAATTGTATAGATCGCATGTAGCCTAAAATATACTAAAAACTTGATTTCTATCTTTCATTGTCAATTGCATATGCTCAGTAGCTTTCTACCCTGTAGAACACTAGTGTCAATGCTAGTGTCCTAGCATTACAAATTGTCTAATTTGTAAATCTTTTAAAATCTATGGGTTGGCCTATTTATTTTATTGAACCATTCCATGATGTCATTTCAAAATGTACATTATAAATACAAATCAAAGCCTACTCATTATACATCTAGAGAAAACCAACAAGCACCTATCAAGCTCAATCAAATCATTTTCACAACTGAGTTCTACTATCCTATTCTTTCCTATTTCCATATCAATAATAAGAACAACTCTAATATAAAGAATAACACATGATCAATATTTTTCAAGTTACAAGCTATATCATTACGTGCCCTTGAATTTAGTATATTATATTGTTGTTCACACACAAGCCCATACATAGGAGAGAACTACATATGTCTAAGGCCCTCATTGGAGTATTGGTTATGTAGGTATCACTCATTAACATAGGGCTCCTTTAATTTCACTCAACTCCATAAGACCACTAATTATATTTAAACTAAAATAGTACACTTATGGCCACTCATATACATACTTAGGTCTAGACCTATCCTAAGGCACTTTCGATCACTTTCAACCACCTTGTGTGTGGAAGACTCACTCTTATAAGTTGATTAATGACCCCATAAATTCACTCATCCATATTGTTATCAGCCTTAGTCATCATTTAATCCTTGACTAATCCTTAACATGTTTATTTCCCCATTGGACAACAATGCCCTAAGGGATAAGAGCAAACTAATCTCTTGTCTAATCCCCCTTTCTTGTCTTCCCACCTTATAACAACTAATTTTCCAAACTCAAAGTTATGGAAAGGTTGGCCTATGTCTCTTAATAATATCCATTCTAAGGAATTCCAAATTTGTGATTATATAAACACATTTCAAACCCTTTTGTACACATGAGGCTTCCACATTAAAAATCACTGGAATTCTAATTGCACATTAAGATAAATATACATATTTCTCTCAATTTTAATTACATACAACCCTATTAGCCCAAATCTCAAGTCTAAATATAGATTTTAGATCACAAGTCATAATTAAAGAACTTAATTACATCAATATTGCATCAACATCTAGTATATTGCACCAGTTATTCACATACCACCATATCATGGGAGAACAACATGAAGTTTGATCCATCTTCATAGTATTTGTATGTAGGTAGTGATCAACACATGGGGTGTTGATTACATGCCCAACTTTAGTTTTTGACCCCTTTTTATTCAATATATTTGTATTTGTCTTCACATGTCATTGAATTAAGTTTTTTAAGAAAAAAAAAGTCATATAATGGTGTTCACATGTTAAGGAGCTAGGATTTTTAATAAAAAAGTCATACAATGGTATTCACAGCTAATCGAAAGCTCCTACACAAGATAACAAATCTATAGATTAGAACAAACAAAACCCATAAACCCTTAATCCTTGTTGTCTATTGGGTAGGGTTGGCCTTATACAGGACAAAAATGCACCCTCTCATATCCATTTTCATGGCACTATTATCTAGTGCTTATTTTAGTTCTATCTAATTTCATCATCACCAAACCTTCCCATATTTCCAATCTCAATTTCTAAATCCCTCTGTAGCATTATTTTCTAGCTAAGTTTATGTTTTCTATTATGTTATATTTGATAAGTTTTCATATTTAGATATTTTCAAATCGGTGAATGCATGATATTATTATATTAGTATCCCTACTTTTGCATAATATTTTTTTACTTAGGGTAATATCTACATCTCTAGGCTTTCCCAAACTTGATAAAATATATTTGTGAACCCACTTATTTTAAACATTGTAAACCCTAACTTCCCTTAGGGTTTCCCTTCCATTTTTTTCCTTCTAGGGTTTTAAAATCAATTCTGATTTTCTTATCATGTTGTCCAGAGTGTGTGCTATCTTCCGTATATATATACTTTCTTGTTTCATTTTTAGTCTTTAAGAAAATTAAAATGGATGTAAAAGAATATCTTCCTCCTCCTAACCCTCAAGGTTATGATAGCTACTTTCCCTTTAACCAGGTCCATGATATCACTATACCAATAGGTAAGGTAGCCCATCCTATAGGTTGAAAAATAAGGTAACCACCATACCCTTCCTCAAACCCCTCCACGTCCCATGTCTCCTCTTGAGGGTGTATGTATGTATGTTCAATCTGAAGCACCCAGGGTTTTTCCTTATAAGGCTTTAAAGGATTAAATAATTATTATGGTAAAGTTAATAATAGAGTTTAAAAATAAAAATCAATGTTTTAGTGCAAATATCACATCATTGGAAAATTAAATCACGCATGCAAAGCATCCAAAGTATGCTAGTGTTAATCATGTATTTTCATCTTAATCTATCAATGTTGCGCTTAACAAGATTTCATATCAAAATGAGAAATTACAACATAATACATCTATAATAAGTGATTACAAAATTATGCAAATGGGTAATAAAAGTTCAAGTAATATTCTAAGGGTAATGATTCGAAATAATTTGATCAAACTACCTCCTCTACTTCCTCTAAGGAGATCAAAATAATATTGTGCATATCATAGAATGCATGTGCATCATATAGATCATTTTTTGGCTTTGAAATATAAAATATAAAAGGTAATTGATAACAAGGATAATTTTAGTGGCTATTTATAGTCAATTGGCTATAATTAAGTTTTTTCCATTTTGAAAATGGTTAATTGTGTGAAAATGTACATTGGTTGAATAACCCAAATTTTATATAGTTTCCTATATTTGTGCTTCTAATCACCCTATAAATTATATTTAAACCTATTTTGGGACATAGTTTCACCATAATTGTTATGAATGTGTGGCTTTGATTCACCAAAAAATTATAGGAGGCATGTATTAGTTATTTATAATCGCCAGTTATAGTGGTATATGTATATATGAATAAATTTGTGTATACGTGTGTGCATGTGTGTATGCGTGTATGTGTGTGTACATGTGTGCATGCGTGAATTTTTGTGTGTGTATTTTCTATATTTTTATACGTTAGTTCTCTATTAGAATGCCTTTAGTTAATTTTTCTTAGCCCAATCCACATTAGTTGATTAAACTAATAGGCTTATAGTGTGTTGTGCATCAAAACTCGGTGGGTCATTATAGACAATTTTTTTAGGCAAACCCACTCCACTTTTGAATTTATTTTCATTTTTTAAATACTATAAGGAATCATGGAAAACCTTTAATAAAATATTAATTACACATAATCTCCATAGTATCATTGCTTAACAATATTTTTAACTACAACGTAGGCTTGGATCCTTTATGGGAGATGTTGCTCTTATTTATATGGATTAAAAGTCTTATGGAATTCATATTATTCATAATGAGGAAATTATAAAAACATAAACCATAAGTTCTTAGAACATTCCCTTACCATCAAACCATTAGTTCTTAGAACATACCCATTTAAATAATAATATGATATTATTAATAGAGGTGGCGATAAAAATGGGGATGTATGTTCATTTATACGGTGTGGTCATGAGTGGTGTGTGGAGGAGACATTTCATTTCACCAAAAGGGATGTACTTTTTCATTTTGGGAAAGCTAAATTTTGTAAAGAAAAATATTGTAAATTATCACTCGTACCTCATGGTTGTTTATTCATATCACCTTTTATACATGAAGCAAGCAATAATAAGTTGAATTTTTTGGTAGAAGTAAGGGGAGAAAATGAGGTTTTGTATTCCTTCATATGATAATGCTATGTACCAAGAGGAGACACTACATTTCATAGTGAGCTTGAGTAATATTGAAATGGTGGGGAAGGGGAAGGCCATATAGAGCATGAGAGTGGTGAAATAAATCAAGGTGACTTGGGTGGTGATGGATAATGGATTTCAAGTGGGTATGCTATATCTCTTTTGAAATTATTTTTTAGATAGGATATATTAAACAATAATAAATACCATACTATTATATTATATATTAATATTATATTATAGTATTAATATAATATATAATACACATAATGTAATTTTCTATTTTGGTAAAGCATGGTTTTGTTAAGTGAAAGAGTGTAAATCGGTACTCATACCTCACTTGAAACCCATGACTCCTTAACCTATTTCATATTTTTTACACATAGTGGTAAGCAACAATAATCATATATTTCTAATGGAGGTGATGGTATAGAATGAGATTGTGTATTCCTTCATATGACAACACAATGAGTTATGTGGGGAGGAGACATTTTGTTTCATGAAGAACTCAAGTAATGATGAAGTGGTGTGGAATGGATATGCAATACAAAACATGCAAGTTTTGAAATATTTCTAGGTTATGTAATTGGTTATGGTGAGGGGGAATGATAGGGTATTTCATGTGATATCATGCACCACAAATCCCATATCATACACCAGACTTAGATTTAGGGTAGCTATTGAATTTACATGACTTGCACACATTGCAAAGGGGTATGTAGTTTTTAAGGTGGAAACATCTTTAATTATTTATTTTATATTGTTAATGGGATGAGAACATCATGAGCACTAATTTTATTGTTATAGGGCTCCATGTCTAATGAGTGGATCAAATATGCATTACAATGCTATTTATGTGGGGATAAGATATTGAGGTACCAAATTTTATCTTATAGATTATGTTCATCCATGTTACGAATATATTAACATCTAAAGTTATAAATTAGGCTTAAAAAAATATAGAAACACTAAATTTGGATCCTTGGAAGAAAGGTCAAGGTGATAAAGAACATGAAAGTGTTGAAATATTTCAATATACATTGGGCGATGATGGTGAGTGTAAATGAAAGACTTCAAGTGTTGTTCTAAATTGTGAATGATAACACCACCACATCATTGTCGCATTAGTGACTTGGTTGCTCATTATGTTATAACTCTATCAAATTTATTTTTCATAATAGTTATATTAAAAAATAATATTATATATTAATATTAAACTATAGTATTAATATAATACATAACATAAAAATGTAATTTTCTCATTTTGGTAAAACTTAGTTTTGTAAAGTAAAAGAGTGTAAATCGGTAATCATACCTCACTTAAAACTAATTATCAATAGCCCCATCTCACCTTTTCTACATACTGCACATAACAGTAAGTAACAATAATCATATATTTTTAGTGGAGGTGATAATATAAAATGAGATTTTGTATTCCTTCACACAATGTCAAAATGAGCTATGCGGGGAAGAGATGCTTTATTTCACAAAGATCTTGAGCAATGATGAAGTGTTGGAGAAGGGCTAACCAATAAAAAACATGCAATTAGTGAAATATTTTAAGGTGAGCTAGGTGGTGATGGTGAAGGACAATGATAGGGTATTTCATGTGATATCATGCACCATAGAGTTCATATCATACACCAGATTTGGATTTAGGGTAGTTGTTTGATTTACATGACTTGCACACATTGAACAGGGGTTTATAGTTTACAAGGTGGAAATATATTTGATTGGTTATTTTCTATTATTAAGGGGATGAGGATGTCATGAGTACTAATTTTATTGTGATAGGGATCCATGTTACATGAGTGGTTCAAATCCACATTACAATGTTGTTTATGAGGGGACAAGACAATACTAGAGTCTATCTTGTAGCTTATGTTCATCCATGCTTCAAATATATTAACATCTAGAGAAATTAAATTAGGCTTAACAACATACAAAAACACCAAACCAAAAACCCTAGAAGAAAGGGCAAGGCGATAAAAAACATGCAAGTGTTAAAATATTTCAACGTGCATTTTGGTGGTGATGGTGAGTGAGAATAAAATATTTCAGTATTGTTCTAAAATGTGAATTGAAACACCACCAAATTATTAGTTCATTAATGACTTGGTTGTTTGTTATGTTATATCTCTTACAAATTTATTTTTCAAAATATATCTATTATATTATCAAAATATAATATTAAAATATAATATAATATATAGATATCTACATGGTATTGTGTGGAACTCAATTATTTTATATTCTTTGAAGGTAAATTGACAAATTATTTAAATATGATGAGATAACAATATAGATGTAACCCATTATTCTATAATAAATAAATAAAAAATGAAAAAAATATAAAAATATAAAAAAATATCTATTTCAAATAACATTAAAATATTTTAAATGTGATATTATCATTATTTCATGGTAAGAGAAAACTAATCCTATGATTAAGACTAATCTATGCGCATTAAATGTCATCTAGTTTCCATTGGAAGTTACCCATTTTTGAGGTTCTTTTAGTTGAGCTCGAACCTAACTCAAGTTAGGGTTTGGGCACAATTGAGTTTGAATTAGAGTATTTTGGGAGAATTACTATGAAAATATTGATAGGAATGGCTTGCATGTGAATTTGAAGGGTTTGAAACATGGTTTGAGGATATTTGAGAGGATAGTCTAGTTGTGCTTTGTTCTCGTATCAACTATGTAATTAAAAACTATGTTATTATTTCAATCAGAAGTATATAATTAGAATTTATTTTGAACTAAAAAGGTTTACTATATGGCCATCAAATATTGTTGTGAAATGACACCACAAAAAAAATTGAGCATCCCTTCTTTCAAAGTTCACAACAAAAAAGTGAATTGGGTTCCCTACATGTAACTTGGTTTTATGTGACCTACCATAATTCACATAACCACATTTACGTACATGCAACCCTTAACCAAGGTAATGACCCCTAGAATATTATATGAGGAAGATTATTTCCCTAATAAACCTTCATACAGTTTGGGGATTATCGATTTGCAATCCATAGCGATAAGCTCAGAATTGTATGGTAGCAGACACCTTTCCAATAGGACCACCTACGTGTCCTTATCCTATCTAAGAGACTTACATCTACATAATTTTGGGTATAGGTCAGGGTAGATTATTCTCCCCTTGGAGTGTTAGGGAAGTATCATACCAATAGGAGTTCATTTCTTATTTGTATAACATCCTTTTGTAATCTAAGGCTCATAATGAAGAAAACATAATTGTTATAACCAACTTAATTAAGGACATAGTCTAGATAAGTTTAATAGTTTAAAAATACACCTATAAATCCATGAACTTGTAATAAGGATTTGTATTTAAAAATTTATATGTAAATGAAGACCCTATTGTAGTATTATCCCTAATTAGATCATTATACCATGATCTATCATCGTACTACATGCCTTCATTCAACACGTAATAATAGGTTACCAAAATCAAATTAAATGGTTACAATATTTATATAGGTCATAAATGACTATTATGTTTTTTATTATATTGGTTACCTATTCTTACTACACCATCCCATAATTAGCCATTTAGAGACTTATATCTCTCAAATGTTAGTTACTTGTCAGCTAGTCATTGTCATAAGAAAAATATGTCATTTAATCATAGTTTGTATGATTTATAACTTTTTTGTGTTTCACCTTAGCTTCCATGATTCATTCTTTTAGAGACATTAAGTTATTTATACTAACAATTTAGAAATTCAACAACTATTATCAAGTGTTATTTAAGACACTAACAGGGTTTTACACCCAAACATGATTTCAATTTCCATAAGACAATCATTTAATTTATCATACTCATCTAAATTATTTGGAGGATCATAATATCATAAAATTGAATAGTTAAATTCTATTAAGAAATAACATCTACGCAATATAAGTTGAAAATAGCTTGAGTGTATATTGACACTCTAATGTCATTCTAGAAGCTTGCATTGCTTCATTAAGAATTTAAAACAACAGTTATAAGACAACTTCCAACATTTAAAAATGATTCATTCCTTACTCAAGAATCTCAAGTACCTCATTTCAATGTATACAATGGACTATTCAAGTTCACATGATTTTAACGTATAGAATGGATTATGCAAACTAGCAAGATTTCATAGCATTCTTCTATCCTTTGTTTGAATAAGTAGAATACCAATCAAAGATAATCTAACCTCAAAAACTAATTTAATCTTTAGATTAGATCCAATAACAATTCTTAATTATTTGAACTTGGATAAACACATTCAGCAAGTCGAGTCACACATTTGTATCTCATAAGGATTTAAAATCTTGCAGTGATGAATATTAGAATCAATAACTTATGCAACTCAAATGCCTTAACTAAATAGGATGTGACTAATTTTCAAATTTATTTGTATGGCTATAGCGTGCTAAAAGAGGTCAAGAACATCTACTTATTACCAATTTATTAACATGTCATAAATTCAATTTAATTGCTGGAACTTACTCTCATGCATAATGTCTTTTTAAAACTCAAAAAGATCTCATAATTTATGTTATAATAGTGTTGCTACAGTAGTATAAGATATACAAATACTCATATATAACATCTTGAATATAGTATGAAAGTACAACCATTTAATATTTATACTTACAACTCGATATTTAACAATAGCTCAGTCTTATATAAAAATCCATGAGCAATAAAATCAAACTATTAACTAATAATTATAAGTTACTAATTTACCATGAATTGTTAACTTTATATCAACTAAATTCATATGAATGCAAATAATACTCAAGTTGTAACAGATTAACCTTCTATTTAAATGGAGGTATGCAGCCTACTATTAAATTTTAATCATCTGCATCACTTAAACCAATCAACATAAATAACACTAAATTAATAAATAAAAAGCTGTATTAAATTCACATGTTTATATTTATAAAACATGTTATAACAACAATATCTAATACAAGAAATTAAACAATACAATGAATAAATAACTGAGTAATATAACTCTCTACATGATCCATTCTGACCTAACCCATCCAATGAGCCCTTTAATCGGTGGCCCTTACTACCCCAAACCATCAGCTGGGATGTAGAATCCATTTTGTAGGTCTTTAGGACAAGAGTGTGAGCAATAAAGGATAAAAATCATCATTAAATTTGCACCATATCCTTCAATAAACAATTATTCTACAATGAAAATATCAAGTATAAAAAATAACAAACACACAAGGATTCACACCCTTTGGTTTACGTCTAAAAGTTTATAGGTATCAACTACAATTTTAGTTCAACCTAGGCAACCTTCATCCTAGGTTTCAAATGTACCACATTCAAAATCTATCACTTCAAGTGATACAAAGTTATTTTCTACAACCAATAATAAATAGGAAATAATCACATAAAAAATACATTTAAACTTAGATAAATGCAACATCAATGCTTTAGATGTCTTGCCCATTGCTAATCATTCAGGGATAATCATTTCATCACCCACAACAGGTGATGAAATCATTTTACTTGACCCTTATATGGCTAAGTCAACCTTTTATAAAAATTACTACTATATTAATATCAATTGAAATCTCAAGGGTTTGAAACAATAATTGATGTTATAATTACAAACCCATTTTTAAACTCATAACACTAGGTAATATTTATACATCAAAATGCAAATGAACCACACCTAAAAATGGCGAACTAGAAGCTAATAAAACCTTAAATACATGTATCCTAGCCACTATAATCAGGTAATAAAATAATTCAAAACATTTTGTTGATGGTGAGTAAAACCAAGCCACAAAAGAAAATATTTTATTCAAGAAAAATAGTCTTAAAATGCCATTCTAACCGATTATGCAAACTGGTAATAAAAATAAAAACTTGGCCATGTATAAAATTATGACCTCTTAAAAATAGGTGAAATACTCAAACAAAAAATAATTAAAAATGATTATGCATCATCCTAAACCCCATGGCCATATGAATAAAGCAAATAGATATTAATCTGACCATTTTGTTATGGCCAGACAATAGAATGAAAGAAAGAGTTTCAGGGGTTTTTAGAAATAAATATTTCATTTTTAGATTTGAAAACCCATAAATTATATTAACTAGAAATCAAATCTAAAGTGACCCATTATAAAATGAAAGCTAAATATCGATTGTATACTGATATAGAACCTTCACAGGCTCATCAGAAAGTCTATTAACTTCCTTGTGAGCCTGAAAATAATCTTTTTATTATTTGTAGCTAAAAATGAAATCAAACCCTTCATTTTTCTCATAAAATAAACATACATCACTTACTTGGTTCGCTACCCACAAGAGGAGGAGAAAAAAATATTCAAACTTATTTACTTGCTAGCAAAACCTTGTTCTCCCTAGGTACCATGCCCATCTTCTTGTAGCCATGGCTTAAGCAGGTCATTCTCCCTCCTCCATTACCTCCTCCTATCACCATATCTACCCTAGGGTGTCTCCCTTCTCTCCCAAAATCCTCTTCCATCTTTTCCAATCTTTTCCACAACTACCCCCTCAGCCAAAAAAAATGGTAGTTGCGCCCCATCTTCCCCAAATGTGCCAAAGCTCAAAAATGAAAATAATTAACCCTAAGACTAAAAAAATTTGGCCATGATGGCATTTGTTTATGGGTCAAAACCCATGACCCCTATACAAATGTTATCATGACAAAATAAAATCTTTGTTTTAAAAATTAATTCCTATGCCAAGACAAACTAGTGGCCCCATTATGGGTCAAAAGACCATCATAAGCAAACATAACATTAAACATCAACATTAAGCCCTTTCACCACCACATCAAAGTCATAAGGTTATAAAATAAATTCAAAATAAATCCTTATTTATACATGCTAAATATTACTAGATTATAAGCTTTTTATAAATGTCAATGCAAGCTTATGGATTGACAATAATTGCAAGCTAGTGTTGCTCAAGCTAGCAACTAAATGGGCATGTCTTCATTTAATAAACATGCAATCAAACATTATATCATAATTAGCTATAAACCAATGATGGCCTATGAGAAACAATGTTAATGATTATGCACAAAAGAATAAGATAAAAATACCAAAGGCCTAGCAACAACTTAAGAAAAAAAATAGATAAGATAATGAACTCAAACAACCATTAATGCTAAGTAGTCAAACACAAGATGATAAAATGATCAAGGCATGTAAGAACTCAACAAAAAATTAAGAAAATGATCAAAAATAAGAATAAGAGCAAAGATTATTAAAAGTGACAGAATAACAAAATGAACATATTACTGCTTGGTGACTAATGACTCATGTATAACACCCTTTTTTACCTGTATTGGTTACTCGATTTTTCATTACCTTTGTCCATTGTCTTTCGACCATCAGAGTCTACCACCAGCCTAGATCATATACCTATACCTACACTCATAAATGGGCATCAACAACACTTATACATTATAATAATATATAGTTGAACTAAATAGTACAAGTACATAGCTTGAATATTGTAACTAAATCAACATATTTTCAAAATAAACTATACTTGTAGTACTTAGTCTAATGTCAACAATAGCCAACTAAATATGAACTAAAATAAATTATGACATCACTAACATAGTATTGATAAAATAATAGCTTATAAGTACAATCAATAATATAAAAGCATGATGAAAACATATATCAGTCTAATAAAAATAAGGCATGCAAGCTGGATTATAACATCCTCCTCCCCTTAGTAAGGAGTCATCCCAACAATAGATCAAAATAACCAAGCATAGTGATATTTAAATAGTTATGTATCCTTCCAAGTGACATTTTTGGTATTTAATGGGTCCCATTTTATTTAGACCTACTGGATTTCTCTATTTCTTAATTTAATACTGTGATGGCCTAAGATTTTCACTGTGTCCAACCGCATCTTTTCCTCTTTTATAACTTGAAATTTTTTCCAATCTAACACATGAGATGGATCGGGCACATATTTACTTAATAATTCAATATGTAACACATCATGAATTCTTGATAGAGAAAGAGGCAAATCCAGTCGATGAATAACATGGCTAATTTTGTCTGAAAGTTATTCCAAACTTGATTGAACTCTTATGTGGTCTTACACATAGAAAAAACTTTTCACCAATAGTAAATTTATGAGGCATTCTTTTTAGATCAGTGCAACTCTTTTGCCGATCAAAAGTAACCTTCAATTTTTAGCATATTATGGCCATTTGCTCATGATATTCTAGCAGCAATTTTGGACTAGCAATGGCTCAATTTTTAGGCTATTCTAGCCAAAAGTAGTCCATAATTTTTGCCCATATAGCCCTTCAGAAGGAGCCATTTTTATTTTAGAATGATAATATTTATTTTAAGTAAACTCAACTAAATGGAGATAATTCTCCCATTTGGTCTGTTGATCCATAACATACATGTGTAGCATATCTTTGACTGCTTAGTTTAATCTTTCAGTTTGACCATCCATTTTTAGGTGGTATGAAGAACTAAAATTCAATTTAGTGCCAAAGGCTATGGTCAAAGTTTTCTAAAACTTTGATGTGAACAAATTATCTCTATTATAGATAATGACCTCTGACATGCCATGCAACCAAACCACTTCTTTCACAAAGCATTCAACAAAAATAAAAATGTCATCAGTTAAATTCCTAAGATAGTGACCAACTTTGGTTGATTTATCAATTACCACTAAGATAGTTTCAGGCATTCCTACACTAGAATCAAGTGAAACCACTACCCATTTATCTCTTAGTCTATCGTGTCTGTGTAGTAATCCACCAGGGTGGCAGTGTCCAATGTTTACATGTTGACATTCTAGACATCTTGCGATAAAATTGGCAACATCATTTTTAAGACCATGCCAAAAATATAACATTTTCAACTCATGGGTCATTTTGGTGACCCATAGATGGATAAAATAGGGTGTTGTATGTACCTCTTCCAACATAACATTACACAGTCCACCTGATTCAGGTATACTTTTTTTGTTTTGATGCCTTATAAGTCCATATTTTTCAATATAAAAATCAACAAATTCTTTTATCAAAGGCTCATCATCTAGTCCTGCACTTATTTCTTGGCAGTAATTATCATCAAGTTATTTTAGGATATCACTTCTAAAATTTCCTTGTAAAATAGACAAGGCAACAAGGTATGTACGCCTATTGAGTACATTATCCACACAATTTTCCTTACCCTTCACATAAAAGATGTCCATGTCAAAATTGTTGACAAATTACAACCATCTACGTTAATGGGCATTCAAATCATCTTATGAAAATAGGTGTTCTAGGCTACGATGATTAGATTTTATCTTGAAATGTTTGCCTAGCAAAAAGTGCTTTTATTGTTTTAATGTATGCATTATGGTAACAAGTTCTAAATAATGTGTGGAATAGTTATTTTTATCTTCCTTAAGTTTTTGAGATTCATATGCCACCACTTTAACCTCTTGGGTTAATATGTCATCAAAACCTTCCTTAGAAGCGTTAGCCCATACCTTAAAATGACTGTTTAGGTCAGATATAATTAGAATATGAGCTAATGTTAATAGCTCTTTGAGATTTTTGAAAACCTCTTAACATTGAGGTGTCTATGCAAATTTTATACCTTTATGCTGCAAGGATGTAATGGGGTTAGCTAGGTAAGAGAACTTCTCTATAAATCATTGATAATATCTATCCAAGCCCATAAAACTTTGCACTTCATGTATGTTAGACAGAGCAAGCCATTCTTGAATGGCTTGAATCTTTACTGTATCCATAATAATGCCTTTCTTAGAGATCACATACCCTAAGTAATGTATTTATGTTTGGTAGAATACATATTTGGATAGCTTACCAAATAATTTGTGTTGTCTTAATCTTTGCAAAAATAACCTTAAATGTTGATCATGTTTAGCTTCGTTCTTGGAGTAGATGAGAATGTCATCCAAAAACACTAGTATAAATTTGTCTAGGAAATATCTTAAAATGTTTTTCATTAGATTCATAAACATAGTAGGTACATTTATGAGGCTAAAAGGCAAAATAATGAACTCATAGTGGCCATACCAAGTTCAGAAAGCTATTTATATATGTCTTTTTCTTTGACCCTTAATTAATAGTAGTTAGATCTTAGATCAATTTTGGAAAATATTGTTGTGTCTTTCATTTGATTGAACAAATCCTTGATTCAGAGTAGTGGGTAATGATTCTTGATCGTCATTTTGTTGAGCATACGATTGTCAATGCACAACCTTAAAGTGTCATCTTTCTTTCTCATAATGACTATCGGAGCACCCCAAAGTTACACACTTAGTTGAATACTTCTATTATCCAAAAGTTATTGTAGTTGAACTTTTAACTCTTGTAGATCTACCATGTTCATTATGTAAGGAGATTTTGATGCAAGATCAGCCCTTGGCATAACCTCAAAGGAGAAGTCAAACTCCCATTTTGGTGGCAAACCAAATAATTTTTCAAGAAAAACATTCATAAATTCTCATAAAATAATAAAATCTGAACAAGACTATTCTTCCTCAGGAAATTCTTGCAATTGGATTACATAGAGTTACACCCTTTCCAAACAACCTTCTCTAATTGCAGCTCTAAAACCATTTCTACATTTTTATACTTTAAAGACCTTAAATTTTAAAAGTTTTCTATTTTCATCAATACATTGCATTCATTTTGGAGAGAAATTAAGTGCTACATGGTGTTGTTATAGCCAATCCATGCCTAATATGATGTCATAAGACCCCAAGGGTGTTAAAAACAAGTTCACCCTTATTCTGAAGGTTTTCAAATCAAGTTAAGTTTGTTCCAAGAATTCTTAGTTAGTTTCTCTCTTGTTGGTACCAAACTCAACTTCTCATCCTTCTCTTAGTTGTATAGATTTCTAGTTGCATTTATTTACTACAATAAGTGAAATGAAGCTATATGTTACACCAGAATCAATTAAAACAACTAAAGAGTTATCATCAAGATTAGTTCTTATCTCTATTAGAGTAGCTTGAAAGTCATCTTTTTGATTGTTTACTGCTACATATATTGTATGGTTTATTGGTTGCCCCAATTTTAGCTCTGGGAAATCCTTGTAGTAATAGTTATTATCGTATTCCCAACAACCATTAAGCTTTGTGGGGCTATTAGAATAGTGTTTTCCCCTATGGTTGGTCCATGGTGGCTACTTTGGTGTTGGTCCTTCCTAAAGGATCCATTTTTAGAGTTGCCTTGGGTCTTAAAATTTTTGTTTGACTTTGAAATCAATTGAAATTTTTGTCATTCCCTTGGATCTTGTGATTCTGGTCTAATTTCTTTAAGCTTTTAGATGTGGGAGGCATATTTTTAGCTTTTGATTGTTGCCTATTCATTTTAAAGTCTTGTCTCACTTTTTATCGAGACTTTTATTTTTATTCTGCCCTATTATCAGACTCTATAGCAGTTACCAACATCTTAGGATTAGTCATATTGACATCATGAATCAATATTTCTTTCAGCCCCAACTTAAACTTAGTTATTTTTATCTCTTCATCATGCATATAGTCTACATAACATATCAAATTTAATAACATGTTATCATATTCTTAGACAATCATATTCTCTTGCTTAAAGAACTAGAAATCTATTATTTTTTACTCTTTGAAGTT
This sequence comes from Torreya grandis, assembly GCA_037957365.1. Classification (NCBI taxonomy): domain Eukaryota; kingdom Viridiplantae; phylum Streptophyta; class Pinopsida; order Cupressales; family Taxaceae; genus Torreya; species Torreya grandis. The sequence continues at coordinate 7,110,527 of JARHVA010000099.1, read as the reverse complement.
CACACTCAAGTACCTTTTTCAAAATTGGCTCTCAAAATTTTACTAGGTAAGGGTCATAGGTTGATACCCTTCCAAGGCATAGAGATGGTTCAACCATGGGGAATTATAACCATTTAACTAGTAGATAACAACCCTTACCTTCATATTAGATGGCATGTCATGCAAGTTAAAACATTTCTACAAATTTATGAGCCATGCATTGGTTGTGTCTCATGATTCTTTAGCTAAAAAGGTAGGTGGGGGAAGATTTTTGAGCTCTTTGATGATCAGGTCTACCATTTTTATTGGTACTTCCTAGAGTTTTTTCTCCCCTACTTGTACAGCTTCTAATTAAGGGACTTTTTTCTAAGGAGCACCCTCAAAATTATTTAACCAGTGCTCTTGATTTTCAATTTTACCTTGAATGGCATTCAGGGCAGACAAGATTCCATGAAGGATTTCTTCTTGCTTATCAATTGGGTTGTCCCAAACTAAATTATCATTCAGTTCTCCTAATTTGGTTCAAGTTTTGGGTAGCATGACACCTACCTCAGCTTTTACCTCTACCTCTTAAAACTAGCCTGTCAATTCCTTGATCATTATCAACCTAATTGTTGTCAGCCCTAATCTTAACCATTTTCTAATAAGTCACCAAATAATTTTTTAGGTATATTTTAGTATAAATATATTCTTTTAAGCTTATTTAGATCTATGTTTAGAATTGATAACTTAGCACAAGATCTGATACTAGCTGAAACGACCCACAACAAATTGAGCATCCCTTCTTCTAGAGTTCATAATGAAAAAAATGAATCAGGTTCACTACATGTAACTTAGTTTTGCATGACCTACCATAATCACCATAACCACATTTATGTACATGCAACCTTTAGCTAGGGTAATTACCCCTAGAAGATTCTATGGAGAATACTATTTCCCTAAGAAACCTTCATGTAGTCTAGGGTATATCGATATGCAATCCATATTGATAAGCTTAGAACTATATGGTGGTAGACACTTTCTTAATAGGACCACCTATGTATCCTTATCCTATCTAAGATACTTACATCTATGTAATTATGGGTATAGGTCGGGCCCATTGGAGTGTTAGGAAAGTATCATACCAACAAGAGTTCATTTCTTGTTTGTACGTCTTTTTGTGAGCCAAGGTTCATAATGAAGAAAACATAATTATTATAAATAACTTAATTAAGGGAGTAGTCTAAATAAGTTTAATGGTTTAAAAATACACTTATAAATCCATGAAATTGTAATAAGTATCTAGATTTAGCAAGTTCTATGTAAATGAAGAGCCCATTGTAGTATTATCCCTAACTAGATCATTATACCATGATCTATAGTTCTAGGTGTCATCGTACTACATTCTTTCATTCAACATGTAAAAATAGGTTACCAAAATCAATTTAAATAGTTATAATTTTCATCCAGATCATAAATTATTATTATGATTTTGATTATAGTGGTTATCTATTCTTACTAAACCATCTCGTAATTAGCCACTCAGAGACTTATATCTCTCAAATGTTAATTAATTGTCAATTGGTCATTGTCATACTTAATAATAGTTTGTCTAAGTTATAAATTTGTTTTGTTTCACCTTAGCTTCTATGATTCATTCATTTATGGACATTAGGTTATTTATACTAATAATTTAGAAATTTAGCAACTATTATCAAGTGTTAATTAAAACACTAACAAGATTTTATGCCCAAGCATGATTTTAGTTTTCATGAGATGATCATTTAATTTATCATACTCATCTGAATTATTTGGAGGATCATAATATCATACAATTGAATAGTTAAATTTCATTATGTAATAACATCTACTTAATATAAGTTGAAAATAGCTTGAGTGTATATTGACACTCTAATGTCATTCTAGAAGCTTGCATTGCTTCATTAAGAATTAAGAACAAAATTTATAAGATGACTTCTAATATTTAAAAATGATTCATTCCTTACTAGGAAGCTCAAGAACCTCATTTCAATGTATAGAATGGATTATTCAAGCTAACATGATTTCAACATGTAGAATGGATTATGCAAACTAGCAAGATTTCAAAGTATTCTTACATCCTTTATTTGAATAAGTAGAATACCAATCAAAGATAATCTAACTTTAGGAACTTGAATAAACACATTAAATCCAGTAATAATTCTTAATTCTTTGAACTTGAATAAACACATTAAATAAGTGGAATAACACATTTGTATCTCATAAGGATTTAAAATCTTGCAATTATGAAGATTAGAATCAATAACTTATGCAACTGAAATGCCTTAACTAATTTGAAATTTTATTTGTATGGTTGTAATGTGCTAAAAAAGGTCAACAACATCTACTTATTACCAATTTTGTAACATGTCATAAAGTCAATCTAATTGTTAGAACTTACTCTCATGCATAATATCTTTTTAGAACTCACAAAGTACTTAGAATTTATGTTATAAAAGTGTTGGTACAAGAGTATAAGATTCACAAAATACTCATATATAACATCTTGAATTTAGTATGAAAGTGCAACCATTTAAGTTATATACTTGCAACTCAATATTAATTAATAACTCAGTCTTATATAAAAACCATGAGCAATAAACTTAAATTGTTAACTGATAATTACAAGTTACTAATCTATCATGAACTATTAACTTTATAACAACTAAATTCATATGAATTCAAACAATACTCTACCATGAACTATTAACTTTATAACAACTAAATTCATATGAATGCAAACAATACTCAAGTTGTAACGGATTAACCTTACATTTAAATGGAGGTATACAGCCTACTATTAAATCTTAATCATTTGAATCGCTTAAACCAATCAACGTAAATAACACTAAATTAATGAATGAAAAGTAGTATTAAATTAGCATGTTTCTATTTTGAACAACAACCCAAGTGTCATTTTACATTTATAAAACATGCTATAATAATAATATTTAATACATTAAATTAAACAATGAATAAGTAGCTAAGTAATATAACTTTTCTACATGATCTGTCCTAACCAAACCCATCCTATGATCCCTCCAATTGGTGGCCCTTACAATCCCCAACCATCACTTAGGAGGTGGAGTCCAATTTTTGGGTCTTTAGGATAATAGTGTGTGCAATATGGGATAAAAGCCATCACTAAATTTGCAGCAGTTTCTTCAATAAATAATTTAAACAATGCAAAGATCAAGTATTAAAAAAACATACAAGGATTGACACCCTTTGGTTTACCTCTAAAATTTTATAGGTATCAACTACAATTTTAGTTGAACTCGGTCAACGTTCATCCTAGGTTCTAAGTGTATCACAGTTAAAATCCATCACTTCAAATGATACAAAATCATTTGCTACAGGCAATAATAAATAAGAAATACTCACATAAAGAATAAATTTGAAATTAGATAAATACAACACCAATGTTGTAGATGCCTTCCCCATTGCCAATCATTCAAGTACAATCATTTCATCACCCATAACAAGTGATAAAATCATTTTACTTGACCCTTATATGGCAAAGTCAACCTTTTAAAAAAAAAGTACTACTGTAATAATATCAATTGAAATCTCTAGGGTTTGAAACAAGAATCAATGTTATAATTACAAACATATTTTTTAACTCATAACACTAGGTAATATTTATACATCAAAATGCAAATGAATCACACCCAAAATTGGTGAAGCAGAAGTTAACAAAACCCTAAATACACTCAAACCAACCACTATAATCAGGTGAGAAAATAATCCAAAATGTTTTGTTGATGGTGAGTAAAAACCGAGCCACAAAATAAAATATTTTATTCAAGAAAAATAATCTTAAAACATCATTCTAACTGGTTGTGCAAACTGGTAATAAAAATAAAAATTTAGCCATGTATAAAATTACAGCCTCTTCAAAATAGGCAAAATGCTCAAAGAGAAAAGTAAGATAAACGGTTATACATCATCTTATACCCTATAACCAGAAGAATAAAGTAAATAGATATTAATCTAAGCTTTTGTTATAGCCAGACAATAGAATGAAATTATGAGTTTTAGTGGTTTTTAGAAATAAAGATTTTATTTTTAGATTTGAAAACCCATAAATTATATTAACTAAAAATCAAATCTAAAGTAACCCATTATAAAATGAGAGCTAAATTTAAATCGATATAGAACCTTTGTAGGCTCATCAAGAAGTCTATTAACTTCCTCATGAGCCTGTAAACAATCCTTTTATTGTTTATAGCTAAAAAAGAAATTAAACCCTTTATTTTTTCACAAAAGAAACATACATCACTTACTTGGTTCACTGTCCATAAGAAGAGAAGAAGAAAAATTATTCAAACTTGCTTACATGCCAACAAAACCTTGTTCTCTCTAAGTGCCATGCCTAGCATCTTGTAGTCATGGCCTAAGCAGGTCATTCTCTCTCCTCTGTTACTTCTTCATACCACCATATCTTCCCTAAAATCCTCTTCTATATTTTCCAATCTTGTCCTCAACTACCCCCTTAGTTAAAAAATTGGGTAGTTGCACCCCATCTTCCCCAAATGTGCCAAATCTCCAAAATGAAAATAATTAACCCTATAACCAAAATGTTTTGGTCATGATGGCATTTGTTTTGGGGTCAAAAACCATGACCCCCATCCAAATGTTATCATGACAAAATCAAATCTTTGCTTTAAAAATAAATTCCTATGCCAAGACAAATTTGTGGTCCCATCATGGGTTGAAAGACCATCATAAGCAAACATTAACATTAAGTCATTTCACCACCACATCAAAATCATAAGGTTATAAAATAAAATCAAGAGAAGTCCTTATTTATACATGCCAAATATTAACAGATTATAAGCTTTTATAAAAGTCAATGCAAGTTTATTGATTGAAAATAATTGCAGGCTAGTGTTTTTCAAGCTAGCAACTCAATGGGTTTGTGTTCATTTAATAAACATGTAAGAAAACATTACAACACAATTAGGTATAAGCCAATGATGGCCTATGAGCAAAAATGTTAATGATTATACACAATAGAATAAGGTAACAATACCAAAGGCCTAGCAACACCTTAAAAAAACAAAATGGATAAGATAATAAACTATTAATGTCAAGCGGTCAAATGCAAGATGATAAAATGATCAAGGCATGCAAGAACTCAACAAAAATTTGAGAAAATGATCAAAAACAAGAATAAGATTAATGATGATTAAAAGTGATATAATAACAAAATGAACAAATTGTTGTTTAGTGACTAATGGTTCATGTATAACATCCCTTTTTACTTGTGTTGGTTACCCATCTTCTCATTATCCTTGTCCATTGTCCCTCGACCACCATAGTTTACCACCAACATAGCTCATGTACTTATACCTGCAACCACAAATAGACATCAACAACACCTATATAATATAATAATATATAACTAAATTGAATAGTATAAGTATAGAAATTAGATACTGTAACCAAATCAACATATTTGTAAAATAAACTATAATTGTAGTACTTAGTCCAATGTCAACAATAGCCAACTAAATATGATCTGAAATATATTATTACATCATTATTATAGTAATGACAAAATATTATCATAAAAAATACAGCCAATAGTATAAAAACATGCTAAAAACATATATCAGTTTATGAAAAATAAGGTATGTAGGCTAGATTATAACATGTTGATCACACAGAAAATATTCTCATTTTCATTTAGTCAATAGAGTTATTTTGAATGGTAAAAATTGGCTAATTCACTTTCCTCTCCAAAAGAGAATTTGCACATAATTAATGTCAATTTTATATCAAACAATATTTAGGCATAAAACAATGCAAGGGAAGACATTATTGTTCAGTTATATTATGCACACACCCATTTTGGGTAGCCTTTAAGATGAACTAAAATATCATGGGGAAGTTAAATTGTTTAAATGAATCTTGAACATGGTTTATAGAATGAAATAAATAAATAGGTATTCATAAAAGTAAATCTCAACATAGAAACTTTATCGATCGTATACGAGATGGCAGAGTCACTTCATCTTACCCATAAAAAGTGGAGCAAAGTGCATGTTACAGGGCCCCAAAACGGAATTGTGCACTAATTTTTAGTATAAGATTATACAAAACCCCAAATAGTGAGGCAGAAGTCTATAGATCAAGAGTAATAAAATATTCATACAATTTTTCACAGAAGGCCCATCTTTTACTATGAATCAGTTTAACATAAAATGGCAAATCAACATGATAAGCTTGACAAATTTGGTTAAGTAAAAATCTATTTAGTAAATTTCACTAAATATAAAAAATCTTTTAAGGGGATTTGAATAATGAGTTGGCAAAGTATATAACAAAGTCATTAGTATGAAAACAAATGAAGGAAATTTGAACTATGTAAAGTATCATTGCAAAGAACACCCACTCATAGCCAAAATAAAAGGAAAATAAAGTGGCAGAGCATATTCCTAATGTGAAGCCATTTTGTATTTGAGTTTGTATCATGAACAAAAGAGAAAATTATGTTGAGAAAATGACTTATGTAGTTCTAAACTTTGTAAACATAAGAGAGGATTATGTGGAAAAAATGAATTATATAATTCTAATCTATACAAATTTACAAGCAATTATTAATCTTCAAATAGTTGATTCCCAGGCTACCATAGCAAGGGTTACCAAGTTGGCCTTGAAATTTTGTACAAACCATTTGGAAGAGTTTCAAGATGAAGCTTAACTTCTCTAGACACAAACAAATAAAGACAAATGAAAGACATCCAGAAGTAAGAAAATAAAAATGGGACTTTTAAGTAATGATAACACAATGAGGACTCAAAATATTCAAGAGAAATATTAAAATTATTAAAATTTAGAAAGTTTTGATGGGAAAGGTAAACATAAGTGGGATTCTAATGATGTAGAGGAATGAACCTCAAGGCAATTGAAGATGGGATTGAGAAGACCAAATAATAACATTGACATTAATTATTGCCAAAACACTATTTACTATAAAATATCATATTATTGCTATTAACATCATATTATTAACCTACCTACAAGATAGCCTAAATAATAACATCTTCACTTGATTTGTCTTGTGTCTAAACAAATATCCTTAGATACATCTAATATTTCAATTCACCTGAAGCCTTTGATCCCAGATACATCCAAGATCTTGTAGGGGACCAACGAATATGCACAGATGCATCTTGTATCTAGGATCCACTAGGCTAGACATATGGATATGAATGGATGCATTTTTTATCTAGCTTATAATAGGTTAGATACAAGATGCACCCATGTGTATTTGTTTCCAACCTATTATGTCTTAGATATAATATGCATTTGTACATATCCACAGGTCCAACCTATATTCAGATGCATCTTATATCCAACCTATTACATGATAGATATAAGATACATTTATGCATATATGAAGGTCTAGCTTATTGGATCCTGGATACAAGACACATTCATGTGTATCCATAGGTCCCTTTAAGATCTTGGATGTATCTAGGATGTACCCTGATCCAATTCTAATACATTTTAAATGATCCAAAACATTGTATGTATCCAAGGGTATCTTGTAGGTAGTACGCCTTTTTAAATTTTTTTTCAATCTCACTTTATGAAAATTCAAATATGGACTTCAAAAATAAATTAAAATTAAGATAAAGTATAGGGGAAACCTTAAAAGCAATTTTCAATTGTTGTACCACTATTATAGTTGGATACAACAATGTCTTAATGCCAAAAACTTCTTAATATAACATAATTCTTAGGTCCTTTAAGGGTTTATTATTGAGTAATTTTTATGCAATGAGTTCAAATAATCATATAAGAATTGTACTAAGAGTTTTGCATCCTCCCTTTGGAAAACCCATTTGTAAATATCTTGATCATCTAATCTGAAACCATCCTATCAGCTTGTGTTCCTTGTATGGACATGTGAATAGTCTCTAGGAATAAAAGGTGATAAATTCCCAAAGATGGTTCCTAAGATTCAGGTTATCAAAAAATCCCAAAATCATTGTTATTTTATAGCCATAAAAATAAATATCCAAGTTGCATCAAAATATTCACTAAGAAAGTGGTTAAGGCCTGTGGGCTTTGTGTTGGTCCCTATTTTCATGTTTTTCAGGAAAGTTGTGGTTTGGTTCAAGTTTTAATTTGTATATTTTTAGATTGTGCAAAAATTTTTTTTTTAAAGCTATATTTTGACTTTCCTTGTAAAATTTCCATTCTCTATTTGCATTAACGAAGTTAAAATGCATAGAGAATAGAAATTTACAAGGAAATTTTGTCTATGATATCATTTGTAAATATAAATTTTTGTGGTTCATTTTTTAGTTTTTTCCTAAATAAATGTGTCGGTATCATTTCTATTTTTTAGGTTCCAACTCTAAAAATATTCATTGGCATTATGATATAAACTCACTGCAAAAGTCAATTTAAGAATTAAAACAGTCATTATCACCGATATTTTCATCCTTGAAGGGAGTGTTGTGCATTGGTAATTCATATTATGAAGTTGGTATTAAAAGGTACTTCTTAGTTCAAGTGATAGGAAAATAACAATGGGTTCATCGAAGAGAAATACCTTACTATCATATTTTGATAAACATAAAAAAAAAAGAACCTTCAACAAGAAATATTGGTTTAGAATATCAACCACAATCCAACATTATTTCTCATGATCAATATCATGTTCAATAGGGTTATAATCACTTTCAATCAGTGGATGCAAGTAACAATACCAATGATCATGGTAGTTGATTTAAGATAATCTAGGAATGAAATTATTGATAATTCAATCTCACAAGTAGTTCATGAAATTCGTAACTACTTTGAAAAAGGAAATCGTGCCAATAGGAATTTTCATATTGACTAGGTTTCTAAATATCCTTTCATTGAACCTATTTTGAATGAAGATACTATTGAGCCACCAAAAGAGTGTAGGTGAAAGATATGTAGTTGGAAACTAGGGAGGGAAAAATCCTTATAGATAAAACTAGATATCACAGAGAAGCATGTGGGGAAAGTATATGAAAAGAAAATTTAAACATAGAGGAGAAATCAGTGATACAATGGAGAACAAATAAGAGTATCGTATGTTAACTATGCAAGTGAATATGATAAATACTTGAAAAAATAGAAAAATCTTAATACAAGTGGAAGAACCATTGTAGTTTTATTTGGAAAAATGATGGGAATCAACTAACTATCAAAGATTATACAACTTAATGTTATTTTTCACATTTTAAACAAAGGTTGAGCAATGACAAATTAACTATGATATAAGGACATGCCACAATTTCTTGACATCTTGAATTTTTCAAATACATGGAAAAATAGAAAAATCTTAATGCAAGTGGAAGAACCACTGCAATTTTATTTGGAAAAATGATGGGAATAGGAAAACTATCCAAGACTATATAACATAGTGTTATTTTTCACAATTTAAACAAAGGTTTACCAATGACAGATTATCTAGGATATAAGGACATGCTACAATTTCTTGGCATCCTAAACTTTTCAAATACTCATTGGTCAGCTATTAGTGGTTGGGAATGGGCTAACTGTCTTGTTAAAGTAGAAAAGGAGGATCTTCAAGAGAAAATAAGGTGTTCAAGATTCTTTCCATTCATAAATTTTTTTTTTTAAAAACAACTTTTTAAAACATTTTTTAATTGGTTAATAATAATTTGAAAGAGGTTGGTGGCATAGACAATTTCTCAATTGCAATAAAGATTGTTTGTGTAGGGGCAGATGGAGCATCAGTTATACAAGGTCAAATATGTGGTCCTTTTCTATACCATATATGATTGGCATTAATGGTATGGCACATAGAATAAATTTGGCATTCAAAATTGTGAACAGGTTTACACTAGTCTCAAAATTTGAAAATCTTATTCATGAAATCCGTTCATACTTTTGTATAAGTCCAAAAATATTTTTACAATTTCAACATTTTGTTGAAGGTTTAATGTAAAGAAACAAGCTACTTAAGGATGTTGATACTCAATATATTTTCCTTTGTGAACCATCACATATAGTATATATAGAATATCAATCATTGATGGGAATAATGGAGGAACATCACCACACAATAGAAAAATCTCCAGATATTTTGTTTCGATTAAGTGATATAGAGACATTATTGAACTTATGTGATCTTTTACCCATGTTGGATGAAATGAACTTAATGATAAAAAAGTCAAGAATAAAAAATGTACATTTAGGAATAATCTAAGTTGAGAAAAATAATGTCCTACACTTGATAATGTGTATTTAGCACAATAATCATTTACAGGGCAAAAGTTCACAAGTTGGAACTTAAAAAAAAATATTAAACATAGTAGTAACATTTTTCAACTTAATGAATATGGATATATATGTGTAGAAGTGCGAGGATATAAAATACCCCTACACACTTTTACCATAGTTGGTTGATGTAATATAATCTAAAATTTTCATGTTACAAGGGATAAAATCCTTGAGATTATATTCTTTAGAAGGTCTACCTTGAAGGAAATTGAAAAAATGTCTTTATTCAGAGATTAGAGGTTGTTTTCCTCGAGAAGAACTACTAAAATCCATGGTTATGGTGTACCCTCAATATTGGAAAAATGTTAAATCATTAGATTTTTAGAATAAAATCAAAACCTTAGCCCAAAACTTCTGTAAGAGTGTATAATTGAATGGTGAACAAATTGAAGGCATTTTAGATTTGCCAAAGCTAAGGGAGTAGTTTATTCAATTTGCCAAAATGATGTTAAAACAATTTAAAGTTTGGGACAATGCTTTTGAAGATGGATTGATCATTAGACTATGGACTACCTTAAGTTTGAGTGAAATATTACGTGATGGTATGTTAGAATATTTTAATATTACTAATCTATACCAAACAATGATTTTGGGCTCGGTGGAAGAAGATTTTTTTTAGTGCATTGTCATTTTTAAAGTCAAAGTTAAGAAACAAGCTTGACAAGAATTTAAAGACTTGCTTGAGTCTCTATACAACTAGATATAATGTCCTCAATTGATAGGGTTATGAAAAAATTATAGTCTACATGTGAAAGAAGAGGATTTACTAATAATTCTTCAAACACACTACACTTGAGAGTTTTACAGTACCAAATCCGAGTCCAACAACTTTTGAAGAGATTGCAAATAACAATTATCAAAAACAAAATGAAGAAACTTGGCATGTTTAAATTTGAAATTTAGGAATATGAAATCCAAAGATGATTGAGGAAGGATAGGAGAATTTGTGATCCCCAAGAATTTTCCATGGATTCATGCAGCTAAGTTGCATTTTGATAATTAATACTATGTGACTCTAATTTTGATGGAAAAATGCTAATACTTGATTATAAAAATGTGTATTTTTATGTTATGTTTGATTAAGTGAACATGTCTATAATATTTGTAATCCATGTTCCAGAGATGCATAAGTATATTGTTATGTTCCCTTGTTATTTTGTACCAAACTTATTTGAGGTATCTATAGTGTAATGATTTGTAAATATTGAAATTGTACAAAGTCACCAAGGGTAGAGTAAAGGGCATAACACTTATTAATGTGGTTAATTATTTGCATTATTTTTTTTGGATACTTACAGTTACCCACAAGTTTTAATACAAAGATTAAAACATTTTATAACAATTTAATAAATGATTTATGTTTTCTACATTTTAGTTTCATAGATGAATTTTTATCTAGTAATTATATAGATGATCTACATTGACTATCCTCTCCTAGAAACATGTACTATGGATGTCATTGGCATGGTTGTAGGTACAATCAAAGGATGAGCTAGGCCTGGGGATGAAAGAGTTTGACAAACCGATATTACAAAGGTATAGAGGTATAATAAAAATAAATACAAGAATGAGCTATTACATTCTCATCTTACATTTATTCTTTATTATACCATTATATCATTGAGTTTTTGTCTATAAAATACTTTCAACCTTTTGAATGATGGATCGGGTAGGATGGGCCACCAATGGTGGGCTCATTGTACCCAATTCTTTTCTCCCCTTCATCAATTGTTTGATGGATATTTAGAGTTGTATTATTTTTTTCAATTCAATTACAGGGGCGACATGTAAGAGGAGGATGCCTAAGTTTTTTATTAGTTTTATAGAATCACTTCTCTTAAACTACACTGAGTTTGTTTTGTTACTTTATTTTGATTTTTAATATTATGTCTTAGGTTTCTCAAAGATGGATGCACTCTACAAACTAACACCTTCAAGACTAGATGGAAAAATGTAGCATTGCTAGTTTTTTTATGAGAATTTTATGATGTTTTTTAGGGTATATGTAAATTTCATGTTGGCCTATGTTTTCAGATGTCTAAATAGTTTCATTACAATTCACAACTATAATTGATAATTTTGATTTCTTTGGGGTAGTTTTTTGCATTTGAAGCTAGAATTGGTTGATCTAAAAGGCTTATATCTAATCACTTTGTTGTATCTTTTCAAATTTATGCAGAGACCTCCTTGTTCCCTACTCTAACCATACCTTTGGTACCTACAAAAACCAATCCATGCATTCAACCTTTTGAATAATTTCTTGTTTGTCAACTTCCTCACATACTTGACCTCATTTCCTTGATTGATCCTATTGACTGGAATTCTTTAGTTCTCTTATCTATCTTAATAACCTTTATACACTTCTCAATCATCCACTTCTTTTCATTCTATTCATCTTCTATCTCCTTGGATTCCTCTCCATTGTCTCCTCTTTGAGGTCCATTCCCTCTCTTAGTTCTTGATGCTCTAAACTCTCAATTCCCATTTTCTACTTATTGAACACATGTATCTTCCTTATTTAGGCTTATTTTCTCACAACTTACATATTTCACTTTGACCCCAATCCTCATGCCTTCACTAAGCTCTCCTAAGCAACTCTGCTCAGTTTCACACTTACTTTGTGGCCTTTTTTTAGGCTTTTTCTTTTGGTACAATCAAGTACTATCTATTTTTGAGAAACTAAATAAATTTTATGACACCCTCTATCAATTAATATCTCTCCATGAAATTTCATGATCCAAATTACCTCCTAGATACCTTTTCTAACTCTTGCACAGACCTAATAAGGTTTCTTTGCTTCCTCTTAGAACACAGTCAACAAAATCCATACGTAAAGATGTCATATTATTCCAAATCCTTCATAACCCTTTTCTCCATTCCAAAAATCATTGAACTACCAACTTTTATTGATTTTCATTAGTGCAAACTCATGATATCCCACTTTCTAGTGTTTAGCCCTAAACTAGGGTTTTCAGTGACTACACAGACCTGAGAGGGTTCCAAATGGGTTTAATGGATATTTTGAGACTTTGAAAACTTCCCATGGCCTAAATAAGTTTTATATACCTATTCTCAACCGTTTCCAAACTTAAAATTTTCTTGATTACTTTCTAATCACATTCCATTCTTGGATCTTGCAGGGTTCTGAAACATAGTCTACCTGTAGCAAGAAAATATAGGGTTTTGAATGCATTTTAACTTACCTGAAGTTTTAGACACATTCCTTCAAGTTTATAACACCTCCATTTTTTATTTACACATTATCTTCATGTTATGAAAACCTCAATCCTCATACATTTACTCAGATGCCTTGACTATTTCTTGCAAATAGGGCCTTCACCATTAGTACTCTTAGTCCCTATTCCTAATATGGTCAAACATAGTCACATATACATAAAAGATAACTTATACAAAGGAATTTTCCTCTAAATATCTCCTTGAAATTTCAAATTCTTATTAGATAGTTTCATTCTTAATTAACCTATAGTCTTTAATGAACATACACAAGAAATTAGACACAATCATGCAAACATCTACCTTTCTACTTTCATTACAAACACTATTTCAAATATTATAGGGTTTAAAATACATAAACTGTAGTCACAAACAATATCAACATGAATACACAGAAGAATCTCTTTCAATCATTTAACTTTATTGATTTTATTCATTTACATTGTCAACTCTGTCATATGGAAAGAATACAGAGGTTTTCAAATCTTCTTCATTCTTCCTACTACTCTATACCTCTGCCTCTCTAACTTCTAACTAACTATCTTCCTAACTACTCACTTTTACAATTATACCACCTATCTACTCTACAATACTGGTTACATTCCTCCTATACACAAAATAAACTATTTTCTTGAAATAACCAACTCTTGTGTCAACTACCTAAACATGGTAAAATACATTCAAAACTCTTAGTCTTGTCATTTTACTCATGTCATGTATGTAGACACCTTCTTAAATCCACCTAGACTTATTTAGGACCTTATAAAAACATTTGATTACATGACATTCTTTGATAACTACTCAAAATACTCCTAAACATATTAACACAATTCAAATATTCAAAATGGAGTTTTAGCAGGAAACTCTTCCAAGCCAAAGAACATCCAAACTAAAACACCTAATGACTCTTCTAAAAACTCAAATTCCTTATAATGGATGCCATGAGATCAAAGACACTTACACATGACCAAATGTACCTAGTTTGCTTGATGTTTCTACATCATAAATCTTCAATATTCATTACACTACAATCCGAGTAAGTTTTACCCTGATTTTTAAACATTCCTCTGTATTTTGTATTATGTAAATCTTAGGCTATTTTATAAATTTAAGAATATAACTAGTTGTATAAATTGAATAATCACTATGAATTTTGCGCTATTTGATACGATTTAAGATTTTTTTTTGCATTTTTAACTACTACTCTTGTTTGAATTTAGGTTTCAATTACCTCTGATCGTGGGAATGCTAACAAAAGGGATATTATTAACAAGACTTAATATATATTATTTTGTTTTTACAATGAGTTGTTAATAGATTTTTATAAAACATGCAAGGTTATACAAGGTGTTGAAAGAAGCCACAATAGATGATCATTTTTCAGGATTGAGTTCTTTTTAAGTTACATTTTAATTTTTTAGAGAATGACCCAAGTTGGGTCTCTTTACTTAACTTTGCATGACTAAATACTAGTCGCACACCTAGAGGAAGGAAGAATCCAATGGGATATCACGTTGGTATATCATGTGAGTAACATCACGTGCTTACCTAAGGCATGCAACCTAGACCAATTCTTGTCAATTCTACCACATGATGGTGGATAGACCATTGTTACTTAGGTACTTGATTTAACACTTTTAATCCTTGTTACTATAAAGATTATTCTAGAGTTAGACATTTGATGCATTCGTATAGTGCAAGTACTTATTTTATATCGTAAATTATAATTAATACTAGATAGATTCAACACATCAAGATTCGTAAAGTATTAGTTCCATTGATTTCTTTCAATAAGATTATAAAGGTACTTTATTCAGTATGCAATCTCTTCAAATCTCTATCTTGATAGTAACACATCTTTATTCAATAGTAATAATAATAACTACAACCCCTCTAATCAAATATAAATGGGATATTTGTACACAAGCAAACCCCTTTTCAGGTTGCATCATTAATACATTATAGATGACAAGCCAATGATTGTTTCAAGAAACAGAAAGTCATGGCAAGTCATTATAGTTAAATTCCTTTTGAATCAGGCCCAAAAACCCTTATATACTCTATGTATGCTAGATATTTGATTTCATGTTCTTCTTCCTTCATGATCCGGTGCAAGATTCATGCTCCCATTTATCTTTGATACTTCTACAAATTGCTTTTTAACGTCCTCTGCTTCATATGATTTGTCCTAGTCTTGTGTTTCTCTAGGCCATGTGTCTTATGCTCCTCATTCTTTATTTCATTATATTTCACAACTCACCCATCCATGCCAATGTATTTCATGATGTTCTCTCATGTTTCTATTTTGCATAATTCTCTCCCACGTCGTGGTCTTCCACACTCTTGCTCTTATGTTCTCATTACTTCAAAATACTATAAAGATATTATAAATTTTGGGTCCAACATCACCTCAGATGAAATTGATAGTCTATCTAAGACTATGTGGTAATTCATTCAATTGAAAAAAATACAGGATCCACCTTTTGTACTTAGTGCTTGAGCTCCTCCCACTAGTTAAGGGTTATTTGAAGATTAGAAGTAATAACTTCCACTTCAGCTTTCAATCTTTTCATCTCCTTGGGATGCTCAAAACAAGTATTTTCTTTAGTTATCAAAGTATCAAGTTGAGTATTTATGACTTTGTGACCTTTCTCAAGTGCCCTGACCTCTAGTAAAACTTGTCCTCAAAGCGCTGAGAAACTAGCATATAGCTATTATCGATGGATGTTTATTTATGGCTCCATCTCTTCAACATCCTATAATACTTTTGTGCATAGGGACCTATCCTTTATGCTTAGATCATTCTTAGCCAATTGATAGCATTTTTATTCCTCAAACAATAGTTGCACTTCTAAAATATTACTTGGTTGTGTCAAATTTATAAAAAACACATTGGCAATGGGAATAGTAGTGCTCAATTTATTCAAAAATGTGTGGCATACATACATGGCCTCGATGGCCCATACCATCTCTTATTGAGGTTCCACCATGTTTTTACATTTCTTTAGTAAAAGGTCCACGAGCATCTCCAATTTATTAATTATTTCACCAGTAATGGGAACTCCATCCACGAGTGTTGGTTCACTTCTCAAAATTATTTGGCAAAGGCTCAGAGTCCTAAGTCAAGCCTCATCGACCACACCAAGTTAGCACTTGAGTTTTTTAATTTCTTTTGTAAGCCAACACCTTATCTCATGTTCTTCCTTGTATATCTGAATGACCTCCTGATGTTTAACATGATTTTTTCCCATATCATGGTTATTGAGAATATTTTGCCTAAAAACCTATAAGGCAAACTTTATAAAGGTTGCACTTATTTGCACTGAAGAGAAAATCATGGGAGTTATCCAAAGCATGTTTAAAACACTGCCACCTATAGGATTATGTTATTTCTAATCCTTAGATGCTCAAAATGTTCTTTATCATGATAAACTTCCATTGTAAAATACATATCATGTTGAGTTTGTTTCATAGACACATGTTTGAGAAAATCATTCCACAAATACAATTGCTCGTCTAATGCGTCATGTTGGAATGTGATGCAAATGGGAGGTTATTTATTTGGATGTTAGTATTGCTATACCTCTTGCATAGGTTCTAACCCATTTTTGGGGTCATATTCTAAGTCCATAATCTCAAGGATCTTTACCCATTTGATATTGCTAGCACCAAGGTCATCTACACTGGGGCCTTCCCCTCTTTATACTTATTCAAGTTTTAGACTTTTAATGCTCATTTGTTGCTTGATAGTAGGATGTTCTTCATTGGGATCAGTAGTCTATTATTTGCTAGGATCAAGAGTGGGTTCTTTGATAATTTGATCTTATGGAGACACCTCACCTGTGTCTAGAATCACCATTCAAAATGCTTCTTGCTCAGGCTCTACTCGGGTAGATGGGTGTGAAGTAGTGTCATCTTTCTATTTTGTAGGTAGTTCCTAACCTTTTTTTGGTGATGGGGTTCACCTTTATCATTTGGGCTAGGCCCTAGGCCATTCTTCCAACACCCTACTTGAAATGGTGACCTCAGGTTTTAGCCTATTTTCTTTCATTCATTCCCTTTCCTTTGCACAAATTCATGGTTGAGGGGGAAGTGGTTCATTTTTTATCTCCCTTATTTCCAATGTTTTCTTATGAAGCCTAAGTATGTAGAAGATCATCCATATCTGCCCTTGCATGACTATTTAATAAGGGTTGATATCAATTTTATTAGTTTCATGCCTCTATATATAAGCATGCCTCCCTGGGTAGACATAAATATTGTGAAGAGTGTGTATCTCAATGCCAATCTTATCTACATAAATATTTATAGGGTGCACATATGTAATGTGATTCATGGAGTCCATGAAATATCTAATAGTGAATGCATAGGGTAACTTAAGCCACCCTAACAATTTGTCTGTGCTTGTCATTTAGATCTACACAAGAGAGTAGTGTTAATTTATATAAAACTAAACATAAGTTCCCATATACTCTAGAAACTCCTTTGGTATGTGCCATTCATTCCCAAATGCCTCTTACATGCCATCAAACCAACCCTTCATATTTAATAGGAGGGTGTGATGGCACCAGGGCATGTGAATTATTTGAAACTTTTTGTTAAGTAATTAAGATTTGGTGGGTATACCCACTTTATTTCTTTATCAAAATACTCTAGTATGCTAATCTCATCAAAAATCAACAATAATAAATTTGTGCCCCAAGGAAACTTGTAGTTGGGTAAATGATGTGTCGTCTCTACATTTCATTCCATCCTCTCAATGAGGTACAAGAAGTAATTATAATTATCCCCTAGGTGATTTAGATAGTGACATAGAGGTGTGCCATATCTGCCCCATTCTACCTATCCCCACCTCCCAGCTTGGTCATAGCCAAGTGTGCAACTACTCGAATCGTGGGATCTTCCAAGCTAGTAATGTGCATAGTGTGGCCTTCTATTTTATATTGCAATACCATTATTATTTTATTAATTGATTTTTAATCCTTAATATCTGTGCTAACATCAAATCCAAAATAAAATAACCCAGTTACTTTATTGATCTGCTTTGGGGTAATCCTCCTTCTACACCCATCAAAGTAGAGGTAGTCTTCATGAATACATGAAATTAAAAACTAAACCGCCTCCTACAGTTTCCCAAAATAAGGTAGTTGGAAGATTTTGAATACCCACACATCCTCCAACAAGTCATAAACTATAAGATCATAGGTGATCTCATTCTTAGTGTTCTGGTGCTCCACTCACTACTCTTTTTTCAAGTCACCTTTTGTTATCAGTCTGGTGATGATTGTAACTGAGGACTTGATAGGTGGAAACCTTAGATTCCTAATCATCTATGTGTATAAGTATCTTTGGGTATTGCCTTTCCTCAATCAAAATAGACTAGGGTGGGGGTGTTTTAGTAGCTTTTTTCCTAGACTGCCATTTTTAGTGCCTTTAAACTAGTCTCTTCTACCAACTTTGTGGGGTCCTTGCCTTGTGTGTTGAATTCACTAGATCCCTCTTATTGAATATAAACATGACTTCCTTATTCTATGCCCTAGTATAATTCTACTTTGGGAATGGATGGTAATGGATCTCTTCTCTTGGTAGACTTTCACTTTGACCATATCACCAATCAGGGTCCTCAAAGGTTAACGTATTGTCGATCAACTCTCTCGAATGAATACATTTTGACTTATTTTTATCTAGACCCAAAATGCTTTGGCTTCCTGATTTAACCTCCTCTAATGGTGGATTTGATGCTTGAAACTTGTAAGTTTCTCACACTTGCTCTTATGGTCACTTTACCACTTCATTCATCGAATACTCTTCACCATTAATTATGTTTTGCATTTTATTATAGAAACACTATGTAGTCACGTTCTCTTGTCATTTGTTTGAGCTTTGTAATTTTCAATTTTTAATCATAAAAAATGAAAATGAGAAGCCTTGAGATATTTTAAAACCTACCCTAAATTTTGACATGAACTCCTCGATGTCATCATCCATCACTTCACTCATTTAATGATTTAAACGGTATGTTTTGGTGTCCATTTGGCACGCTTTCCATTTATACCACTCTATCATTAATAAATACATGTCCCATCCTCTATGCCTTTCTTGTAGTGTATGCTAACTGTAATAATTCAAAATTATTATTTTCTTGGCAGGAACTGCCTTTTCCATTTTAACCCATCTTGTAACATTGTTTCCTTTTCCATCTTTATTATACTCAATTGTGTCACACACCACCTTTTCATTTGTATAATTGCATGTGGGTGTTGTTTCAACCTAGCATGTGAGATAGTTTATGGTAATAATAATGTATTGCAAGCTAGTCTATCTTGTAAAACGTTGAATGGGCCCAACAAAATCAATAACCCATTTCTCAAATGGTTCATGAGAAAGTATTGGATGAAGAGGCATAGCATACCTTTGGTTTGGTTTACCTATGCATTAACAGATATCACAATGATGTGCACAAGCTTTGACATATTTGAATAAAGGGGGCCACCATAATACTGCTAGTAAAATCTTGTGTTTTATTGTGTCACCAACATAATGTCCTCTTGTGACACCCTCATAGACCTCTTGAAGGACTTATGCATGCTCGTGTTGTATTACACACCTCCATAATACTTCATCCCAATAAAGTTTGTATAGGTCTCCTCTAATAATTTGGAAAGGGGCAACACGTATAACTAGTTGCTTTTTCTCTTGGGTCCTAAGGTGGTTGAGCTCTTAGCCTATTGTAAGAAAAGTTATAATTTCCTCTAATTCTTTGGGCACACGTCACTTGAAAATTGTGTACATCAGGTAAGTCATCCTCAATGGCATGCATTGATTCACTAGATTGAATGTGTGAGAGGTGGTTTGGACTAAAATTAACTTTACTTAGTTTCATGACCATGGAGAACTAGAATTCTTGGAAGAGGATAATCCATTGATAAATACATCTATGCAATAGTAGATTATTTACCAAATAATTGAGTGCTTTATGATTCATATAGAAGATAAATGGGTTTACCAACAAGTATTGTTGTAAATTTTGAAGTGCATAAACCATAAACAAGGCCTCACGATATATCATAGAGTAGTTTCATTCTATTGGTGTGAGCTTTTAACTAGCAAAATAAATAGGATGATCAAGGTTTCCCTCACTGGGTTATGTTAGGATAATGTTTATTGCCATGCCTGAAGCATTGAAATGCACATGAAATGGCTAGTTCAAGTTTTAGAACTAGAGAATGGGTGCAGTCACCAATTTCTCCTTTAATGTCTCAAATTCTTGTCAATGTTGAGCCATCCAAACAAAAATTCCATTATGTTTGAGTAGTTATTAGAGTGGCATTGCTATGTTAGCATAAACTCAATAAACTTTAATAGTACCTTGTCTGACCTAAGAAGGCATAGACCTCATGTTGAGTGGTTGGAGCTAGCAGTTAGACAATGATCACAATTTTAACTAGATCCACTAGTAGTCCAAACTGATAAATGATATGGCCTAGTAGGATTCTAAACGAGGTGGCAAAAAAACACCATTTCAAATTCAAAGAAATATAAAATTGTTAATAACACTCAAGCATGAGGCATAGATTATCATAGTGGTTGCATACTAAACCATGTACAGTCCAGTCATCCAAGTACACTTGAATAAATTTATGAATAAAATCCTTGAAGGCTTTTACTACAATACATGAGAACATCATTGGTGCATTCTTTATGCCAAAAAGGATAAAATTATATGCAAATGAACCCCATTCAGTTGTAAAATTTGTCTTTGCCTTATTTTCCTAAGAAATTTAATCTTGATGATAGCTGAAAAAGCCATCAGTGAAAGTGTAGATCTCACACCTAGCAACACCTTATAAAATTCTTTGGTGAAAGGTGTTGAAAAAAGGTCTGTTACACATACTGCATTGATTAGCCTATAATTCACACAAATTTGAAAGTGACCATACTTCTTGATATTTATCACCATTAGACTAACCCATTCAGATTCATCAATGGGAGCAATGACTCTAACGCATAACATGCTATCAATTTCCTCTTTAACCTGAACACATAGATTTGGGTTCATTTGATATGGTTGTTTCCTCACTAGTCGAGCACCTTCAAACAACTTGATGTGCATCTTGCCCAAAGATGGATGTACTCATTTCATTTTTATGTAGTTGTATGGGAAAACATACTAGTATTCATATAATAGTTCAAATATTTTGGTTATCTCAACATCAAACTTATAATTTATCACAATGGCTAGTTTAGGCTCATCTTCCATTTCAATGTTTTGTTGGACCGTTTCGAGTGGTGTGGAATATAGTTTCTACTCTGACTAAATCGTATATCTAACATCACACACCCCATATTACATATGTAGATTTAGGTGGTCAAATTATGGCTTTGGTAGATTAGAACTTGTATCTTCATCAACCTAATATGAGAACTTTTGCTTGCCCTTTAAGATTTATTCTATGTAGTCATGTTCTGATTGAGAATCTGGTTCTAATCGATTCATGGTAGAAGTATCAAGTTATTGGAATATGGTCAAAGTTTTAGTTATGCCATGCATGTGTTGTACTTAGTATTTTATTGGTGCTTGATCTCCTATATTTACCCAATGGATTACCTGCAGGGACAAATTGAAATCCACTTGTGGTGATGAAAATGCAAATGTGTTAAGTAGACCATATTTGATACACTGCAAAGTATCCATGTATTTCTGAATTCTTGGTGAATGTACCACACTCTATCCCAAGTGCACATAGTACCATAGAATGCATGAATCCATAAAAATACTAGTAAAAATGTTTTATCGATGCTCCAAAGGCTTTCACGTTACGTTATATGTTCTTCCAAAGAAGCAAAACCATTATAACTCAGGGTGAGATGAACATAATTATCATGGTAAAAGTGATGATGCATAGATGCACATACTTGTTCTCATGTATCCAATTGATATCAATGACTATACCACCATCAAGCAATGATCCCTTGAAATAAAAAGTTGTTCACACATAACTGTTCATCCTCATTAACATAGTAAGCCTATAAATGCTATAAATATCCCCAAACCTCCATCTCATTATGAAACCTAGGTGCCTGGTCCAACTATAAGGGTGGTCTAGCTATCAAGAATCCACCAATGAGGCAAATTTTTTTTTACATTGAACGAGATTTGGAGGGGAGTTTAAGTGACTATCCAGGATACCACATATGTGCCTTATTAGATCATATTCACTTTCAGCCCATTGGTCATATACGATACTGGTAGTGTCATAATTAGATTGTGTATCTTCCCAGTGTAGATGCCATTAGGAGTAGGATCCACAGTTTCATTTCCTTGCATAGTGATGTTATAAATTATGTTAACATCCTCATCAACATCAACAGGTTTTGTATACACATAATATTTATAAACTTTATCAATTATTGATGCTTTTTACCTTACAAAAACCCATCGAGTCTTAATCTCTTTGAGTGCATACCTTAATGGGTGCACTAGTAAAGGAGTGGGCAGACCATTGGTGTTTTTCAAGATTGTTATCCCTTACTACCACTTTCCATCAATCCAACCACCTCTTAAAAACATTTCCCTAAGCTTGGCCTCCTTTTTTGCACCCTCCTCTAGTTATTTTCCACTTTAATTAAAACTTCCTTAGCCTAAAATCCTTTTTGATGGTTTACATTACACTATTGACCCCATCAACCTTGTACTCTAATTGATGAAACTTATTTAGTGTCTAGGTTTGCCCCTAGTTCACCTAGACCTAGACCTAATTTATTTTTATCAATAACAATATAAGGTTAATTAGGTTGACCATGTCAGCCTAATCTTTTGTAAAGGACTGGGGTTAGATTCATCTATATAAACACATTCATTTTGCCATTATTAGAGAGAGGAAAAGAGTGAATTATTCATTTGCACTTTTTTACAATCTACTCTTCCACCATTATACTTGAGGAGTCTTAGCTTAGGGTTACTACTTGGAGAAGAATATTGTCTTGTGGAAACATCCTAGATGCTTTAGCCTTTCTTAGTGATCCTTACAAATCACAACAACCTCTTACAAAGCACCTTTGGCCAAGGGAGAGATTGATTCTCAATGGGTTTATCTTCAAGGTAAGTATCTCTAACTTTGTTCTTATCTTTAGTAGATATAAGTAGCATAAGTAACGGCTTTTGAATATATTTCTCTCTTCATGTATTAGGGTTTTACCTATACACAGTTTAATTACGATTCTCTTATGCATGTTTAATTTTATGTTTACTAACCCCATTTTTTGCCACAAGATTTGGTGAGCACTAGATTAGAATTTACTTTACTTAATATTAGTTTAGTGAAAATGAAAACATAGGCCCTAGTTAGGGTTATTGCATAGTTTAATAACCCTTTCTAGTGATATTATTGTGGTAAGAGATCCCTTGTCTATGTTTAATAGATCCATCTTGGTCATGACCCTAAATATCTAATGTATTGACAATCGGAAGTGTAAGTAGGATTTATCTTCTTTGAGCTAGGATTGAATTATAGATCAGTTGCATTTCCCTTTACATACAAGTTTCATAAATGGGGATCTTTGGTCATTATATAGAAAAATGACTATGCACTAAGTGTCATTCTTAAAGATGGTATATCACTTCTTAAAACACAAGTCAACATTATTTATATAGCATGAATGTCAACCTAATAGGGCTGAAAATTTATCAACTTTAGCAAGCTCAATCACTTCAAAATCACCCTTGAATGTGACACCCAAAATGTTAATGGTGGCATCTTCAAGAATGCGTATGGGCAATACACGAGTCTTATTGACCATGAACAAGACATGTGGGGAGGGTTTTAAAGTGGGGTTCCCCATATTTTTTTAGGTGTGTTTGGTTAGAACAATAACCTATGCACCAATATCCACCAGGATATCATAGATCATCCAGCCATTAATGGATTCTAGTTTGGATATGGGTCTCTTGTCATTATGAATGATTCAGATGATGATATTTCAATGGCTTTGTTGTTTGTTGTTGTAACTAATTCTTCAAGAGGGGGATGATGTCCTCACTAAGGAATAACTTGCAAAGCTTTTAGAATTCATCACACCTTAGAGTTATGGGTGCCATATCTCTTTGCATCTCGATACCCATAGTAGCATACTTGTATTTTAAAAACTTAGTTTTGCCTTATAATTCCTATACCAAAGACATTGTGTCACGTAACACTTATTTTTGACATTGAACATCTAGATAGTGTTGTGCACGAAGTTCCTCATGATGAACTTATTTAATAGGTGGATTTGAAATCAATTGGGAATGAGTGTCTCTCTGAGTAGTGATGTTAACCATGGGTCCATTGGGAGTGGTAAGGGGCAATCTCCACTAATAATTTAGAGTTTTTGAAACATGAATCATGTCAGTTCCCTTATCATTCCATTCTTTGGTAATGGCCACACATAAATCAGGACATTCTTCTAGGTGATGTTTACTTTTACAAAAGGCACAGGTTGGATAGAACATGTAGTCACACTGGTATTGGTCTGGAGATCCACACTTATAACTGGTCCTAGGTGGAAAATGACCACCTCTATGTCCATTGTCATGTTCTTGACCCCTAAAATATAGATCTCCACCAGCCTCCTAGTTATTAGCGATAAAAGTTTGGTGAGTTCCTCGAATGCATGCTTCATGAATTTCATTGATGGCCTACTAGTCATTAGTATCATGTGTATATGCATCACATATTTTACATTATAATGACACTTTATCCTGGGTAGCACATTGTAGCAAGGAACAACTTCTTACATCATGATCCTCTTGGCAGATCTCATAAGACTATTTTACTATAGTGTGAACTTTCTTTCGATGATGGTTTTTCCTATTATGGACTTATACTTCATAGTCAACACATCAAAGGACATTGCATGTATCATGAGCATTATTGCCATAATATTTTCCATATGAGAAGCCATCATAACAATTTGAGCCTCCATGAAGGGTATGATCCTTATATCTATACTTCTGACAGCTTTGGTGCAATGGGTGGCTTCTAATGCCTCACATGGTTTAATGAAAGTCTTGTGGGATAAGGCTCTACTGAAAGGGAATAATAACCCTCCCATTAACCATTGAGCATGATGTGTTGGGTTAATATCAAATGATAATTTTGAAAGAAGTGTATTGAAATGTACATCATACACATGCACACTCTCAGTGAACTCTTGCTTGATATCTTTTAAGGCAACAATATTTTGTTGCTCAAACTTAGGGATATCAAATTTTTGGAGAAAAGTAATTTTCAACAATTCATAATTCACAACCACTTATCGAGGGTAAAATTTATGATACCATTTATGTGTGTAATCTAATAAAGTAGTGGCAAACTAAGCTTCCTTTTACTCAGTATAAGTTATGCCCCGTGCCCACTAGATGAGTTCACACTTATGAACATGTTATGTCAAATTTTTTGACACCTTCATATTTGGGCATATGAAGCATCATCTCATAGTAGACTATAGTTAAAATAGGTGGTTGCAATAGACCTTAATGTGGTCTTCCTCTAGTACCTCCTGAGCCCTATAGGGGAGGTCTACCAATGCTTCCTATGTTGCCACCTGATCATCCTCCAGTAGAACCATTGTTGGTACTACCTCCTGCACCTCCTGTAACAAAAGGATCATTAAAAAAGTGGATACTGAAGGAGGTTTATTAGTTATGGTTAGACCTATATTTTTTCCACTATTTACACAAGGTCCTCCTAGCATTCCAAGGTGAGCCATAGGTCTTACTTACAATAAAAAATTAAAGGTTAAAGGTAAATTACTATGTTAAACTTGTACTCCTAGAGATTCCTCTATGGGCTCAACTTCATATTCAACTTCAGATTTTGCACTTTCAGTATCCCAAATTCTTAAAAGAATTCTATCAAACTCAAATACATAAGCATGCATTGGGGTGGGTGAATTGGGTATACCTGGATTGGGTTCTACTATCAATAATGTTTGTCTAACTTCCTCCCTATATACCTATGCTAGTATAGGGAGTACTAATTATGCCTTTTCACCCTCTTATGGATTCCTACAACACTTCTAGTATCCTCTAGTTGACCCCTGGGATCATTGCCTCTCATAGCCTTACACCTGACCTCATCATACTTTCACTTTTGTAGTTCTTACTATTTGACTTCCATGTTGAAATCCCAATCTCATACTAATGTATACCCCTCCATTTCCCCACCAGTCATGCTAATTATACATGAGAGAGTTTATTTGTCCATGGGGAAGTTCTCAAGTCTAGAATCAACCATGATTTTCTTAATTTCTAAAGGCAATTGATTGAGATACCTCCTATGTGGTTCTCTTAGGAAGTTGGACTATGTTTCCTCTAGACAAGAATATGTAGAACCAAAGTATTCCAAAACATATCAATTAAGTGTTCCCTTCCACCAGATGTTTATTGCACTTGTCTAAGTAGTTTCTAACTTGGCTAAGGTCATTTAACACTCTATTGACTAAGCCTTTTGTCTGTAACTTCTCGAGTGGTCTTGCGTATATGCCAAAATCCAAGTATGTAGGTGAACAAGTAATTCTACAAAGAATGTTTCATAGAGGTGATTCTCTATCCATACTCACATAGAAACTATTGGTTCAAGATATTGGAGCATAAATTTCTCTTCTATGATATCATCCTAATGCTAGACATTTTCCAAAGATAATTTTTTGAGAATATCCTTACCATCATGCTAGCAAAAGCAACAGGGCCTAGTAAATACTAGACACACGCCTAGAGTAAGGAAGAATCCAATGGACTAGCATGCCAACATATCACTTGAGTGACCTTGCATGCTTACTTGAGGCATGTAGCCTAGACCAGTTCCCATCAATTTTGTCATGTGATGGTGGATAAACCATTGTTACTTAGGTGATTGAGTTAACCCTTTTAATCTTTGTTATTATAAACATTATTCTAGAGTTATCCATTGGATGCATTCACACAGTGCAAGTACTTTTTTTAATCATAAAGTAAAATTAATACCAAATAGATTCAACACATCAAGATTCACAAAGTATAGGTTCCATTGATCTCATTCAATAAGATTACAAATGTACTTCATTTAGTATGAAATCTATTAAGATCTCTATCTCAAAAATAACACATCTTAATTAAATAAGAATAATAATAACAAAAAATCCTCTAATTGAAGATAAAGAGGGTATTTATACACAAGCAAACCCCTTCTTGGGTTGCATCATTAATACATTGTAGAGGACAAGTCAATGACTATTTCAATAAAAAGAAAGTCATGGCGAGTCATTTCAGTTAAGTTCCTTTTGACTTGGAGTAAAAAAGCCCTATATCCTCTCTCTATGCTAGATATTTACTTTCATTTTCATCTTCTTTCATGATTTGGTGCTAGATTTGTGTTCCCATTAATCTTTGATACTTTTGCAAACTACTTTGTAACTGCCTGCACTTCCTGTGCCCTTGTCCTAGTCTTGTGCTTCTCTAGGTTATAAGTCTTATGCTTCTCATTCTTCATTTCCTTGTCTTTTATAACTCACCCATTCGTGCTAAGGTCTTTCACATTGCTCCCTCATGTTTCTCTCTTCTACATCATTCTCTCCCGTGATGTGGTATTTTGTGCTCTTGCTCTCCTACACTCATGGATTCAAAATACTTAGAATATATTACAAAATTTGGGTCCAACAACTTATGTATGAGTCTACAGAGAATACATGTCTTCTTTAGGGATGTTATTTGTCTATATTTTATGTTTTAAATCCATTGTGGTTCTCAAATTTGTCAGTAGATTTGAAATCTAGTATGGGATGTAAGTTGCATGTATTAATTTTAAGTGCATTTAAAAAGAATTGGTTCTTATCTTATAGGAATGTGATTTATCTACATTTGATTTTCTTTGTGATCCACTATGGTTCTCATTTTTTATTTTATATATTTACAAAGATGGAGTGAATGATCCCCAATTTGACCAAGTCTTGAATGTGGAGTTTCAATCTATATTAAAGGCATGGAAATTATTTTATTGAGATATTTTTTCCTCATCTTGTCCAATGCATGTGAAGTCAAATTTTGATTGTTATCATATGGGTGACACATCAAGCATGAAATCATGTTGATAATGGTTATATGCCTAAAGTTATATTTATTATTGCTCAAAAAAATCATCATACTAAGTTATTCCAGGTCAATTCAACTGGCAATGTTCAACCAAGTTAATATTTCTTCTCTAAGAGTGGCTATAACACAATTGATATTAACTGTTATGTGAACATAGTGAAAAACAAATGGGGAAAGGACTCAAATGGATGACATATAGTTTATAAATGTGTTTGTGTGTGTTTCTAGTTGGAGAAACTTTTGATTTCTTTCTTTGTCCATAGAATGGGCCAATTGTAAGTGTTTATTTGCTCTTATTAATCATTGAAATTTGCTCTTCTTATTTCTTAGTGTTACAATAAGCATGTTTAATAGCTCTTCGATTGCTATTTGTATTATTTTTTTATAGGGGACATCTAGGCCCACAAATTACCATGTCTTACTTGATGAAAAAAAATTGGTGTGGGTAATGCTCAAATTCTTGTTCATGTATTATCATGTGTAAAAAGCAACATTTTTTTTTTTGTAGATGCTCAGTTATAATGTCATTTTTAAGGTAGTTTTAATCAATAGTTTATATGCCACATGTATTGTTAGTAAAGTACAAACTCATTGCTTTGGCTCGGCCATTCTTAAAGCAACATGCCCATCACAAGTGCCCTTTGACCTCATTATTTGAATTTTGTCGACAATAAAGGTGCATAGAATAAAAATAGCAACTTGATGAGACAAGACATGAGAAATGAAGAGCACTAAAGACCTTGCCTTAATTTATACTTTTTTTTAGATCATGTTTAATTATGATTATATGATTACTTTCAATGTATGTATGTTTATGGGAATCAAATGAAGATTAACTGAGGTTCTACGCTTCCTCATTAATACTGACACAGTTTTGATGGTTTTTATAGAATCTCTCGCATTATTTTTTTCATAATTATTTTTTATTATAAATTGGTCATGCAAGATGATAATCAACTTGGAGTAGTTTTAAAAGATTTAAATGACTGTAATTGTTGAAGGATTAAAAGATTCCTTACATTTCTACTAGAATTTAGCTATGCATTTTAATCTTTTTAATTTTATTTTTGGTACATAGAAGAGAATAGATCATATATTTTAGTTTGAAGTTTTTTATTATATTTATTATTGTTGCTCTTATATTTGTTTATGTAATCATCCCAATTGTTATTCTTGTAGTTGTTCCTATTATTATCCTACAGTCCTTCCTACTAAAATTAGTTTGACAAAGATGCGACAATTCAAATTATTGATAGTTTTCCTGCCAAAATTAGTTTGGCAAGGATGTAATGATTTAATTATTAGTAGTCATTCCTATATTTATTCTCTATTAGAAAATATGATTTATAATTTTTGGACTAATATGTCACCTTTTTTTAGCAATACAAGTAATGTGTATTGCATCTTGGGTTTTTTTTTTCCAGCATGCCTTGTTCCTTTTTCACATCAAATTGAAGACCTCATATTTATGCTTCCAACAATAGATATTTGGAGACACTCTTTACAAAATTTGATAAGGACTTGTAATATGAGGAATACTCATTGACAAAAACTAGTTTGGCAAAGTTGTACTAGTTGATTGAAGTGATCAATATCTGGAGGTTCAAAACTTTTCAAAAAATTGTTAATAAATCCATCACAAAATTATGGTGAATCTTTCCATTTATTAGAACTACCAATTGTACCACTTACATGTGATTCCTTAAATATTTAATCCCATAACCATATTTGTTTCTTCATTAGATCTTGCAGGATTAAAAATTGAAATGGTGTTGCAACTTATTTTGCCTATCAAGAGACTCTTAAGTATTTTCACAATTTTACTTAGAAAGATTAATATCGACATTTGTTTTACGAGCACAAGGACTAATATAATCATTTGAATTTATATTTGTTTTCCCATCCATGTTTTGAACATCTTGTTGATTAATTTTTTGATTTATGCATGATTGACTTCTTGTCCAATCAAATTTGTATGTGTACTCCACAAGTCATTTATGTGTAAACTCTCACCTTTAATCATCAATTACCATTGTACTTAGGAATATTGATTTTAACATTTATTTTATGGGCACAAGGACTATGGTACTCATTTGATTTTGTGTTCATTTTCCCATTCATATTTTGAATATCTTACTTGTTGATTTTCGAATTTTCACACAAATTTACTTCTTGTCCAACTCCATTTGTGTGCATACTCCACAAGTCTTTTTTGTTTAAATTATCACCTTTGTTCAGCCATCACAATCTACATATGAATTTTTTTGAGACTTCATGGTGTTGTTTCTAGTTTTGTGAAAAAAAAAAATTAGGCCCAAAGTTAATAAAACTTAGAGTTATTAGGCAATTTGGTTTAATGTGCAATAGTGTATTGATGTGCAATAGTGACTCTTGGCATGTATTTATAGGTGAATATTTTGACAACTTCCTTTGGTTGACCATGTGAAAAATGTGGGAAGGCCTAAGAGGATATTTTTAATATCATAAATTAGTCTTTATTTGGCACTGGATGTAGTAACTATAAGTAGATAGGAGTGCACTACACTCTTATCTGCTTAGCAAAAAACTGTCCATAGGGATCAAAGATAGTTGTCCTTTGTTGGAGACAGTCTAAAGGTGATTTTAGAAAACTTTAGAATTTTAAATTAAAGGTTATGTACAATGGTGATGGAAAAAAAGGGGTTGAACCCATGTATAAATAAATGGATTAGAGAAATGGTGAACAAGAGTCATGTATTTGTATGTAATTCATGTGATTTATGATGTGTCAATAATTAGCATTGACAAGTACTTGTGACCATATTTATTTGTTTACATCCACCCCTCATTTATTATATAAAAGGAGAAAGATTTAAACTTGAGTGTGTACATCATACTTTATCTTTGAGCAGATACTTTAATTGTGAAGGGCACTAAAATTTAGCAAACCTTGTAACAACTCATGAAGTAGTCATTTTGTTCTTTTGAAATTTGAATTATCTTAACTTTACAATTTGAAAAGAAATCAAGGGAGGATTACACATGTATATACATGAAACCAATTTTCTTAG
Organism: Torreya grandis; assembly: GCA_037957365.1. NCBI lineage: Eukaryota > Viridiplantae > Streptophyta > Pinopsida > Cupressales > Taxaceae > Torreya > Torreya grandis. The sequence goes on along the minus strand of JARHVA010000099.1, from coordinate 7,078,838 downwards.
AAACCTATGATTGATGTTAGAGAACCATGTCCCTTTGGTGTGGCACTTGGAGCATTTGAATCAATGGTGAATTGAGAATGATCAAGTCCCAATTTTGAATAACTAATAAAGAAATTGAATTGGAAATTTGCATTATCCTAACTCTCATTAATAGGGAATAATACCAAATTTAATAACCCAAAAAGGTGGAACCATGATAGGTTCATTAAAAGTGATGCCAAGGTTGTTGATTATCCTAGATTCGAATATACATCACCCACACAGATTCAAATCACATTGTTGTAGATGGATTTAGATTCCAACTTGCATGTTTGAAAGAGAATGAAGACTATTCATGCCCCCATCATAAGTGTATTTCTCATATAATTTTCTTTGAAATTAATATTTTTCCTTTTTAATTTGAATATTTTTCTCTTCATACTTTGAAACCTTGCATTTTTTCACTTTCCATAAACATGAGCACGAATGAGTATCATGCCCTTTCTAAATATATGCCAATGATATAAAATGTTATGCATCTATATGCTCAATTGTAATATTTTTTACGACCTATACTTTTGATATTGTAATTAATTTAGCACATGCCCATGCATTTGCATTCAAGTGTGTATGACTTTGTGCTTTGAGTCTTTGAAAATGTGAGTGCATATGTATGCCATATGCCCCCATAATTTATATTAATGTGCCAATTTATGTCATGTGTTTGATTTTTGAATCAATTTGAATATTTGAAAATTTGTACTCTATTGTAAAATCTTATTTTTGCATTAGTTTGAATCTTTGTAAACATGTACTTTGTATTTTTGAAACTTGTATTTTATACCACATCTGTTCATGGAGGTTTAGATCTCTAAGACAAACCCACTATGATGCCCCCTTTTGAGATGAGGGATGTAGCCTAAAATTGAATCATCTAAAAACAATAGTTAGTTGCATCATGTGATAAAGAATGAATCATGTAGTATGATGTCAAGATGTTGGAAAGTATGTCATCATAGAATTGCAATTATAATTTGAAGCATGTATGTAACATATTGAATGCAAGGCATGCACAATGTTATGTCTAGATAGATTTAGAAATGGATATATAGTAAGGTAACCACTTCTAAAAGTGCATGATATGTATCATGGCCTAATCAAACTTAGCAAGCATACAAGCACAACACACAATGCCAAAAAATGTCATATGATAAGGCTAAGGGTTGTATACTAGGGAAATGATTAAAATGTCACACAAGCAAAGAAAAAATGTCATAGAGATTCTCAAGTAGTTTTTAACACAAGGCCCAAAGGCCAAAATAAATTGACATGTTTCAATTTCACACAAGAAAATATTTTGCAAACACATAAGGCCAAGGGACAAAAATAATGGACATATTCAAACATCACACATACCAAGCAATGATCTCATATATGTAGTCAAGAAATTTTCACACAAGGGCCAAGGGTCACACATAATAAGCAAGCAAGATCTAGCCTATCATGTAAGAAAATAATCAACTTAAAAGGAGCATAGGACAAGTGAAAATTAGTCTATTCCATTCATATGTATCAATGTCATATTATATAAAAGTATCATATTCATCTAGCACAAAGTAAAATATGGGTGGTTAGCAAGACACTTGTAATATGTGTAGCTCAACATTTCATTTGAGGTCATAGATAGATAAAAGTTATGATAGTGTAACCTATAGATGCCCCTGGCATATGCATGGCCACTAGGTAGAAGGGAATACAACATCTAAGAATGCATGCATAATGTATGTCCTACATCACACTTATATACCTCATGAAATGCATGTGTGTATAGAAAAGAATATTCTATCTATAAAAATATGGGATAAATAACATATGAAAATAAATAAATTAACATCTCATGTCATGTTTAGGTCCTAATTTTTATTTTTTTTAAAACATTGAATGCTTTTATATTTTTGCAATCTCTGATTTTTTTATATTTTGACATTTTTGTATTTTTGAAATATTTTGGAATAATTTTATTTAACCAATAACTTGGTCCACAAGATGTTACCATGGAGTTCCTTCATAACATATGTAATCATCAACTAAATTTTATGTTAATTCACCAATTGGAAAGGGATGACGTTGCATAGATCATGTGTTGTTAGGATTTTCCTACCAATATTATGTATAATATGAATTAGCATCATAATCATATTATTAATCTTTTAAATTCATAATGGTGTTGTGAGAATTGGCATTAAATTTGACATTCAAAGACTTGATAGTATTTTTAGACTTGTTTTCAAGTGATGTAACCCTTAAACATAGAGCTTTAATTTTATTTTGTTGTTTTTATGAGTTAATACTACAATAAGTATTAATGCTTTCATTATGTTGGTCATCTTGGGTTATATATTTTACCTTATTCTTTGAAGATTGTGCTTCCATAGTAGTTTCTGATTGATCTCCTTTTACTATATACAAATCATCTTGATATGTATTGACATCCATAGGTGTGAAAAGAGTATGAGATAAGTATTATTCTTAATTAACATGGCTAAAATTTAACTTACATAACTTGTCATTTGTTGGATATTCTACATCATCATCATCACTATCATACCAATTTGTAATTATGCAGTTCGGATCTTCTAAATATGCCAAAAGAGGGAGGCCTAGCATTGTCTCCTGTTACTATATAATTACAAGAAATGTTTTCTGAGTATATTATTGAATGCTTATTATTAGTGCTTTATCATGTTTTGTGCTTAACTCCCCCACCTCATGTGTATGCATACGATCAAGTGCGATCGGTTGTGCAAGTGGTACATAATAGAATGATCTTTAGATTGTGGTCAAGTCATTTTACAATATCTAAAAGGTGTATCATTTGCTAGAAGATAATATGCATATCCTTCATCTATAAACTTGATACATCTATGGAATGTATACTAAACAACCTATATGGTGTGAATCCAAGGTCTCCAAAAAATAAATTCTAGTGTAATTGGTTGGGTATGATTTGAAAAATAATATGCACTATTTTGGGACTTACTTTTAAATCCAAAGTGATAGTTTTGAGTATTTGGTGAGGAGTATTATAAAATTATCTAATATTTTGTTCTTATTTTTACATGTTAATCATATTGATGCCCAGTTGTTGTAAGATAGTAGAGCTAAAGATATTCCCTATTGAACCATTGTCAACCAAAACATGTTTGTTAAGCTTTTCATATATCTAACCCTAAATGAATAGTGGAAGATCATGTTGTATGATGTTTTTGGGAGGTACATCTTCATTATTAAATGTGATTATCTTGTTGGCATCCTTGATGGTGTTCATGATAGAAGCAAATGATGTTGGTTGCGTATCACTAGGAATAATTTTATCATGTAAAAAATCATATAACTTATCCTTGTAAACTATGGATCATTTTAAATGCTCCAAAATAAAAAAAAAATAAAAGAGGTATTTCTGAGTTGATCAATGATATCATAACCCTTATATTTATTTGCTTATGGAGGAACATGTTGATCCCCTTCATTCTAGTGAGGTAGGTGAGGTATCCATCCTCTTTTAGTGTTGACAACATGGACATTGGAATATAACATGAGCACTGGGTGAGTGATAGGAACATGACATTGGTTAAGATAACCATGTGGTCAAGGAGTAGGAGTAATAAACTAAGTCATGCATGCCTTTCAACATCTTATTGTAAAAGGTAATAATTCAGATTGGATATTGAAATAATATGAATTAAGGAAGGCTTGAGAATGTACATTAGTGATTTCAACCGTAATATGATGTTTGGATGTGAGTAATGCATATATATAATGGATAACACTTAGAAAATAAAACAACATGTAATATTGATGTTCAAAATATGTGAACAAGATGCATTCAATATTAATATGATTTGAAACTTTTAAAATTTTGCAATCAAGGAGAAAGGGTGAAACTAGTCAAGGGTGTGCTTGCTTTGTAGGCTCTCAGATGTACTGGTCCTAGTCATAAATATTAAACATGATTATGAAGTCACTTACTATATAGGATTCCACCATTTTCATAGCCACACTATCATGTTTCTAGGGTACGTTGAGAGTAACTTGTGAGGGCTAACCACTTACTAGTGAACTAAAAGAATAAATAACGAAAGGCTTTCTATTACTAAAAACAAAATCCTATGCATTTATGATATACCATGAGGTACATGGAAACTAAAATTTGTGAATATTTTTGTCTAATGGTTTGAATATTAGGGCAATACCCATCCCACCATGACTCAAGTAAAATATAAGATCGATTTGCCCATAGTGACAACTCCTATAAGTTTTAAAGCTATCAAAACATAGATTCTAAGAAAACAAAGAAAAAAGAAATTTGAAATTGAAAAGTGAAATAAAAAATTAAAAGTTCAATAACAAAGGCTCGTATTCACCAATTTGTTATACCCTATTTTTGATAGAACAAATAATTTTATAATATGTTTTTATATGTGTAAAAATAGAAATATCAAATTGCTAAACATGTAAAATACTCAATTATTTTGATTTTGACAAATTGCTAAATATGGAAAACTGTTATTTTTGGAAAACATTAAGAAGATATATACTTAGCTTGCACACGAATTTTTGTTAACTGTAATGACTATCTACAAGAGGAAATATGAAGAAGAGGTGATTATGCAGGCTCAATGTCAGAATTAAAAACAAAAATATAATACGGATAGGTCTATTATAAAAGGATGGCAACACAGTACTTTCCAGTTCATTTACTACGAACTTATCTCAGTTGACTGTGACATGTTATTTATAGGAAAAAACATAGAAAACATAAATCTATAAATGGTAGATTAGAGGCAAAAGTAAAAGATATTTCTAAACATGACCATTGTAAGTGGATAATAGTATAATAAACCCGAGTCTATTGACCAAAGACTTGTCTCGGTTAACTATGTGTAATTTTAATCGCTACACCTTTTATGCATGTGGATGTTAAGTGATATGAGATGTCATAATTAGGGTTTATCCATGCAAAAATATTTGTTTGTCTTATCTTATCTTAGAAAACACTTGTGACACTTTGATAGCTTGAAAACCTACAAGAAAAGAGGGGAGTGTAATGGGCTAAGTTGACATCAATCACCCCCTTTATTATTGACCGCTACCTATTTATCTAATACTCCAAGGAGGGAAATCAATCCCATGTAGTTATCCCACCTATAGCGAATGTGCAATTGTGTTATTTTTACTATGTGTATGCAACTAGAAGATAGCTTTGATAGTTGAAAATGATATATTGTGACTTACTTTAGAGGGATCTTGACTTGGATTATTGTTGCTCCTTGTGAATGATTTATAATTTTGATAGAATACGGTAGATTTTCTCAATGTGCAAAAGTGTATATGATTGAACCAAGTATATCATAGGTGACAATAATGAGTGACTTTATAGGTGAATATTTTGATAACTTCATTTAGTTGACTAGGTGAAATGTGTGGGAAGACCCAAAAAGATGCTTTGATTTTTTGAAACTAATCTTTATTTGGCATAGGGTGTAGCCATTATAAGTGGATAGAGGTGCACTACACCTTGTCTGCCTAACACAAACTCATCTAGAGGGATTAAAGATAATTATCCTCTGTTGGAGATAGTCTAAAGGTGAATTTGAATAATTTGATCATTTGACATTGAAGGTTATGTACAATGGTAACAACAAAGAAGGGGTCAAGCCCACATATAGATAAATGGCTTAGAGGAATTTTAAAAAGAGTCATCTATTTGTGCACAAGTCACATGGTTTAGGATGTGTCAAGAATAAACATTGTCAAGTACATATGACCATATTTATGTGTCTCCAGATGGATATACATATGTAGTCAACAAGAGTCTTGGTAATCTATTTTGATGTTTAATTGAGGGAAAATCAAGAACATGGGACTCAATTCTAGCAGAAGTCGAGGTTACTTATAACAATTCAGTTAATAGGAGTACTATAAGGACACCATTAAAAATTGTGTATGGGTCAAGTCCAAGAGGTGTTTAAATTTTTTGCAACATTAGAGATGAGGGAAGGAAGAGTGTTGAAGAAAAGGATTTTGTTGAGTATATGTGTGACATACATCAACAAGTGAATGAATAATTAAAGAGAAGCAGTGCACAATACAAATAACATATAGATATCAAGATAAGAGAAGTGAAAGATCAGGTGGGAGAGTTAGTCTTAGCACACTTGAGAAAGGAAATATGTATGAAGGGAACTTATGACAAGTTAAAATGGAAAAAAAGTGGGCCATGTAAAGTGTTGCACAATTTTTCAACAAATGCATATAAAATAGAGTTAGTTAAAGGGACAGATATATCACCTATTTTCAATGTGGAAATTTTTTATCTGTATCATGAAGGGAAAAATAGTGAAAATATAAGCATAAATTTTGAAGAATTTGATTAGAAAGTTTGGATGCTTGAGAAAGTGGCGAGGAAGTTGAAATGGTAATTGGTTCTAGACACAAGATACAAAGTATAAAGAATATCTAGTAAAATGGAAAATCCAGGGAATTTTTAGATGTGATATGGATAAGTGCACCAAAAGCTGCCAAATAAGGAATTCTAATAGCAAAGCTCTTAGAAGGTGCATGAGAAGGAGCTCATGTTGCTTTTTTCACCCATGATGCATGATACATGAGCATTTGGGTTAACTTGAAATCCTACATAAACTTAAAAACACTTAATCTAACATTTCATAAAAAATAAGGATTTATGCACTTTGCACAAGTTTCTTTGTGTTGTTTTGTACCAATTTTGTGCATTCACTAGTTCTTTGTAATGTTTTGTGCAACCTTTGGTGGTGTGTATGGTTTGGGATAGTTTAGTTGTTTACAAAGATTAATGTGAGTATGTTTTGAATGTCCTTCTTTGGTTTAACACCAATTTATAAGAAACACACAAAATTGAGAGTTAAAGGATTACAAGTTCGAGTGCGCAAGATTGCAGAATGTTATGCAGGATGTTGGTTCGTAATAGTGCAAATATTATGATCATTGCATAAGGATTATCCGGTGCATCCTTTGGTTACAAAGTTTTACAATTTAGTCTTGTGAGGTTGTGACTTTTGTGAAACTTGTTTTGTGTACATATGTTCTTGTCATGTGTTATAGGGAAAGAGTTATTGTAGTTCATGACCTTTTACATTTAATGAATTGAATCACAAAAGGTTATTATGGATTCATTTAATGTCACTTTTTGATGTGTTTTGTTATGATGCCTTATGTTGTGATGTGTTAAGGTGCTTTATGATTGTAACAAACATTTTAATGTTTGTCATGCATAGTGATGTGTTACAAATATTTAATGATGTTAGTGAAGTAAGTGGGTCTTGTGCCTATATAAACATGCCCCTACACTTGAGCTAGCTAATTAGTGAGCTTGAGGATTTAGATCAAAGGAATTTTTTAATAAATAGTGATGCTTGCATAGACAATGAGTCAATAGATAAATATTCAAAGATCTATTATAAACATGTCTCATTTGAGATCACACAGTGCTGTGTTATTATCTTTGAGCATGTAAGTTGTATTTTATTGCTATTGAAATTGAATAAAAATTGAGTTAATTATTGTTTCATTTATTTGAATTATTACACTATGTACTTTGGAATGTTGTGTGGTCAAAGGTATATCTTCATTAAGACCCCTAACTGCAACTACATCAAATGTTTCTAGTGTATCAATTCGACTCAAGAGATAATTGATGTATCCAGTGAGTTGACAGATTTTATCCTTCATTTGTTCTTGCATAAAATCATCTTTCTCTAATCTCTCTATCATTATTTCTATAGTCTCCATAATGTTTTGCACTTCAATCTCATGAGTGGGCATCCTTAGGGGAATTATCTTTAAATTATAATAATAAAATGGCGTCTCATCTGTGCTTTTCTATGATAGGCTCTGTAATCTCCAAAACCTTAGCCCTAAAGTCGTAAGTGACTAGCATAGATATAGTCTTTGATTTCACTAGATGTGTTGTCTTCAGAAAATCTACCTTTTTATCAAAATATGGTAGCATTGTCTGGATTCCCTTATTCTCCCTTCATAGCAATGGTTGCATCCACTAGAATGAATCATTTTTTAAACTTACCACATGCGTTCCTGATTCTAAAAAAGTTGTAGGTGGCTTAGGTTACATTGGTGGTATGGAATGAGGAAGAATTTGTATTTGAGGAGAAGTCATAACTTGTTAAGCAATGCCCTATGTTGCCTTGACATCAATATATTGGTCTAGTCCTTGACTAGAAGCAAGATATTGCTACATAACATTATTGATTAAAAGCGATGCATCAACTATCTGAGTAGGAGCATCTAAATCTCCAGGAGTGGGATTTTTTGGAGGTGATTGGGCTTTTTAACTTGTCATTTCACTTCTGTAGAAGCACCCCTTCCACAAGTTTTATTATGTAACTTTTATTGATTTGGGCCCTATCCATCACCACCACTCCTGATAATGATTATTGTACAAGAGAGGGGTAGTGCTAGCCACCCTATATGTTTATGTAGTAGATTGCTTATGAGGATCCAAAGACTTGGAATTCCTATAACCACATACTATCGTGAACTCTGCGAGTTTATTATTGAATTTAGCCATTAAGTTGTTGAGAATTATTTGAGTTCAAAATTGTAGGTTAGTGACTTCTTGGGGAAGACCAATTAAGTTGGGCTAATGGTGTTGACATAAATTTTTATATATATATGGGCTCACATAGTATTCTATCATCATCCACTATTCCTTCAAGGACCTAGGTGGTTGTAACTGATTTTATCTGGTCCAAGCTCAGTCATCTCAATCCCTTCTTCTTACTTTGTATTCATTGACATAATCCCCACAATAGTCTTCTAAGCGAGGCACATGTGTGTAGCTAGTTTTAATACCAAGATTGGACTTGACACACCCCTCAATATCAAATAAGACTTAAATGGTATGAGGATGCAAGGGGAAATTCACCATAATTGTTTTGATGTTATAGGCATTTGTTGCCTTCAGCACTTATAATGACCAAGTGTGATTGGAAAAACCATCCAACCACATGCATTATTTTGCATATTTTTTGAACCTTGGATAACTGCCTACACAACTTTATCAATAGGATTTTGTCACTCAAAATCCTCAAGACATGGATGGACATCCTTCAAATCCCACCTGCCCTGATGTATGTGACCTTGGGAGCTGGATGAAGTAACTCGTGTATTACAAGACAAAGTTGGCTCCTTACATATCTTTGTTCCCCTTTTCTCATCAAGTGCACATACTACCCTCCTTGAGAAAGTGTCGTTGACACATCTAAAATTCTTGTTACTTTCTTACAGGATTAATTACAGGTAATACTCATGTACTTGGTTAGAGGACCAAAGTTCCCACACATGCAAGATCAAGCAATACTCTCAATAATGTCAACATTACACCAAGTATGAATTAATATAAATTTTCCTTGTGACATTTATCCCTGTGAGTTGTTTGTGCTTCCATAATCAATAATTTTATTTCCAACATAGATGATGTTCATGGCCATGAACATCCAAGGCTATATTTTTGTCATAATCTTGTTTCCCACTACCTTATTGAGGAGGGTAATCATGTCTAGCAATTCTTCCTTAAAATCTAATTTGAAGAAATAATTGGGCATCTTTGACAGGCCTCTCCTTTTATGTTTTAAGCATGTGACATTTATGATCAAGAGGTGTTGATTGGGGTTCTTATCCCAATGAAAATGTCTAACCTACTCAATCATCTTTGAATATGCATTTTAAGGTGGAATCCTAAAGGTGATATCAATGGATTCATCATCTAGCTTGGCCATTACCACATTCTTCATGGATTGGATTTCCCTTATATTTGGATTGTAGTGTTTCCCATAAGGGAACACTAAGTATTTGCATTGAACAAATATGCGAAAACCAACAACTTACAATAGACTACTCTATGATAGGAGGACAACCATGATGATAGGATAATTCACATTGATCCTTCTATGAAAATCTCTTGATCTCCATGTTCAATCTAAGAATCATTGATTTCAAGAACATCAGTTTTAAAGATGAAAATGGGTTTGAAATTCATGTATTTGAATCTCCTTTTCACCCACTTTTTAGCATGGAAAGCAACCTCAACATGGTTTACCATTATTTTGAATAATATGAAATACTTAATCTAATTAATATGTAAATTAGTATGTGAATTTAGATTACTAAATATGGCATTCAAACATACATCTAAATGTAAAATACTAAAACTTATTACAATAATTTGACAAGTGGAATATGCTAAATACAATAAATACACAGGAATAAGTATTTACCTTTTTTGACTGACTGTCTGATTGTGATTGCGTTTTGATAGTGAAAATAGACTGATGCATGCCAATGATTTTTTTAGTTTGAGAACTATGCATTTATTTATGTAGGGTCAGTTTTGTTAGATTTGGGTTCGTATTGGCTATCGATATTGACTTGCAATGGTTGATAGTGACCTATGTCAGAAGAGGGGTTTGTGACCATATGGTCACCTTCATTTGTCTCTAAAAGTTTTGTATGTGTGATTTTGAACCCTGATGATGCATGCAACCCAAAAAATTAGCCTCTTTCACTTTAAAACCCTAGGTGTGCTTATGAGGGCTAAAAACTTGTAAAAATTGGGAAAGTGTAATGGATTGAATGGACCCCAATCACCCCCATTAGTGATTGATCGTTGCCTACATATCTGATACTCCAAAGAGGGAAATAAAGCCATACATAGTTCTCCCACCTAATATGATTATGCAATTATAATCCTTTGCTATATGAATGCACCTAATGATTTGGATTTGATAATACTTGCTTTGACTTAGCTTTGATATGCATCAGAGTTGGCTTGTGATTGTTCCTAGTGATTGGTTTTGAATTTGGGTAGAATATGGTAATTTAGCTTAATGTGCAATAGTGTATAGATGTGTACCATGTAAGTGTTAAGTCCCTTATCAAGCGAGGCTTTCATTTGTATATATATGAGTCCAATTAGGTGATTTTTCATGTTATGTTATCTGAAATGTACAGGTTGACCCACAAACATGTCTTAGATTTGGAAAGTGATCGTTGTTGGGATAGGGTCAACACCATTAGGATTAGTTCAATATCAACTGACAATAGTAACCTAGTCTGACGGTAGTGACCTGTGCACAAGAGGGCTAAACTGAACATTTAGGCAACATAGTATGCAGGTTTGAAATAAACAATGAGGTTCTTGTAGGTGCATAATAACAAAACAAAAGGGCCTTACCCATAGAAAATAGTAGGATAGTGTTAGATGGTGACTTAGGACCATATTTGTGTGCACAACTCATGCATGGTAATTGTATGTTAAGCTTATCATTTTCAAGTATTTAATACCATATTTTAATGTCTACACTACAAGACCTTAGATGTTTTGGTATGGATATGTAGGTAGAAAATGTTTATGCATATGTGAAGGGCATGCAATAATGGTCATGAAAAAGTGAGTTTCACTCCTAATGCCTTTGGAGGTGCTTGCATGAGCTAGGAATAACTTTGGTATACCTAGGGTACATCAATCTTCCATTTGCTTGCAAAACACCCAAAACTCAATCAAAAATCCATGAAAGAGGTATGGATGATAACCCTGCGTTGAGATGATTTTTTTTCTTGTGGTTTGAATGTTTCACACTTTTCCTAGCTCAAACAAGAGAGGGGTGGAAATTTGGAGCAACGTATGTACATGAAGTGAGAATACTGGATGCATGCAAAATTTTAGTGTAGATTGAGAACAAACATCTCTTATTTATAGTAAACTTTACTCGACTTGATGCAAAATGTCCCATTACCTTACATACCTATCATACTTTGCATGACTAGGTGTCATAGTTGACCCAACCTTTTGGGTGCATTAGATACAAAACTTTGCCTAAGTGCTGTGAAGGTATGTTTCTGCATCTGACATGCCCAGAGGGGCTAGGTCGGCCTAGCCTCTTAGGTGTGAAGAGCACATTTAATTTTTATGAAAAATCAACTAAGCATGAAAAGTTGATTCTTTAGGCAAAGTTGGACTTCAAAATGAAGGCTTCTTGTTGGTACCAAAATTGAGAAGTTTTGACTAAGTAAACTTTTGGGTAAAATAATGCATAAACTGACATTAAATAATTACAAGGTAAAAAAGATATGACAAAGAAAGCGAGTACACTCTAGACACAAGACGCTGTATAAAAAAACCCATAATTATTTAGAATTTTAGATAAGCCCGAGAAATCTATTAATGCTCTATAATAAACATTAAAATATGACTACGCTGGTTGTCTCATAAGCTATTTATTTAACCTCGTGAATGTTGAATCGTGAACGTTGAAATATCCTCCTCTTCTTCTTCTATATAAACATTCCTTAAGAATGTCCATACATTATGGACATGAAACTTATAATTAAAAAAGAATAAAAAAAAAAATATGACAACTGAAGGAGGTGAAGTAAGCAATAATTATAATAATACACAATCACTTTATTGTATAATATAATAGTGTGAAGTAACTACCATTTATATCATTATATTAAAATTACAATTTTTCATTTTAAAACTATTCGGAACAAAATATTCCTTCTCCTTAAACACATAAAATTTTAAAAAATATATTTAAAAAACAAAATAGATTTTCAAACTATAATATAACCGTACACTGCCCATCCATGACAAATTTAATAAGCTTGTGCCTCGCTATTGACAAAGTTTTGAAAACATCACTCTCACTCATTTAAATTAGTGTGGAAATAAGACAACTACAGTCCAAAATCACCATTAAAAAATTTAGGAAGAGAATGAGTTCTATAAAACGAAATTTGTTTAAAACTTTTTAATAATAATAAAAAAAAGTTTTAAAGGAGGTGTGCAGAATCGATGATCCAAGGCGAATGTAAGGTGTTATTATAAGAAATATAATAACTTATGAAATATATATTTTTGGTCTGGTTTTTTTTTAAATGTGAAAGGTATGGGAGCTTCTTCCATTTACAATACGAGTACTTCTTATTTAATTGATTGTGTAAATGTAATAGCAATTGGTTTTTTGAAATTTGCCTACTATTTGATTTTATCGTCGTACTTGTGTAAGGTGGTTTTTTAATAGTTTAGATTTTCGCTATCTTGTAACATGTGGTGATATACGGAGATGTTTTCCTTCTCTTACTAAAAGTAAGTTGATTGTATATTGATTTTTTTTGTTGAAAACTACTTATTTTGTTGATTGTAGATTGATTATTTTCTGATGATTGCAAATATTTTCTTAGATAAGTGAAACCTTATTATTTTAATGAATATCTTGATGTTTGTTTTGTTCATTTTAAAAATGATTTACTAATTTTATTTTGAATTGTAGAGTCTAATGAAACCCTTTATTTTCCCATCATCATATATATATATATATATTTAAATTAAAATATTTTTATTTGATACCTATGAATGAATCAAATAAACTAATGGATCCAGGACCCACTGAAGATCAAATCTCAAATCTCACGAGACACTTGCTAGTTACAGTGGCACCCAGCCAATGATTTGTCTATTGACTGGTAGGAGGTGAACGCTGGTTATAACTGGTTATAATTGTTTAACGGATGGGCTAATGCTGATTACAGCTGATTGTAATCTTTTGACTAGCGAACAAAAACTGATTACAATCATTCAAGTTGATGTTAACATTTGACTGACAGTAATTAGGACTGTTCAAACTGGGCACCTGGTTGTAGAGCCCCACAATCCCAAGTTTAACTAATTTAAAAAAAAAAATTCCCAATCGGAGCTAAAGGTGAAATTGCTAGTGACTGACTAATCACCATTTTTATGAAATCAAAGCAGTTGGAAGGAAAATATTCCATGGCGATATGGACAAAATGCCTAATTGCAGTTATAGTTGTTTGCCACATGAATGGATGTGTGGAGAGTCACAGAGATGATGGAGGATTTCACTGCGATTCGAACGATGATACAAAGATCGAAGTAGAGTACAGGCCTGGAATTGTCACTCTCGATGGAAAGGCAGACGAATGGGACGACGGTAACATCACGGCCTACCCATTTCCCTTGCTGCCTGCCCTCCATCCCGACGACCATGATAATCAGTACAAAGACGGCGAATTGACTCTCAGGGTGAGTTCATGTAATACTGACACTACTTTCTTCTTCTTCATTTGTGTTTGTGCTTATACTGATTTGTTTGCAGGCATTACACGATGGGCACAGTGTCTTTTTCCTGCTACAGGTGCCAGGAGACTATCTTTATGTGCAGGGGTACGCCCATTTCATACCATGCAACCCAAACATTTTGCTGCAACTTCTTTCACTTTTGTTAAATTTGTTCAAGAGGGTGTTCATTTTATCTTGTGTTGTGCTGAATGCAGAAAATCAAAAAAATGCCCTTCTGTGGCACTCATGTTTCAAGTGGGCGAAGATGCAACATATCAGAATGTAAATATTGCCCAGAAAGCAGAAGCCTCAATCTCCCCATTTTTGTATTGTGATTGGATCAGTGATCAGAATGCTCTTGGATAGCTTCTCTGATAGCAAACTAAATTACCATTAATGTGCATTACATATTTCAGACATTTCTCTCTCAAATGTAGCAAATCCTTCTGTGCCTTACAATTTCTTCAAATTAGAGTAATTGTATCCAAGGTTACTAAAAGATGAATTTCAAACATTTTTTCAAGCAGATGGGCGGTTGTAAAGAGGATCGTGGCAGTTGTTCGAGCAAAAGATGCAAAGGTTACGAAGTCGACATAATGCACTTTTCGCTTGGGACTGCAATTCCAGGTCGTTTGTATGGTGCTAACATCATTGACAACATAAACCACACTGGAAGAGACACGTATGTCATTTGTTGCTATATTAGATTAGAGTATTCCCTTCTGGAAGGTGGTTCTTTGATGGGTATTTATACATATGACATGGTTGCAATTATTTGGTTTTCTGTTTCTATCACAGGTTTGGTCATTTGGTTGATATGTATGCCTGGAATCCACATTGTCGGTATTTAGATGGGTTAGGCCCTAAAGGTATGCTGACATGCTTATATATCCATAATGCTGTTTGGCTTTACTATGTTATTAACATTTTTGATTGTGCAAATGCTTCAAGCAGTTCACACATATTTTGGTCATTTTGAAATGATATTCTGATGAATTGGATTCAAACGCCTCTAAGGTTAGGGTCGAGGGTGTCCCCTGGCATAAGAGGGGGAGGGATTCCCCACTCTACCAACTGGAGAGGACTCGACCGCATATCTATTTGAATCTGCTTTGAAACTATTTCCCGTTTTTACAGCTATTTAAGTCAAAAACATGTCAACTTAATTGACATCAGAAAAGTTGCAGTTTAATGAAACCTTAACACAATACAGCAACAAGCCTAGTTTACGGTAAATATACAGGTTCACTTTAGAATACAGCTATAGATTCCTGATTTTGGGGTAGATAGTTGCTTTCAGAATCAGTCATAACTTGGTTAGTAGGAAGTTTTCAAGTCCTTTGGAAGGTAAGTGTAGAGAATTAAAGTCAAGTTGTGTTTATTTCTCAACTGTCAATGCTAGGTCCTGGGGCTAAGCATGCTAGTATTTATGAGTCAAGCTACCTACCTCTTCTTTATCATGGTATTTTGCTGTTGTAATAACTTGAAAATATTGGAAGTTGAAACCTTCTTGTTCATGGTAACAAAATCTGCCAGAGTAATTGGATGTTATTTTGACCGATCCTCCTCCTAGAGTTGGATCTCAGCTTGCTTCCAAAAGGTTGGAGGGCTATGGGGCTGGTTAGGGGCTTGTGTCTTTTTATTCTGATCTTCAAAAAGGTATGCACTGTGAAGCAGGTGGTTCTGAGCCATAAGTTGCTTTCCTTAATTCCATTTTGTCCACTAGTCTGGGAAAAGTCAACAGCTTGAGCTGAGGAAACTGGGGCTTTGAGGGAGCTTGAGGGGGCTTTCTAGCAACAAACTGGTCTAACATTAATTTGAAGATGGAGGAGGAGAATGCTCAACATGCAGAGTTAAGGGAACCTTTGGCATCGAAGGCCAATCTCTGACCTTGTGATCTTGGATTTGTCATCTAAAGCAATTATTTGGTAATATGATATAATGAACAGGTTGTATTAATCTACAACTTCCTTCCTGGGTTTCAAAGCTTTCTCTAAGGAACATAGCAAGGCTTTCTGAAACACTGACCTTTTTGTTAGGTATTGCAGCAAACGGCCTGTGAGATTCATAACAAATGGAGGGACCTATGGACTGAGCCATATTTGTAAGGGACAGCCAAACGTGAACAGGATGGCTAGGGAGCTCAATCTATGCTCCACACTGAAGTTTTGCTGCTTTGACTGTAGGAAATGTTTCATGGCACTAGCAGAAAACCATCACAAAGCATTTCTACAGATCCTTGGGCCACAATTGACCACAGTCACGCTATATGCTGGGCTCTGAAATTGAAACAGAAAGAAACCTTGGTCAGGTTTCTGATACCAGCTAAATTCTACCTACAGTCTTCCTGGTACTGCTGGAATCATGTTCAAATCATATACTCAGAGGGGATTATACCAAAAAAGTATTCAACAAAAGCATATTGGTTTAAATTTGTACAAGAATTTTAATATTCATCAAGCTGAAATAAGAACATTAAATTAATGGGTTTAATTCATAGTTACCAACTTCGAAAATCCGGATCCGTTTGGGAGGGCAAAAAAATCTGAAAATCAGGATTCTTGAATTTTTTTGAAAAAATCCAATCCAGAATATATACATATGTACGTGGGCATAGTTTTATAAATATACAAAATTGACAAATATAATGAAATGAAATGGTTTTAATTATGTCCACGAGATCGAACGGTCTATGGGGCCACCAATTGCTCCAATTATTCAACGATTCTCGAGACATGAGGCATCTTTCAGAACATTGTTTCGTCTTTTGCTGGGCCTTTTTTTCTGCAGAAAACTAAAAAACTAAAAAAAAAAAAAAAGGGCTGACCTGGACCAAACTTATCCAGGCTGGCCAAAAAATCCGGATCCAGCTGGATATTGTCCAGATCTGGCCGAATTTGGTAAATATGGATTATTTTAATTACCTCATTGACAATCTTCCATCTTTATGGCGTAATGGGGGTTCTCCATACCAGAATTAAAAGTGGCAACAGCTGTTTAGGACATAATGTAAGAAAACCTGCCCAAAGGTCAGGCCAGCTAAGACTCACACTAACAAGAAATGCGTGATGTGACTGAATCTCACACAAGTGGTGACGTGAACAGCTAAAATTGGAAGGGAAACAAACATCAAAACCTAATCCTACTAGAGCTCCCTTCAAATGCATATTCTAATCTTCATATTTTAGGTTGGAGACGTGTCTTTAACAAATCTCAATTCTATTTTATACAGCAAATGCCAATTGTAGAAACAGAGGAAAGGGAGCTTAAGAGCATGAAAAGGACGGGGACAAGTTAGACTTTAAACAAGGATACCATAGACACAACAATTATCCATGGAAGGATCACCATCACTTCAACTCATACAATATTTGCATCTTAGTAGATCACCCAACTGAAGGTTGCGTTTGCTATTACATAGGCTGAAAGAAAGAATACATTTCAATAGAGGGCAGACAGCCATTGGTAAATGCTCTAGAAGTTTATTCAGTTTGAAACTAAAACTTCAAATGTCATAGTGAGACGTGGAAAGTAAATAGGGATGGAAAGACAAGCAGGTGCAAGAGCACCTCCAATCAACATTAAGAAGAAAGAACCCAGATGAAAGCAAGTTGACTAACCTGATCCCTAAGAACTAAAGAATGTGGTACATAACACAGCTGAAGTTTTGAAGAATATGCAGGAATCCTGTGCTGAACCAAACTACATGAACTAAAAGGGACTGAACTCGAGTACCCAGTGAATCCTTTTTGCCTGACCTAAAGGGGAAGCCTTCAAGCTGGTTACTAAATGCCCTCAACCTCATGCTAATGGCTTAAAATAGATGGCCTACGTCAATTGGATAAAGAGTAGTAGTCAATAGGAGCTAGAGTACTTCTGGGATCAGATTGATTGATGGTAAGGACTAGTGAATGGGTTGAACATTGTGGAATCATTTATCAGCCCTTGTAAGCATCCGGTCCCATCAGTAATCCCAACAGTCATATCATATTGGAATTTCCCGGACAATCGTAATTGGTCCATTGGAATTTCCCAGTGTGTCAGCTGGATCATAGCTGCTCAACCATGCTGCTCTTCCCTCCATGTTGCTACCTACTAGTGTCCATTAATGAACCTTTTTTGTTGAAATAGGTCGAATAGATGACTGGTAAAGCCCTCGTCTGATCAACACACCATAAAGGCATCAACACCTTCCTTGTCAATCCCTACTGCAAAGAGTGTGAGGATAATTCATTAGTTGGGCAAGTCAAAAAGTTAGTAGAATTTCTAAAAGGCAAAGATTTGTTGCCCAGATTGTTAGAAAATTCAATTAACATTTTTTTAAGGATTTTGAAAATTTTTAAAATAATAGAAACTAAATAAATTGCCAGAGTTTACACTTCGAAATTTTTGTTGCCAAATATAGATTCTTGCAGTGGTTTAAGTATCACCGGACATAATACTACAGATGCTCTTGTTGATTTTGGCAATTAAGTTAACTTTTGTCACAGACTACTTGTATTAAAATGGGTTTGTCCTCTTCAATGAGCACTGGGTATATAAAATTAGCATATCAGTCACTTGTGCTGTCTTTCGCAGTGATGAGATTTATCTGTACAACTTTCTTATTACAATTTATAGTGACCTTGAACTAAGGGAATTGCAGGATATCAAAGACCCTTATGTAGCCTAATTAGAAGACATGGAAGGAAGCTAATGGATGGTAATTTGAGGCTCTAAAGTAGTGGTTTGGAACTAAAAGGATGCAGGAAAGGAATTGCCAGTCCACTAAATGAAGATAATGTAATTATTTAGATAGATCAAAGCTCAATTAACCCTCAGCAATCATAAAGAATTGCAGGTGTAGAAGTTCTCCTTGAAGCCATGCAAGGGACTTGAGGACGAGGTTTTAAACTTTTAAGTCCTGTTTATAGCTTGGAAAATTCTTATGATGCCTATTTGATTCATAATTTTACGATATGAATTGGATAGCTCAATAATGCTATATCATTATGTCATTTCCCACACATGATCTGCCATAATGATTCTATAATTTTGTTGCACATGTCAAAGATCCTCCTATTGCACCTTTAAAGTTACTCAGGAATGGTATTTCATCTCTTTGAGAGTACAGTGACAACGGTTTGCAACAATATCCTGCAGCTTATAAGATTTAATATTTAATGAATTTGATGTTTGGATCTGCTGCCTGGTAGTCAGCCCCACACAGTCCTAAATTAGTCAGTAGGTCTACCTAACTAATTATTTCTGCAAAAGATTCATGCAGAGCAGAACTTTTCTAAATAGACGAATTTCTTTAAAAAAGCAGAACGTCTACCATATCCTAAAGTAAAGAGTAACCCAGAAGTTCACATTAAGATTTCTTAGAAAACGTGCTGAGCATAGGGTTTTTCGATGAAGCTAAACAGTCTTATTTCTTAGCCAAGATTGAATTGCCCATTCCTTTGACATGGTATGAAATTGCAGAATTGAATGGACAAACTGTGGAATGGGAGGAGTTGAAAATTTATTTTGTAAGCAAATTTAAATTTCAAAAGGCACTTGAAAATGTATGAGAGGCCTTTGTTTGCAAAGCTAATTACATTGATACTGTAGATGGATAATCTACATCTATGTGTCCTTGTTGAAGGTGGTTGTTGATGGACAAAAAATTGTCCGAAATGGATGTAAATTGAAGGGGGATACAATGCTAAACACCTTAGTGGAAGCAGCAATACCACTTAACCCAAAACATGGATGTTTGAGGTCATGAAAGCAGTGTGCTTGTATCAGGCCTATCATTGAATCAATCCATGAGGTTTCACAGAGTTCTGCTAAGTTTTACTGGTGTTTGAAACACCGACAGCAAGTACCTTGATCATCGGCAATCTGTAAATAGACATTTTGGTGCAGAAGAACTGAGTTTTGCATATAATATCCAAATGGGCTGAAATTGGGTGTGGGTATAGACTAACCCTTCAAGGTGTATGCTCAATTTCATGCAGAATATCGACAATTTGATGGGTAAAACAACATTTGCAAGGTGACTGGTAGGTGCAGTTCCAGTCTGTTAAAAACACCCAAAACTGACATTCAGTCAAAAGTGATGTGTTCAACCCATGCCAAACATACCAAGGTGAAACAAGCAGTAGAAAAATGTTTGAGTCTTATTGCACCACATGGGTGCCTTTGTCACCTGCCAAACCCGACATCCATGACCGTTAGGCTTCCAGATATGTGGCAGTAGAGATGACACCTCACCCAGATGGTTCATTTTATTTTCCCAGGTGTCCAAGGGAGTGAGACAACCTCTTGGCATCTATAAATTCATGTACTGGGTCCATATTTATCATCTAGAGGGTGGATCTAGAAAGTTTGCAGTAGATGTCCCCTGAGTAAGGTAGATTGGAGGAGAGACACTGTTAGTTTGGAGTAGCATCCTATGGTAGAAAGGAGTGGAGCAACTATACTCTAAGTAGAGAGCCAAGTTGTCTGGAATGGATCAATAATATAAAATAATAAAATTAAATTCCACAAATACATGGCTGTTCAGCTTCCAAGAGCTGGCCAACAGGTAGTCACATTTGTGGATTATTCCTCTAACAATTCTGCAGCCGTTTGAACTCTATTGGGTAGCTGAAACAACCCGGGAAGAATTACAAAAATATATATTGGCTCTGTGTTGAGCATCTAGAGTTGTAGCAGCAGGATCCAAGGCATGTATAGCAGATAGGAATATGAGAATCTCTGCCTTGCAAAGAGTAGGAGGATTGCTGTAGGATGTCCAATTTGGTGTTCAGAGTGGTACCATTGCTCCATTGGGAGTCAATCTGTAATTTGTGAAGCTGATTATGATTTTGCGATGAAGACCACAACAGCGATATTCATTCTAGAGCTTTCCCATATCGGGTTTTTACATGGTAACTATGATGTTTATGTGAATTTTTCTGACTAAGGTCATTTTCTCATTCAATTTTGCTTTCCAATACCGTTGTTTCATTTTTCCTAGAACTTGTATGCCCACAACTCTAAAGACTACAGTTCATTTGTGATTTCAGTCATGGGACAGCAATACATCTGATGGGGATGGATCGCTATTTCACATGTATCACCAAGGCACGATGGACCAAATTTTTGGTACCAGAGCAGATTTTGTGTTCCTTTTTGTGTGTGGAGAATTGTGTTGCAGGTTTATGCCTTTGAGAAGGTCCAAGTTGGAAAGTGGTGAAGGTGAATTTGAAACTTCCCAATCTGAAATTTCCACAAGGACGTGGAACTAACTAGTAAGAACAAGCATGGAGTCATAGGGATTGCATACAAACCCTAAAGACTTGCAAGAGGTACAGTTCCTCAAGTTGGAAGCCATTGTTTCAAGCATCTCCCAATCAATGGAGAAGTTTGACCAATAGGAGAGATGGATGGCAGCCCATAACAACAAGCTTGGTGTTCCCTTGGACACTCCAAAGCAACATGAGGAGGCCAAAGGACAATCAAGCAAAGGTAAAGAGAATGAGAAGCCCCATAAAATTAATCACAATCACCATTCAAGGTGGAAGCTAAGGTGGATGTTGAGCCCTATTGAGGAGGGGTTCGTTGCTGTTAAATCAGACAAATGGATTTGATAACTTGAGGCATATTGCAGCTTTCATGAAGAAACCAACAATAGATTTATTTTTCACATCCTAAGTTGTCAGATCATGCACTCACTTGGTGGGAAAGTTATATTGATGCTTTGGTTAAAAGAAACAGCCGGTCACAAAGTGGGAGGAATTTGAGAAATTTCTTTAGTCCCAATTTTATCCGATTTGCTATGAGGAAGAATGTGAGATTAATTGGGGCATCATTTCAGGCAAATACAAGGCCAAAATGTGCTGGAATACCTGATGGAGTTTAGGAGGCAAACAATTCAATTGTGACAATGCACTCAATATTGCAGTGCGGTTTTGAAGTGCCTTGAGTTTGTAGCCACATAAGGAGGCATGTTCTGCTTTGCAAGACCAAAACAATTGATGAAGCATGTCAACAATCTCACCATATAGAGTCGGATAAGAAGAAGGGCCCACAAGCAATTTATTCCACATTGAATTGACAAGAATCCTCCTAGCAAAAGGAGAAATGAAAATGGTAAGGTAAGAGGACTACCACTAATATTTCCAAAACGACAGATCCTAATAACCAATGTGACATAGGCAGGCACACAAAGAACAAACATTGGATTTTGCACCTGTAATTTCATCCAAATTTCGTGCCAAAGGGAAACCTTAGAAAGCCATGGCTGCTTTGGTAGAAGGGAAGGAGATAGGGAGTAGTTCTGATGTTGATGACAAGGCTGCCTGCACATCAATGCAAAAGTGGGTATGTTTGGGTAGTAATAAAGCTTAGGAGACGCTCCTATCACCATCTTGTGTCTTGGAAATGTGTCTCTCTATCCAAAAAATGTCCCCTATATCAGGAGACACGTCCCCTGGTTTCTATGGAGTTAGCTTGAGTTATTTGGATTTTTTTCTATGTGGCACATGGTTCATCGAGACACACACTAAGTGGGTGTGATTCCTTACAGGGTGGAGATGGATCACATGTAGTGATTTCATCATGATTTTTAGTTTTCAAAGTTTTTAGCTTACCATCTTAATCACGATAGTTGCAAAGATTGACAACTCAATGGATTTAGGCTTACAGGGGGGTCTGTTAGGAATATAACATATAAATTCTAAGTCGTAATATGCTACCATCCCATTTACTATTGATGATTAGTTGGTGGTAGTTACTTCTGTTATGGGAGTTGTACATTGCTTTTGTACTATTTATATGTTGAGTGAATAATAACATATTGCACATTGCATTGCCACACATTGTTTTACTTATGTCTTTTTCCATTTTGTCTGTTGTCTATTCGTTCTAATAAAATGTCTTTACCTTCTTTCTTGGTGTCTTCCTTTAACTCATGTCCCTTTTAAGATTTTGCATTGATCCTATTCCCAGTACTCTATTGTCATTAGATTTTGAATCATCATCTTCGCTCCTCTTTCTCGAGTGTGAGAATGCCTTATTTTCACTCTCAATGCCCATCACTCTATTATATGCATCTTTGTAAGATGAAGGTGAGAGCACCACCATCTTCCTTCAGAACGAGGGTATAAGTAGGTTAGTGAACCACCACTTATTCCAACCATCAGCTGGTTCCTTTTCAAGTTCTTACAATTCTTAGGCCTTTTGTTATAGGCTTGTACATGTACTATAGATAAAGTATATTGAGATACTAGACTAGAACATACAGAGAATAGCAATATCAAAACATACCATGTACAAGTGTCCACAAAGTAGTATCCTTATATTCCTCAATCATAAATCTCAGTACAAAAAAATCATTCAGGGAGGACCTGATAAAAGCACCCTTTCCCCAGTGTTCACTTTGCTTCTTAAAGGACAAGACCAAGTAGTTGGAGGCTGACCCAGCCATTACAACTAAGTAACTAATACTTTCTACGAACTACCCAAATGCCAAACAGAGACTTAAAAAAACATGCTGGCAATACTTGTTCATAAATGATATTTTAACGAACTATATTATTCGCCCCTTAAGATAAGTCAGAGTCCCTTTTGACTAACAATAGAGAAGAAAAAACTAAGCTCAGGAAGGAGGAGTTGAAGAAGACGTCCCTGGGCCAAAAGAAGAGCAACTGAAGGAGAGCTTGAAAAACCACTCGCTAGAGCAGATCCCGAAGAAGTTGTGTCCCAAATTCAGCTGTTGGAGTTCTGCAAGAAGATAATATACTTCCCCTGTACAGTGTTACAATTGCTTGGTGGCAACCACTTCCTGACCCTGTGAACGTTTGGCCATGCGCACTATCTATGAAACTTGACCTACCCTTGAGCAAACTATTGTTCAAGTTCGACAACCCTATTTGTCTGTATTTGAGTAAGTTGAGTTTGTTGGCTCAGCTGCTCCTGAATCTCATTTATCTCAGAAGTAGCTTTGTCCTGATCAACCTCAATTTCCTTTGTTGGTACGTGCTCGACTAGAGTAACAAGTACTAATACCGAAAGATATCCTCAATAGGAACGAGGGACTCTAAGATATTTTGTATGGGAGAAGTGACTGAAGATGGAGCTATTGGAGCTAACCATTGTGCATGCATCTCATTAGTATTGACCACTGACCAATTTTGATCAATATAGATCTTGAGGAATTTGAGATGACAATCTTCATGTACGAATCTCTATAGTCGACCCACCACATTCAAGATCATTCGCATTTGAGATGACATGCCATTCACATCCAACTACCCCATCAGATTATGTATGCCTTGAAGTGTTTGCAACATGGGTCCCATAGCTCGCAAAAATTGACCCAAGGTCTCATAGGGACTACCTGGATTGGGGTTTAGAAAGAACAAGGGTACTGCCTCATAATTAGTAGGCTTTGGAGGTTCTGACTCGAAAGGTCTTACTTCCAAATCAATCAAAGGAACTTGAGCTGTTGGAGTATGATCCAGTGGTGGTAGGCTCAATGGACTCTCTGGAATGTCCAACTTTGTATCAATTAGTTCCTCATATTGAGTCAACCAATCTTCAATTTCAGGGTCTTGTTGCCCATCATTTCCTGCAGATGAGGACATGATCATAATAGACTCAAAAAAGGTAGAACCAAACATAGGTGGAAGCCCATCATGGACCCCATCATTGTCCCCATCATTGTTGTCATCCTCCTCCTTTGAGGTGGGCAATTCTATTGTTTTTCTTTTCTTCATTGCTGCCTTGTGTTCCAAGCATAATTAGCGAATTTGGCTGGATCTGCACAAAATTTGGCTGGATCTTGATTTTTGGCCGACCCAGATAAGTTCATCTAGGTCAACCTAACATAGTTTTTCGATTTATTTTAATATTTCTCTGCGTATCATGAATAATTCTATAATTTCCCTCCACAGAAGGGAAACTCTTGATGAGGTTCGTCGAGTTTTAAATCACTTAACGGAGTTTTCCAATTTATTTTAATAGGTCAACCTTGTTGTTTCAATTTTTTTTTTTTTTTTTTAGTTTTTAGGTTATTTGCAAAAACAAATGCCTAGAAACCATGGATATTATATAATATTAATATTTTACATTATTAATGTTTTTCGTTTTATTTGTCAATTTTGCATATTTATAAAACTATGCTCACACATACATATGTATATATTCTAGATCACATTTTTTTGAACTTTTTCAAGAAATCTGGATTTTCAATTTTTTTTGCCCTCCCGAACAGATCTAGATTTCTGAACTTGGTAACTATGGTTCCAAGTGATCTTCCTTAGTTGATAAGGGGATACCTAGATGCTTCCAATAGAACACCAAGTGTCCAACGGGTTCATATGAACTATCACAAGAAAATTCTTCGCCCATGTCACCTTGTGTATGCACAACATCAAGGAATAACCCAATGTTGTGTTGTGTCATGTAGAATCCCTTATAGGAAGATAGAAATTTGTGAATCCTCGCAGATAGTAGGTCTGTGCAATTATAGATCTCAACACTATATAGCCCGAGCATATACTTTGTCATCCATCCAACAATGTGAGATGCCCATGAGGTTTCCAATAATTTGCAACGTATTACATCCATAATACACCACCACTCCTTAGATCCCAAATACTCTTTTAATTCCTTGTTTCCCTTTTGCGCACACTTTGTGGAGTTCCTCTTTAGTCAAATCCTTCTTGCATGAATTTCTGATTGCAAAGTCTTTCTACGCAGTGGTTAAGTGAGGGTTGGTAGTGTTGCTAACAACTAACCCACGTGAGGGTATCCCAAACACCCATGTAAAACTTTAAGAGTATAGGTAATTTTTACTTGTTTGTTCGTGTAAGAAATGGTGGAACACCGAGTGCCCCTATTGTAACTCGACACCATGTGAACCAAGTAGGATTCAAAAGTCCTTAGCCTAGAAGTAGCGCATTTGTAGGAAGTTGTCCATCCTTGCTCTATGCAATGCAACCTTGAGCTCATGTGTATCTGGTGTACTTTTCCACCATGTACGAGAGCCTACAACTAGTAGCCTCTCCCAAGTTAGGGTCTTAGGGGTGGGTCAAGCCTTGGGTTTAGTTTTCTGCCCTAAATCACCCCCTTT
Source organism: Torreya grandis (assembly GCA_037957365.1). Classification (NCBI taxonomy): domain Eukaryota; kingdom Viridiplantae; phylum Streptophyta; class Pinopsida; order Cupressales; family Taxaceae; genus Torreya; species Torreya grandis. The sequence continues at coordinate 7,052,574 of JARHVA010000099.1, read as the reverse complement.
TTGTTCTTTATTGCCCATTGCACCCCCTTGCTTGGAGCTCCCATCAGTTAAGGAGGTTTTCACCATTTTGGGGATTAGAGTAGAGTTTTGCCTCGGATTTATTCAGACTTCATGAATTGTGCCAAACTTGTCAATGCAACTTCCAAGGCATTTTTCTACTTGGCATTACTTTCATTAGTGCTTGGAAGAGGAGGGGCTTTTGTATCCCTATCATCCATACCTAATGAATTTATTTTAGTTCTATTGAGCATAAAATAACTGCTAAACCCTACCTTATGATTTTTTACGAAGCTTGGTTGAGGACCTTGAATTGTGGTTCTTTCCTCGAACCCTACCTAGGATTTGTCTTTCAAAGCCAAGGATGAATTTAATAGACTCACCTATTGCTTTGTAAAAAATGAACCTCTTTAATTGTGAAATTTCTCTTATTTGTTGCTGGATTTATAATTTTCTTTGCAAATTTTTTCTTTTGCTTCAAATGAACGCTAATATGTTGGGGCATATGCTAGTGGTTGTGGTATCAAGTTATGTGAGTGGTTTGGGTCATACGGTTTGTATGATGCTCAATATGCTTTGCCCAACTTTGCACACCTTTAAGATGACCTTGCAAAACTTCTCGACATATTGAATAGTCTTGTGGTGTGTTGACCGAGGTTGTATGGTGCAGGACAAGGCTAGGTCAATCAACTTGGTTGTATGGTGCGTGAGAAGGAAAAGATTGAATGACGAGGTTATATGCTGCAGAACTAGAGAGGGATCGATTCAAAAAAGCTGGGGCTTGGCCTAGCAAGGTCGGACACTGCAGAGATGTTGAATCATGCCATAGAGAGATCGAACCTTGTAGGGAAGTGGAAGGACCATGTAGGGAGATGATCGAAAAAGCTAAGACTTTGGGGAAGATTGAACCAATTGTGATGCAGGGAAAGATCAAAATGCATGTGTTTAAGGTGGTGACATCGGTCAAACCACAATGGATCATTGTAGTAGAAATCGAACAATAGTGGATTAGGGCGACAAAGGTCAAATAACCCTTAGCTTGCTTGACAAGAAAGAGTGAACCAGGGCTGACAAGAGCATCGAAGTTTCTCAGAACAGGGTGATTGACGAGGGAAGTAGGCAAATTGACAAGGTCGTTTGAAATAAACAAGTTGAAAGGAGAAATGTGTTAGATCAATGCTTTTGGTTTTTATAATATTTGCTTAAGAAGATTGATTTGGTCCCCATTTTTTGCTTTTTTAAATTTTTCTCTTCTTTAGATAGGGCATCTCTTTCTATCATGTAGGTATTCTTGGTCCTTGCTTGATAAAGTTTTAGCTTAGAGCCATTGACTATGTCTTTAACTGGGTTCCTATTCAAATATTCCAATTAGACCGCTCCATTCTAAAAAAAGTCTAAAATTTTAAATGGTCCTAACCATGATACTTTAAACTTGGATTAATTTCACACGTCCCGTTATATCTTAACACGAGAGCTCCATCTTTAAAGGTCATTCATCTAAGATGTTTGTCATGCTAGAGTTTCCTCCCCCTCTTTGTGACTTCAGTTGGCCACCATTCAACTACTCGATGTTCGTCCAATTGGTTTAATTGAAGGAGTCATTCACTGAGGCTCTCGTCATACCCCAAACATATTCTACACAACTACTTGTATACTTGGTATTAGGTGTTCCATAGGAACAAATGCGTCTTAACCATACATCAACTAGAATGGTGTATGGTTGGAAGTGATTTTATATGCCATTCTATAGGCCCATAGTGTGGCATATAGATGTTCCTCTCAATCACTTCCTCCTATACCGCATGATTTTTGAATGACCGATAACATTTTGTTTGTTTTTTCTGCTTGGCCATTTGTGCGTGGGTAATATGCGCTGACAAGGATGAAAAATATGAAACGCCAAAGTCATCAACTAGATCACATGGTTGAATAAATAGCTCCTTTTGTCGCTTGTGATTTGTGTTGGACTCCCAAATCTTGTCACCACTTGTTCATAGATGAACTTCATTATGCTCAGGGCACTATTGTTAGGTAATGCTCTCGCTTTTGCCCATTTAGTTAAGCATTTAGTGGCCACCACGATGTATCTGCAATAGTGAAATTTACTTGTTTCCAAGGGCCCAATGAAATATACGCCCCACCTTTCAAAAAGTTCCTGTGGTAGTTGTGATGGTCAAAGAGGCATGAAGTCTCTTTTTAACAACTTTCCCATAGGCTGGAAAGTGTCGCATTTCATCAACCATTCCTTTGCATGATGGTGCAACGTTGGCCACTAGAGTCCTATCAATAATACTTTTTTAGCAGTAGTGTCAGGTCCCATGTGTCCTCTAGCTGGGCCTTCATGAGCTTCTGCTAGTACATCTCTGATTTCCTCTTTTAGTACACAACGACACAAGATGTGGTTTGGACCCACCTTAAATAATAACCCATTTATTAATTAGAATGTTAGGGCTTTTAGTGTCAGTTTCCTTCTCTCACAAAGCTGCATATCCTTTGGAAAGGATGTTGAAGATAAATAATCTCCAATATTTTCATACCATGTTGGTAGAATTGCAATTAGGAATAAGTGAGCATTTGGAAAATATTCATTAATATCCTTCGCAGGTTCCCCTGATTTCATTCTAGAGAGTTGCTCAACAATGACATGGTTCTTACTTGGTCTCACAATAATTTTGAATGTAAACTCTTGTAACAACATCAATCGTCTACTTATCTTGCTCAGAATGATCTGCTTGTTCACTAAGTACAATAGTGCCTAATGGTCCACAAAAAATGAATAGGGTCGCCAGTAGATAATGCCCAATTTTTTGCACTGCTTATACTATACCTAAAGCTTCCTGTTTTGTGGTGGTGTAGTTCTTCTCTGCATTAGACAAGAGTCTACTTTCAAAGATCACCGGTGATCCAACACTTGAGTTCCTATTTGTGCTAATGTTGCCTCAATGGCATAGTTGGAAGCGTATATGTGAACATGAAATTCTTTGTCCCAGTTTGGATATATGAGTATAGGAGAACTTATTAATCGAACCTTTAATTCCTTAAATGCATGCTCTTGTTCATTCAACCATACAAATAGGGTCCCTTTTCTTGTGAGAATATCCAACGTGTGAGAGATGAACAACTTTTTTTATGAACTATTGGTAATATCTGACATGTCCCAAGGAAGATTTTATCCCTGTGACATCCTTAGGTGCTTCCATTTCCACCATTATTCTTATTTTTCTGGATCCATTTTTAGCCCCATTTTGCACACTGTGTCCAAGGAGATTGCCTTGTGGAACCATTAGTCGGCACTTCTTAGCATTCAGAGCCAACTTTGCTACCCTGCAATGTCCCATGCATTTCGTCAGGGCCCGTAGGTGAGATTATTGACCATTGTAGATTGACCAGTCATCGAGAAATGCTTTGAAGTTACATGCGACCATCTTGTCGAAGATGTGTGGTATGATTCGCTAGAAAGTGGCCAAAGCATTGCAAAGGTTGAATGTCATTCAGTTGTGTAAGTGTAAACTCCATCTTACACTATAAAAGTGGTCTTCATTTTATCTTTGTCCGCAATGCTGATCTAGTTGTATCTTGAGAATCGATCCACGAAGAAATAGATCTCATGGCCGGCTAATTCTAGAATAGATTCCGTGAATGGGTCTTTGATATCAACTGCATTTAGAGTTCTGAAGTCCACACATATCCTTATCTGTTCTAACTCCTCCGATTAATTACTATTGGGGACACCCATTTAGTTGTTTCCACTTTGAAGATGATTTTGGCTCCAAACATCTTCTCAATCTCTTCTTGGACATTGGTGTCATAGTTATTATTCATTATGTATGCTTTTCTCCGAATCGGTTGAGCTCTTGGCACCAAAGAAATTCTATGTACAAACATTTTTGGTGGTAACCCCGTTCAAATCCTTGTAGGTCCATGCAAACACATCCTTATAATCTATGAAAATCTGGAACGTGATAGCCTTCAACACAGGATCCAAGTCATCTTCCATCATAATAATCTGAGGTTTGTTATTGGATCCAAGATTTATCTTGATTGTAGTCATTTCCTGTATTTCATGTTTTCCACACCTTTGAATTGATGAGCAAGTTGTGCATCTATATTTGCATCACCTACTCTATATTTGGTGAAATCAGGGGGATAGGTTGGTTCCAATGATGATTGTTCTACTTGATTGGAACTACAGGCTATCCTACCCTTGTTTCAGGAATGTTTGTCAGTGTGTGCCCTTCTCCTTTGGAACCTTCACATTCCTTAATCTACATGATCTCGACGTAGTTGCATCTAGGTTGGAATACTTCTTCGTCCTCCATTTTCTAGTGGAATAGATTGTTAAGGGAGTTTGTTTCATCCTCTGAGCATGAGTGTATCTCCAATAGTCCTTCATTTGGTTCCATTGTGCTTTGGTTCAAATGTCGTGAGTGTTCTTCTATATCATTTGTATCAGAATTTGATGAGTCATCTAATGACACTACCTCTACACTAACTGCGTGACTCTTTAGACCTATAATGTACTTCCAACCTCTGTTGTCGATTGAAATGACGTTCCTTTTCCAATTGGGATTTGTCTCGGCTAGTATTAACCAACCTCGACCCAATAATGCATCATAACCTTTTTTCTTTAAAGAGATAACTACAAATTTTAATATGAAATGTTGGGTATTGATAATTACCTTTTGAGCCATTAGTACTCCCAACACCCATATTCCATTTCGATTAGCTCCTAATAATTAGAAAGTTGGTGGCCAAATAGTTTGATCTCTAATACTTTTACGAATTTCCTCTAGAAGCACATTCACACCAGAGCCACCATAAGCAATAATATTAGTCAATTGCAAGCCTAAAATCTCCATGCGGACGACCACTAGATGTTGTGCTAAGTTCATTGTTAAAAGTAACAAATCAATTGATTGGTATCCTGAACACGGGGGTTCAACAATGGGCTCCCTCTCTTTCATCATGGTTGTAGATGTTCTACCTTTTGTTACCAGGTGTGTCGCTTGCTTTGGGTTGTGCTCATTGTCTTGTATAGAGGTGGTTATAACATTCCTAATTTGTGGAATGCTTTGTAAGAGATGCGCTCCTTTGATGGGTACAATGCTCTATAGAACTTGTCTTGCAATCTCCTTGTCTGACTCAAGCCGACATGTCATTGTACTTGTATGTTCACCAAGATGTCTTTGTTCTTCCCTCATTGCTCATTCCACCTCGGCTCTTGATTTAGCCATTCATTCCTTTTTGTACAAGGGCCGGAGTAGGTTATTATCTTTACTTGGCTTATGGTGATTGCCAACACCCCTTCATTTCTTACATCGATCATATTTTTGTTTGCTTGCTTTGGGCAATGAACGTCCTTATGATCTTCGGGTCCACACCATCTACACAAGTCCAGTGTTGACTTGATTGGTGGGGCAATTCCTTGCAAAATGACCCCACTAGTTACATTTCCAACACTAAACCATTGACTGACCTTCTTCATCGAATTGGATGCAACTACCACCTCTGCCCGTATTGTTCCAACATTGTGCATTGTTCCATTGGTTTCTATATCTGACAGGGGATGCACCTGAGGATGCTTTCATATTACCTTGGAGCTTTATTGGTGTGGTAGGTGGTGTTGATAGTTCTCCTTGGGTAAGGAGGACTTCAACACCCTTGTTTTTTAAATTGTAAGGGCAGCTTTTTATATCATGGCCATTGCCCTAATAGATTTCACAGAATAGTCTTCTCGGACAGTTGGCCTTGATATGCTCTTCTGTTTTACAAATGGTGCACCAAATATCCTTCCCTTTTGGTTCTTTTTTCAATTCTCTCATCATTTGGAGCATATCCTTCCAAAGGGCTCGAACAAATCCTAGTTCGTTGTCACTAGAGTTAGAGTCCTCATCTTCACTTTGTCTTCTTGTGTGCGAGGATGATGTTTTATTCACACTTTCTATGTCCATCGCTCTATTATAGGTATTGTGTATATGATGAAGGTGGAACTACCTTTATTTTTTTTCTTAGTGAAGGAACCAACTCCTCAATAAACCATTGGCTCGCTCCTACTCGAGCTTCCCAAGCAACTCCTGGAGTCGTTGATTGTAAGCTCGAACCATTTTGTGCTTACCTTGTCTAGTGTTATAAATTTCTGCTACAATTTCATTATCGTCCCTAAGTAGTTTGAATTTCTTTTCAAATGCTTATCAGAGGGCTTTCCATGTTGCTTTGTCAGTACTTGTTGAATTGGTATACCAATTGATGGCCATGCCCCAAAGGGTCACCGAGAAACATCTTAGCCACATCCGCTCATATGTCTTCCCATTGGCATTCCAAATGGCGATGCATGTATGACAATGCTGTACTGGATCTTCAGATCCATCACCGTAAATTTTGGTAGTTTTTGTTTTTTTGGTGATGGGGTTTGGGTACCCATTTTCGTGGGTATTGAGGTCTTCTATGATGGCCTTCCAAATATGAGATTCCTCCTTGGGATAGTCTCTCCCAGACATTCCTCTGCTTGACACGTGTCTTTGCACTTGACTCGTACTTCAACAATTATCCATGTGCTATTTTGCTCACCATTAGGTTCCCGCCTTGTGCTCTTGCCCCCCTTGAAGATTTTCTAGTTGTTCCAGCTGCAATGGTGTCTTTGGTATTGGATCTTTAATCAACAATTCTTCTATCACGTTGATATTATTTTCATAAGCATCTTGCTCATCTTCTATGAAAACATCATCTTCAATATCTTGATTAGAGATGAAACTTACTTCTTTCGTGGATTTTGTTGGACTTCCCACACATATCCGAAGCGGTAGGTGTCTAGCAATCTCCTCCCATTGTGTTGCTAAGAGTGGGAGAGGATGTTCCATTACTTGTTCTAGCACCAAGGGAACCTTGTCTTAGTTCCGGCTCCTACTCTGGATTATGCTTTGGCTTAGGCTTGGGCCTTAGCTTGGGTTTTGACTTTGGCTTCAGCGATTGGTTTCACTCTCTTGGTTTTTTGAAGTGGTTATTGATTGTACCCTGCTTCATTGTTCTTGTTCCAAGAGTCTAGTCGACCTTCTTTGTTCGATTTCCTCTGTTCTGCCAAGTTGTCTTTGTCCCCCTTTATTTGGTTTTAAGGGCATCGACATCTATATTCTGATCTCCCTTCCTCTTTACAACATTGCCTTTATGTGTGCCTTCGTAGGAATTGTTGTTTGTGATTCTCTCGGTCATGTTTCGTGTGTAGGTTTTGCAATATTATATAGTCCCTGGCAAGAAGTTATGGGAGATGGTCGAGGAGATGCTCTTGATCTGTAATCACCAATTTACCCGAAATGGAATCCCGTGGAACTTGAGTGCTTACAGCTTCCTCCTTCACGTGTTCTTGGACAGACAGGTCCCAAAGGTATTGTAGGTATTTTATGAGTTCTTGTTCTTGATTAATTTCAATCGCTTCTTCGATAGGTTGACCTGTTATTTCTCCATGTCGTTGTCGGTAATTTGGTTGTCAATCAGATTGTCAGTTTGACTTACTTCCATATGATTCGAGTTCTTTTAAGACAATGATGCCAAAATGTAGTATAGCTAAAGTCTACTGAGATACTAGACTAGAACAAATAGAGAACAATAATACCAGAACGTACCATGTATGTGCATCCACAAAGTAGTAGCTTTATATTCTGCAATCATAAATTTTCATACAAAACATTCATTCAGGGAGGACCTAATAGAAATGCCCTTTCCCCAACATTCAGTATGCTTCTTAAAGGACAAGACCAAGTGGTTGGCAGTTAACCCAACCATCACAACCAAGTAACTAATACTTTCTACTAACTATCCAAATCCTGATAAGACACTTAACAAAACATGCCAGCAATTCTAATTTCTTATTTATAAATGTTATTTCAAACTATAGTACACATTCGAGTTTAACTTGCTTGGTGTTGTAGATTTTTGTTGTAATTTTATTGTTGACTTTGAGGAGCTTGAATTATTTTTCAAATCCTTTCCATAAGTTTCCTCAAGAAGCCTTCACTTACTGGTGCATCCTTAAACCAATTGATGGCCACCCCTTTGAGCATGGTTGGGAATGGCTGCAACTAATGTTGCTTATCTATTTCCCCATTGGTAGTCCAAATGGCAATACAGGTTCTACAATGCCACACAGGGCCTTCAAGGCCATTACTAGTAAACTTCAACAACTTTTGTTAGACTTAGTGGTGGGATGACCATGGTTATTGTTCTTGCATAATTATGTGTTTACGCCTAAAGCGGCTCTTTGTGTATGATCCTCCTTCTTAGGCAGGTTTATATTTGGCATTCCTGTGCTCTCAGCATTGTCTGACACATCTAGATCCTTGACCCTTCCTTTAGCTTGAGCGATCCATACATTGCTTTTCTTGCTGCCATGTGTGTCTTTTTTAGTGCTCCCTCCAATTTGTCCTATAGGTTTCCATGATGTTCTTGGTTCAACCTCTTCAATTAATAGATCTTTAATGCTGTAAACATTTATTTCATATGCAAATCTCTTTTCTCTCATGAGGAAGTCATTGAACTTTGTCTCGAGATAAAGAATTCCCTTTGAGTGAGGGGGCTCGGTTCACTCTTCGATTGATTTTTATGCAACATTCACCAACCTAGTCTAGTCATCAAGCTTTGCAGTTCCTCCCTCTGGAAGGGGCAGTTTTCTTGCAATCTCCGGTTCCAACTCAACCCAACCTTGGTTTTGGCTTCGATTCCGATTGAACACTTCCTTGGTTTTGGATTTGGATTTGGCTTAGACTTCTACTCATGCTTCAACCTTGGCTTTCGCTTCAGATTTAGTGTTCACTACTGGTCCAAACTTGTCTTGCCAGATTATTGGAATTAGCTGCATCTCATAGCCTTTGTCTTCTCTATTGTTGTTTCAACAACTTGGTAGGCCGTTTGATTTCTTGGTCCTCTCCTCGACCGTGTTGACTTCTTCTACCGCCTTTGTATGAGCTCAATGGCATTAATTCCTTCTTGTTCAGTGTTAGTCTTCAGATTTTTCCTCTTCCCGACAACACCTCTCCTTGTATCATTGTAAAATATTTTGTTGTTGTGCTTCATGGTCACATTTGACACGAAGATGTTGCAAGATAATATAATGCCAAACGGGGAGTGCAATTTATCCATAATCGATCAACTTCTTTAGTCATGACCAAGATTGAATTTGCAGGCATCTGTTTCCTCTTAAATTTTTCTTTGATATGTTCATGTACTGAGAGATCCCAAAAATACTTGAAATCTCTTTGTTTCTTAGTCTCAATTGTTTCTTTAACTGAATGACCCATTCACTCCTCTATGCTTCCATCTTGTAATGTATCTTCGCCAATACTTGTTGTCGACCAATTTCACTTTTACCTGACTTCATCTTGACCCAACTTTGTAAAGGCAATGATGCCACCGAATGTTTACTGTCAATATGCTACTCTACCAAAGACTATTTGCAAAAATCTATTCACATGTGAAGAACACAACATAGAAGAATAACACATTGAATATAGGAATCAATTGCTTTATTCAACAAGATAGTGTATCGTATAATGCAATTCTTGGTTACAGGGAGGGCCTTTGCATCAACACCTTTGCCTTGACTTTGGACTTGCTTTTTAAGATCGAACAATTTCCGGTTTAGACACAACCGTCTGACCCAACCACACAACCAAAATATGATTAAAAAACAAAAATATGATTAAAACACTACCTAAACCGGAGATACAAGAATTAACAACATAACCACGTCAGCTAAAAAAACATATATTTTATTGTATGCTGGTAACAATACGTGACCGAATTAACACACTATCTAAGCTGTCAATACAAGAATTAACAACATAACCAAGCTGGTTCCAAAAACGAGTATTTTATTATACAATAATAACATGGTAACCAACTTAGCCAAGCCAACAATACAAGAATCAACAATATAATCAATTCGGATACAAAAACATATGTTTTACTATATGCTAATAACAATATCCACCCAATACCCTTGGAAACTCCACCCGATAATTTTGGGAGCCCCATCCCTACTCCATACTTAGAAACAAAGCTTTGGTGGACTAGGGAAAACCCACCCGATACTCTTGGAACCCCACCCTGTACAGTTTGTCCCAATGGGGGTGGGTTATGCCCCACCCATTGCACCCATTCTCCTTGGGAAAAGAGGAAGGAAATGATTTTTTACAGAACTCTCATTAGGAGGAAATAAAGGAAGAAAAAAATTATATTAGTGTCCACGAATGACCAAAGCAAGACACTAGGACTCAAAAGAACATTTGGTGACAATAGCAAGAGGGAGTGTAAACTGAGCTCCAATGCCTCAAAAAACACTAATGCTACAAGACAAGACTAGAAGTACAACAATAAAATATTGTAACTAACTAGACCTTGGAACCAAAATGTGTAAACTCTAAACATGTTCGAAAAGACAATGTCGCGTATTACAAACATTACAAATAAACAAGTTAGAAGAAGACCCATCGCGAAAGAACATAAAGATAATAGAGACCATGGATGGAGGGGAAATCTGGCCCTTATGCATCTCTGACTATACAGAAGATGCAGGCCTAGTATCCTCATTAACTACCAAGGAGAGGCCAATATTATCCCAGATAATTTCCATGGGATAATGGCCTGGACCAAGTGGGCCAAGATTGGAAATCCTAGGTAGCATAGAGAACGGCTCCCAAAAGTTCTCATCTCATCCATGGCCAATGATCCTTCAAAAGTAGAGAGGAAGTTGGTATTGTACAACTGTCCAGATATCCTGGAACAATCTCCCGAAGTACAGAGATACTGAATTAAAAAATTTCATTCTGCCAACAGATTATTAGTGACTAATGCAAGCTTTCAATTCGTTGAGATTTCCACACGTAGATACTGTAGATAAATTATCTGGAATAAACTGTGTTGCATTTCTTTTGAATTCTGACATTTAGGGTCTCTCTTCTAAACCCTTCCTCAGGGATAAATGATCGATCAAAGGTCCAAATTTTAAAAGCAAATTTTATTTCTAATTTTTGTTTTTAGAAAGGTTATGAACAATGGGTTGCCAATAGCCATCTTTTTCTTTTTTAGTTCTTAAGCTAAGATGCATTTTGATATTCGTAATTTCTTAGCATTTTATTTATTCAATAAATTTTTTTAATATAACTTAAGAATCTAAATATATTTATAATTTTTTATTTTTCAAACCTTTAAGTTTTAGTTTCACCTTATTTAATATTTATTTGATTAGCTCTTTTAGTATTGCCGACTCCACATTTTAATATTTTATAATTCTTAAACCATCATTATAATCCATTCATCCCTGAGGAAGGGTCTAGAAGATAGACCCAAAACGTTGGAACTCCAAAGGAATGCAACACAGTTTATTCTAGATACATTATCTATTCAAGCTTTGCCACATATGCAAAGCATACATCTTGAATTCTTCTATGCTGAAAATTTGTAGCGACCCTTCATATACATGATATAAAATGTATATGGCATTGAAATATGTGAAATAATAAACTATTGTGCACCAGAAAAGTAATTGTGCCAATGAGTTCTTATATCAAACATTTACATATTTTGGTTCACTCTTTTTTAAATATTATTTTTCCTCAATATTATTTAGGCTTTAGTTATTAGTCTGAGATCTTATATCGTTTGCATATAAGAGTCTACTTGAAAAATCAGGTCTACATTAATTGCTAGAAGTTTGTTCTTTGTAAATACAAGTGTGTAATAGATGCTAATTGTGTATGAAGGAAATGGCAATGGCAACGGTTCTATTGCACAGAATGACTGGCAAGGAGCATGGTGGCATGATTCCATTGACGGCTCCTCGGGTATGAATTGCTTTCTATGTTTCTTTAAGGATAATAGACAACATGGGATACTTAGTTTTTCTGTGATACGCTGGGAATATGCTGTTTAGTCTTCTATTTTTTTTATTTCTGATATTTATGAACATTTAGCATTAGTACACTTGAATCAGTCATTGAGAAGTCAGTATTACAACTAATAGTTGATTTACTATAGGTTGATAGCTATAGAACTCTCTTGGAATTAATTTCTGCAAGTCAATCTTGGGATAGAAAGGTTTGGGATCAAACATTAATACAATTCAACACTGCTTTTATTTTCAACTCTTTTTGATAAATCAGTAACATATTGCCTCCTAAATAATAATGTGGGGAATGTAATGTCAAAAATCGAAACATATAAGAGGGGGGAGAGAGTTCCAAGGAAAGATTACTATGTTCTATTCTTATGTTGAGTAGTTAAAGATATTACAAAACAATATGCTCATTAACTGCCAATACAACTGTGTAATGTAATCTATTTTCATAAGCATATACCAATTTAATGTAGACTGTTGTGTATGCAAAGCTGATTTGTTTGTTAACATCCTTTTTCTGGGACTCAATGCATCATCCTTCCCAAAAGACAATAGAACACTTCATTTTCAGATGCCCCATTTACTATGAGATCTGGGGAAGATATCACTGCCTCTACAGGTATTTAGGTAACACTATCTATTTTATTCAGATATCCAGACCAGTGGTGCCTGGCTCTTTATCTTTTGAGGCCGTCAACCTCTGACGCAGATCCCTACAGGGGGATCCTAGAGGCTCTAGAGCCTCCAATTTGATCACCTCTTTCTTCCCACCCTTCCAGGTGATTGGCAGCATGACACGCCCATTGGACACTGATACCTCACACATCAGAGCTGACAGATCAGTTAGGCACGCTTCTCTCAGCACACCACTACTACTCAATTTACTTAGATGCCCCAATTTGCTCTCCCCTAGCATCGTGGTTGTGCTCCTTTTTGTCAGCATGGCTTTGCCCCTTTCTGTCGACATGGATCTACTACTTTCCGGCCGTCCCCTAGACCATAGGCGCAGACTCATATTACAAGTTTATTTTCTACTACGGGAGGTACACTAGCCTTAGATGGGAGATTCTAGAGGAATTGCTTTACTTCCTCCTAGGATCTCCCAGCCTGGCCTCTTTGACATCGGATGCCTCGACGAGCACTATTAGATCATTTAACAGTGATTGATGATGGCTCAGAAAACTCCTCCACTTCAGACACAAACAAAGATATTTGATGAGGTTTACTTCTAATCTTCATCAACACATGCTTTGGGGGCTCTTGTTCACCCTTCATTGTTATTTGTATTGGTTTCATTACCGCCTATATTAGTGGCATACTGCTTTATAATGTCTTATGTTCTTTTCTTTTCCCCTTTATTTGGATTCTAGGATTCTCTCTTCCTAGAACTTTCTATTGTTAACTGTTGTATCCTCGAATCCCCTTTACCTCCTTTTGGTCATTTGTGGACATTAATATAATTTCTGTCTTTCTTTCTTTCTTTCTGCTTGAAATCAATCTCCAGATTACAAATTTCTCCTAGAAATTAAACAACACTTTATAGTCTCCCACATATATTTTAAAATATTCTTAGTTTCTAGATCAAGAACTTTCGAATTTCAGCACCTATAGATTATAGTTTTTTTCCTCTTATCATGCAATAGAAATATTTATCATACATTTTGTTTGCCTTTGTCTTGATGCTAGATGGTTGCTTTTCTCTTCACCTGTGTACATCCTTGTTCTAATGCTACATGGGTTATTAATAAACCAATTCACTTGCATATACTGTACATTCTAAACTACATTATTCACAAGCATCTGCACCAAGCTACCGACAGATTGATAACAGTAAATGTATGCCATAAGGAAGATTCTAGTGTTTCCAAGAATGTGATGCGAACAAACCTTTGAATAAGTTGTATATGGCGTGTTGCCATTCCCCAATATACTTTCCCCCTTGTATGCATAACATATGAGCATATAGATTTTATTTCACTGAATTAAATCAAACATTAATGTGTCTGAAATCGATTGTCAGTGAACTTAATTAAAAGGCTACTGTACATGATTTTTTTTCTTACAAAATTTCATCCCGTGCAATTTCGCCATATGAGCGAGGATAAGTGAATTTAACTGAAGCAGCAAGGAACTAAAAGTGACTCTCATAACTGATATCTGAGGCCTATGATAATAGATATATGATAAAAGTGACTACTCATTTGATTCATTGTTTGTATTGAGCATTCCACTTCAAGTCCATACAATTCCGCATGTTTAAAGGGGAAGTTGTCCAAAATGATGTCCGAATTAAATAAATCTCGCACAATCGAGTTGTTCACGATATAGACCAATGGTGTGTGCTCATTCCTTAGAATGAATGATTTAGGAAAACTGATTGTTAGATGGTTGGATCTGTTGGAGCATCAAGTAGCTAGAAAAAGGCCTTTAACGATTGAGGTAAAACAAAGATACTGAACACTTGGCTGCAGGTTTCAATATTGCATTCATGGAACAATTGAAGCAACCAAACTTGCAAAGACTACATGCATTATCCCACATTGACCTACAGCTCAGTCGCTATATCTCTATATATTTATTTGGACAAATAAGGCTTAAATATTCATGGTGGCTCTTTTAGTGCAGGTGACTTAGAGAATATGCAAGGTAAGGCCCAAATCTTGAGGAAATTGGATTAGAGTTTGGTCAGTGCTTGGCAGATTGGTGAGAAATTGAAAAAGTGCAGATTTAAGAGTGTGTATACTGAACAAGCATGCTTTGGCTCATCAACTACATAAAATTGCCTGCATGGTGGTCAGTGGTGGGGGATGAAGTTGCAAAGTGTACCTTGAGGGATATGCAAATATCTTATTCGTTGCTAGTTTACCAACCATCTAAAAATGATAAGTATAGTTTGGAGGGCACAAATGCTTCAAATGACACCTATAGGAAGCACTCAAATGAGAAGATTGGCTTTGAGTTTCCGAATAAGCAAGAATACTCAAATGTTGGATTGCAGTTGGAGGTCAGTGCCAGTGGGTATCAAGCTCTCAAAATTGGATAAGTGTTGGCCAACAAGTTGGTTGTCGGTGGTAAAATGCAATTGATGAGATTAGAGGAGCCAAAAGAAGAAATCATAGGAAGTTATTGAGCAAAGGAAAATGGCTTTAGTAGTGTTCAGAGGTCCATGAGTTTGTAGCATATTGCATAATGAAAAAAAAACCTAGTGTAAAATATCAATTATGCATCGATCTATTGAGCAATAAGTTTTGGCATTTAATGCACCAATTACCCATTTCTGAGTATGTGGTTCTAGTTGATTCTGAAATTAATGCACCATGTCACCGTTATTTCCTATAAATACCCTTCCATGTGCATGGTCAAAACTTGTTTTCACTCCAGTAAACTAGGATTACTTGTTTTCTTTTACCTGTGCCTTTGTCATGGACCATTTCTTGCGGATTTTCCTCCCAAAAGAATTCTGTGTTCGGGTTTTTTGTCACTTCACTTTCCCGCGGACAAATTGTCTATGAGAATTGTCTCTCCCCTCTATGCTTGTAAGGATCTTTGTCTTTTCCTTCGGACAAAAAGTCCAAAGGAATTACTTCCTCGGCTTTTTGTCCACTTTCAGAATTCCTCTTCGGACTTATGTCCTCGGACAAAAAGTCCGAGACTTTCCTCTTGTGATGTCTTCCGAAGGAACTCCTTCGGACAAAATGTCCGAAACATACCCTTCTAGAAATTCTGAAATGACCCTTCGGAATTTGTCAATTGAACTTTCTCGAAGGGCACATACCCTTCGGGATTTTTGTAAAAGACCCTTTTCTGCGGACAATTTGTCCGAAGCCTTTTCCTTTGTAAACTTTCTATCGGAATTGCCCTTCGGCATTTTGAAGTGTCCTCTCGGCATTTTTGACAGTGACTTTCCCAAAGGGCACATACCCTTCGGGTTCCCTGCTATGAACCTTCCCAAAGGGCACATACCCTTCGGGATTTTTGTAATGACCTTTTGGAAACTGAATGAACCCTTCGGCATTCCCCTTTGAAGTTTGTGAAGTGAACTTTTTGGAAGGGCACATACCCTTTGGGATTCTTGCCAATGTCCTTTCGCCTCCTGAAACTGCCCTTCAAGATTTTGCAAAGTGACCCCTCGGCTTAAAGAGATGACCCTTTGGCTTTTCCAAAAGACCCTTCTTTCGGACATCTCTCTCGCGGACAATTCCTTTGGACAAAAAGTCCGAAGGAAATGTCCCTTTCAGACTTTTTGTTTTTGAACTTCCTCGAAGGGCAATTACCCTTCGAGATTTCTGTATGTCCTTTCGGAATCATGATGTGATCTTTCCCGAAGGGTTGGCCCTTCGGGCTTCTCGAAATGAACCCTCGGACTTCTCATTTTGAATATTCCTGAAGGGTAGATACCTTTCGGGTTTCTACAAATGTCCCTTGGGAACTGTGACAAGCCCTTTGAAAAATAGGCCCTTTGTTGAGTACCCTTCGGGGAAAAATGTTAAAGCCATTCGGCCTTTCTGTAATGGACCATTCCTCTTGTATTTCCTTCGGACAAAAGTCCGAAGGAATTCTGTCTTAAGCCTTTTCAAAGTATCCCCTCGGCTTGGTCCAAAGGAATTATGTCTTAAGCCTTTTCAAAGTATCCTCTTCCCCTGTCTTAAGCAAAGTTTTGAATGATAGAGGTTGCAATTTTGACCTGTAGGGTCAAAATTGTCAACACATACC
This sequence comes from Torreya grandis, assembly GCA_037957365.1. NCBI lineage: Eukaryota > Viridiplantae > Streptophyta > Pinopsida > Cupressales > Taxaceae > Torreya > Torreya grandis. The sequence goes on along the minus strand of JARHVA010000099.1, from coordinate 7,035,980 downwards.
ACTATCCACTTCGATGATGATTGCACCATTGACTATGCTGCCCATCTCTCCCTTATTATGTCTAGGTTTTACTCCCTCTTCCCACCATCGATTCCATGTATGAGTTCTTACGTCAAGCCCTCTGGGACGTTGCCCTTGACTCTTGTCCCCACACTATTCATTGCTCCAAATCCCCTACTTGCTACATAGCCTACCCCATGAACTTGTGGTATGATGATGTATGTAAATCCCTTCATTGGAGACTTCGATTTGCTCTCACCCATGACCGTCCCTCGATACCCACCCTTCGTAGGGAGTACCATTGTCTTCTATGTCATAAGAAAAGAGAGTTTCTTGCATCTAGATGGCTTACACTCCTTGCTGATCTCCACCACTCACCTAAGACTATTTGGCATACTCTTCTCCCGAGAAAAACCACAACATCTGATATCATCCCTGAAACATGGGTCTCCTATGCTAGTTCCCTCTATGATGTTCTTGTCCATCCTACTGCCACTGCCCCCACCCCACCACCATCCTCCTCTGTTTTCTCCACTTCTTCCATCAAGAAAGCTATTTTGAAATTGTGCACCAACAAAGTAGTTGATTGTGAAGGTCTCAAATCCGAGTTCATCAAATATGGTGTGAATTCCCTTGCTTTCCCCCTTGCCACACTCTTTAATAAGGTGGTGTATTCAAATTTCCCTTAGACATGGTCCCATCACATTATTCACTCTATTCATAAGTCTGGAGATATCTCTAATCCTTGGCAACTATAGGACTATTATGATAGGGCATACATTTTCTAAACTTTATGCCACAATGTTAGACATGTAGTTGTCAGAGTACCTAGAAAGGAACAATCTCAGAACTAGGGGACAAACTAGCTTCAAAAAGGACTATTGGACTATTGACCACTTTTTCACAATTCAGGCTATTATTGAAGAAGCTTATCACAAGTCTTCCAAAGTCTTTTGCTGCTTTGTTGAATTCAAGAAAGCCTTTGACTCGGTTCTGAGACACCTGCATTTCAAGAAGTTGAGAGATACCGGTATTCTTGATTTTTTGATTACCGCCGCTTGGAGGCTTTGTGAGATAGTGCTTGGGCAGTTTGGTACTTCACACGGTTTTTCTGACTTTGTGAAGAGTACTATTTGGGGTCAAGCAAGGATGCCCTCTTTCACCGACACTTTTCAGCATCTACATTGATGAATTAGAGGAGTTCCTTTGGCAACATACTCATATAGATAATGGCTGTTTTTTGTACAAGGTGCTTACAACTATCCTTGTTGCTGAAGATGTTGTCCTCCTCTTACACTCTACCGAGGGTTTACAACGATAACTTGATGCCTTTGCTCATTTTTGCGAACTCCAATAGCTTGTGGTCAACCTTAGTAAAACTAAGTTATGATCTTCAATATCTCCAAGCGCTCTCTCTCCAAATTCCAATTTTTCTACAAAGGGGAACTTCTAGAGATCACATCAACTTACACTTATTTGGGGGTACAATTCTTTGGTCCATGCTTTAACATGAAGTCTGCTTCTCATCCATGCCTTGCAAGGGGTATGCCTCTCTTAGTATATTAGAATGTCAATGTTTTCAAATCTACTTCCAGGGCATTCCTTCCAAGTTATGTCTTTTTGATGCAATCATTAAACCTACAGTTTTGTATGGTTCAGAGGTGTGAAGACCTAGCTTGGGTGCCATTGATTGGGCCCGTATTGAGAGGGTCCAGACTCTCGTGTTACAACACATGATCTGTTGCAAGTGGATAGTTCCTCAACACATTGTCCAAGTTGAATTTTCCGCCCAACCGCTATGCCTTGATATTATCTTCATGCTTACTTTCTACATCCACAGACTCATGTCCCTAGAGGACTAAGCTTCTGGTTGTGAGAGATATCCACACTTAGCACTTTGCTCCTTAGAGAGGATTGCTTCACTAGTCCCCACCAGATACTGGCACTGTTGGTACTTTGAGACTAGGTTGCTCCTTTCTATTGGCATCTCTATAGATCGCCTACCCACTCTCATGTATTCTCTGGACACCCCCCTTGGCTCCTTCCCACAAAGGACATCATCACTAGAGTTGCCATAGAGGATGTCTATAGACGGTATATCTAGACCACCTGGATCTCCTCCCTTGAGCCGCTCAACCTCAAGTTTGCTTTCTACGCCAAGCATTTTTTAGAAGTAGTGGATGGTGTTATGTTTTGCCCTCACTATCTCTAGTGCATTGGTCCCATGGCATGAGGTTTATGCTTGGCTAGATGAGAGTGTGCTCTCACTAGCTACGGGTTGAAATAGATCACCACATTTTTCGTCTGGATTGGATTTGTTGTCTTTGCTCCCTCTAGGAGGTGGAGACCGAGTAACACTTCATTTTCAGACGCCCCCAATGTTACCGGTTCGTTTTTGGTTCTGGTGCGGGTTCAAAGAACCCGGTTCGTTGGTATGGCGATTTTTTTCCTTGGGTTTGTTATTGGGTTCATTCGTACAAAATATATATAAAAAATAAAAAATATAGAAATTCTAGCTTGATACATAGGAAATTAGTTGCATTGTCATTAACCACTAAACAAATAGAGATAAATCATAAATGATAAGTTGATAATGATAAATAATAAGTATAGCCATTAAACAAAAATGATAAAATGATAAATCATATATATTAAAATATGAATATCAAATATCAAGATTCAAATATCAATAATTATCTTGTGGCTGTAATTAATTACAAGATGCATCAAAGTTCAAACTATAAAAGTCAATTTTCAGTCATATTGCTCTTCATCGAGAGCATCAACATCATCATGATATTGTGGTTCTTTAGAAGTAGAACCACATGGACTATCTGCACTGCCACTCCCGCTAGCTACGTTTTGTGTCATTGAAGCCGGACTGCCAATGTCATCTAATGAGAAGCGGGATATGCAAGCATTCAAGTCAACAACCTCTGGATCTATATCCCAATGCTTTGACGTCCCCTCCTTGTACTCTAGGTTCTTGTGTGATAGAAGACGCAAATTAGAGTGTATGTAGACCAACTCCTCGGCCTTTTTAGTTGCGAACTTGTTGCGCTTTTGTGAGTGAATGAAGCTATATGTGCTCCAATTCCGCTCACAGGAAGATGAACGTGCAACCTATATTCAAATTTAAACATAAATTTAAAATTTTTAAAAGAAAAAGAAAAACTTTAAAACTTAAATAATAAATTTAAAAACTTAGAAAATACAAAACTTACCTGTGACAAGATCTTGATTGCAAGAGGTTGGAGGTTTGGTGATCCTTGGCCATGAAGGTACCACCACATAGGACCATCCTTCTTGTATTTGTCCCGAAGAGCACCAAGACTATGACCTTGAGAAGTAATGAAAGCCCGAAACTCGCTTGTAACCATGTCTTCTATTTTGGGATCAGGGAATATCCTAGACATTGCCAATTTGTACCCTTCAGCCACTTCGACATCCCTATATGGTGCCACCCTCGGCAAATAAAGGATCTCCGTGCTATAGAAATGAGGAGTCCATGCAAATACAAGGAGATGTAGCGGGGTGTTTATTTTGTTCCACCGCTCAACAAGGATAAAATGCACTTGTTTGAAAAATCTCTCCTTAGGATCTTGCTCTTTTTCATTAATGATGAATTTTATTTTCTCAATCATTGAGTCTATGCCATCATATATTTCTCCCAAACATGGGTGATCTATGTCAGCAAAACGGATAATACTCATGATGGGCTTAGTGAAACTCAATAAATAATCTACATGGGCCCACCAATCATCATCTAGGATCAAGTTTTTCACTCTTTGGGCCCACTCTTTGGTCGCCTCCCTCCATACACCCCACAAGTTGTTGATGACCATATTGCTAAGTGCTTGTCGCACTCTCACAAGTCGTCTCAAGACGATTGTGTGAGAAGCGAATCTAGTCGGAGCAACCTATTACAAAATTAAAAATATAGTTTTACAAGTACTAGATTAAAAAATAAAAAAGTTATAGTTTTAAAACAAAAATAAAAATACTAAAATAAAAATACCTTCAACAAGTCCAATGTCGAGAAGGATTTGAAAATGGCTTGAGAGTGTTGATGGTTGGTGACAAATATTTGAATTTGCTCAGCATCATCATACACTTGTTTGATCTAGTCAATTTGCTTCCCCATCTTTTGCAACATGAGGTTGATTGAGTGGACAACACAAGGTGTCCAAAAAATGTTTCCATATCTCGCCTCCACCAACATCCCCGCAACCTTGCAATTTTTGGCATTATCCATTACAACTTGGATAACATTTTCAGGTCCGACCGCCTCAATGGATTCGATGAGGATGTTGGCAATGAACTCTACATCCTTCACACACCCTTCACAATCAATGGCCTTCAAAAACATTGCCCCTTTAGGGCACATTGCAAGCACATTGATCAAAGGCTTGTTTCTTGCATTTTTCCATCCATCAGAAACGATGGAGACCCCTGTTTCAGCCGATGATTCTTTAATTGGCTTCAAAAAATCTTCAACAATTTTTCTCTCCTTCGCCAATAAAGAAGTGCGGACTTTTTCAAACCCTGGGCCTTTGTAATCTTTTGGGGCCTCATTGATTGCTCTCACGATTTCTTGCCAATATGGTGATCAAACCACATTGAAAGACAATCCATTTGCATATATGCATCGTGCAATTCTCTGATCCGCAATCTCCTTGCTCTCATTATGAAAAGACCTATCCAATGGTCCTCTTGTTCTTTTGTTTGGAAGAGAAGCCTCTTCTTGCATAGGGGGTGCTCCCAAAAATGGATGTCTTCCAACGGGCACAATCGGAGAACTGCCAGTAGAACTTGTGGAAACAGGTGGCTTCCCTGATCCATTGCCTTTCTTTGCTAGAGGGTGATTGAGTCTCATGGCATGTGCGACATCTGCATCTTCTTGTTCCTTGATGAATTCAAGGATTTTTGAATGTGGCAATGGAAAGTTAGTCTTCCCTGTGCAAAATTTGATTATAAATGTGACATAAATGTGCTTTCATCCTGAAGTATGAGCTTGTGAATTGAGAATCACAAATATTGCATTTCCAAATATAGACCCCACCACCTGAAACTTGGTCTATCAGTGTTGTATATTTCCACAATGGTGAGTGTGTCAAGTACATTTTGTGTTGCCTTTAGCCGGTGGAGGAAGAGCTACGAGACGTTGTAGCAGTAGTATATATAACTACAAGTTAAAAAACAAACACAAAATAAAAAAAAAATCAAAACAAACCCTAGGGCAGCAGATAGAAACTAATAAAAATTTAAAAAATGACAAAAAAATAAAAATAAAACAATATAAAACTTACGTTGACAGCAAATGGCTCCTCAATCACTGTAGGCAAATGACTAGAATGATGCTTGATGAAGATTCAAACCTACAACAACAATGGAGTTGAAGTATGCAATGAGAAATACAAAAAAATAAGAGCCAAGTGTTTTTCCTTTTGTCACTTTGTTCTTCTCATTTGTGTTGAAGTATGCTTTTTGCTTTTGGCTTTTAGGGTTGAGGAAGGTGTTTTTAATTATTTAATTGCATTGGATTTGGCGAAAAAGGGAACAATTTTTTTTTTTTGGCAGCTTTTGCCCTTCGGCGACTGCAGGTTCGCTGCCCCAATGCCCAGGGGCAAACCCTGGGCATTGGGGCAGCGAACCTGCAGTCGCCGGAGGGCAAAAGCTGCCAAAAAATGTTTTTTTTTTTTCCCTTTTTCGACCCAATGCAATTAAATAATTAAAACCCAGGGCAGCGAACCGAACCCCGGACCTGAAAGGGGTTCGAACTGGGGTGCCCAACACAGCCCAAAAGCCACGAATCGGTAACGTTGGATGCCCCATTTACTATGAGGTCCAGGGATGATATCACAGCCTCTACAATGACTCAACCAACTTTCTATTTACTTTCTTTAGATGCCCAGACCAACGGTGCCTGGCTCTTTATCATCATGAGGCCATCACCCTCCGGCTTAGATCCCTACAGGAGGAGCCAAAAGCTTTAGAGCCCCTATGTTGATCACCTCTTTCTTCCAACCCATCTAGACGATTGGCAGCACTAAGCGTCCCTTGGACACCGGTGCATCACACATCAAAGCTGATAGATTAGTCAAGGGGTGCTTCTCTCAACATATCATTACTTCTTAGAGGACTCAAATCCCCCATCTTCCTCTCCCTCTGCACCATGGATTTGCTTCTTCCGCCCCGAGACCACAGGGACACACCTAGATTACCAATTTCCTTTGTACTATGGGGAACTTTTGTTTGCTTGGATTCACGAGTTCCTTTCCCTGACCACAAGGGAATATATGTAACACAACATGCCATTGGACTATTTTTGAATGCAAAATATTCATAGTCAACATTGGAGGGGCACTTTATTTTGGACAGTTCATATGACCTGAGTTGGCCATTAGGATGCTAGTGGAGACATCTTGATATCCCTCTAGTTGAGGCTAAGGATGACAATATTGAGCGTTGTGAAGTGGCGAAAAAAGGGAAGCCGATAGAGCTGCCCAATTTAGAGGAGGATGAGGGCGAAGGTTCTAATACGGAGGAGGAGGATGAGGACGATTGTGGAGACACAGTTGGGGTGCCAGAATCTCACACCACTACTTTTTATCTCTCCCCTTTCTTTGAGGAGCCTAAGGGTTTTTCTTAGCCATTGGCCTTGCTGATCGTACCTCCATCTGAGTTGGTCAGTCACTTCCTTGCCTTTGGAGGATGACAGGTAGCATATAGAAGACTGGTTGAACCAGCTAGGTGACCCAATTAATTCAGACTTGGATATCCCAGTGAGCCCATTCTAGCCTTAATATTTGACAATTTAGAGCCCGAGGGAGAACATGTTTAGTTGGGGGTTAACACAAAGTTGCATTTAGAGGCATGCCCTTCTGAGACTAGTCCCATTGATTCTCAAGCTCATGATGTGGTTGTTCCATTGTTGCTTCCTAGTTCGAATAGTACCTATCCCTACATGATCTTGTCTCAATTTTTTCAGGCTATGGGACCCATGGTCCAAGTACTTAATGAAATTTTCAATGTGGTCAGGCATCTTGATGTTACAGGTGGTTTATCACGGATACAAATGATTTTGGATGAGGCAGTTTGCATATAGAAATTTGTGCAAGAAGGGTGTCACCTAGAGTTCACATGGATCTATCTTCGTAGAGGATGGTCATAGCATAACACCCCCGAGATGCATGACTAGTGGCTGCCCACTCCAATTCCTCATACTGTTTCTTCTCCTAAGCAAAGTGTGTTAGAGTCCCTATGCATCATTGAATTTGTTACTTTAGTCATCCATGTGCGAGAACATCGGTTAGAGGATGAGGACATTACTACCAGAGAGATTGCAGCCCTGAGGAGTCAATTAGAGGATCAACACGGCCACTTCCAGGACCAGCTCATCCAACAAACTCAGCTTACGCAGGCACAGATTTGGAAGGTTGCTGAGTGTGAGCAAGAGCCCACACAAATGAAGGGCAAGTTACACAACGCTAAGCAAGAGGTCATTCACAGGAGGGGTAAGATGTAGGAAGTTGTGCTTATGGTGAAGCAGCTACAACATCACACATTTGAGGTCATACCCTTTGATTCAAACTTTAGAAGCTGCAAGCATCTTCTTCCGGCTCACCTTCAGTTGGAGCTTCCGCACCTCCAAAGATGTCTTCCTTTTCCCCTCCTTGAGTTGATTTGGTATGGTTACGTTGGAAGGGACTCCAACATATCTAAAAGTTGGGGAAGGGAGGGGCACGGAGGTAATGTAGACCATCATTATGAATAAATGTAAATGTTTTGTAGAGCCGACTGTGTTATGTTAACCTTTTCTCAGCATTAGGTAGTGATGTAATGGCTTATGTTTGGTTGTGCTAACCAGCAACCATTGTGTCTTGGCATTCAAATAGCATGTTACATGTTGGGGTAAGGGCACGGTATATCAAGGCTTTTCTGTACCAAAAAACCTGTATTGAGCACTACCCATGAAATAAAGCTGTGATTACTCTCATGTTCTTGTACGCTGCATTGTGGTATGTATTTACTATTCTGTGATTGATGTTCCTGTAGTAGTGTACTTTGTATAATAAACATCTATGTTCTGAACTTAACAGATTTACATAGTCCAAATATCTCAATATGAAGACACAATGTGGTGGAAGGTGGAAAGACAAAGGATGACCTCTCCTCTTCCACAGTTTGGCCTGGATGGCTGTGTAGTGTTATTGCCCACACTCAGAACAAACAAGCACGAATCTTCACATCCCAGCTTGGTCAGTAGTGAACTCGGTCAATTCGATAACAACTTAGTGCCTTGTCACCCATCTTCAGGTTTTCAGTAGCTTGCTGTTGAAACCTTATCATCTGCATATTGTAATGAAATTCTTGTTTTCAGTATCTTGTTGTGGAATCTTGATATTCCTAAGCTAAGTACCATGGATTACATTGCTTAAATTGAGTTCACCTTATCATTGAAGGTTCCAAGGTAATTACACAATTCAGAACCAATACATCAAAATTATTCCAGATCATTTTCTTCCATGAAACTAGATTCCCAAACCAGTAACATCGGCAACGTAGAGAAGATATTACTTGTCCACAAGCTACAAATAGTTCTGGGGGAGCAACTACAAGTCAAACATCCACATTATTGAGGACGACTTTATATATGCAATATTCTGTATATTGCAGGGAACAGAAGATATCGATATTTACACTAAGGGTATGGAGGCCATTGAATATATGGAAGGATGCTATATAAAGGAAGGACTTTACATTCAACAGTGATTTTGACTTTATGGGATCTCCTTACTGATTACAAAATGGATTAGTGACAAGATTCTGAAAATGGGCTTTTCAAGACAGATTGTTGAAGTGCAGAAATGGATTTGAGATAATCTCAAACCATCCAATGCCCTTTTTTTAATAATGGTCAATTATATTATATAGAAGGAAATATGTACATAGTTTCACGTCCTTGTGGTATGTCAAGGATTCTGAAATATATGGCTGTTGTTTACAAGAACCTTTGAAAACTCAACAGACATTCAGAAGAGGGGTATAATAACTAGGACCTTACAGCATCAGACTATTCATGTACATCATGTTAACTGCATATCTACTAGACATTACTAAAAGTGCCCATTCTTGATAAACTGCAAAAAAAAGTCATTCATATAAATTCATGAGGTGTTGAAGCCCTCTGCATTTTTTCTGAAGATTTTTAACACAAAAAAAACGCTATTCTTTATTTTAGTATGACATCTCATAGAGATTGATGTGCATTAATTAGATGGCCAGCTGATCTTGCTTACAATGCTCTTGGTGGGAGACATAGGTAGTTGTGTGTAGAGGGTTCCTCAGGTTCTAGTGTTTCATTATGTGCCGACTAGTTGAAGCTAGCAGGTTGCTGGGCTGTGTGGCAGAAGATAATGCCTGGTACATTTTCCATTTTTGTTGTTGTTGTACCTGAGCTATCTCCCGGTGTTGCTTGATGTTTTCGGGGCAGATTGTTAGCACTAGGGTCCTTTTCTTGAGAGCTTCTTTGAACAGGATATCATCAATGATCTAAATTTTCTAGCGATGTTGATTTGCACACATTACAAGGTGGTGAAAACACTTATCCAGCAAAATATACCGAATGCGTGGTTGTTCAATTTTCTGATGAGGGATTTTATGCTCATATCAATTGATTGGAATGTAGTTGGGTTGTTGCAACTCCGAAGAATGGCTATGGGGTTCTACCAGTATGCGACAATGCTTCTTGAAAGCCAGATGTGTTGGTCTCAGTCGGGATTTCAGCATGGAGCACTATGGTCCAGTTTATGAGAATTGCATCTGATGTCAAAGTCTCGTTCAAACTGCGGAACAGAGGAAGTGCTGGAGATGCATGCAGGAGGGGCGACGCCTTGCTTCTTGTTGGTGGATGGAGAGTGAAGGGGTTGAGGGGGGTGGGGAAGACTTCATACATGGGAGAGACTATTACAAAACTTACCAAGTGGCTGGACGTGTGTAAACAGATGGGGAGACCTTGGGGGCAATTTGGCTCGTACAAGAGATATTGCATTTAGATTTCCATGTTGCATGTTCATTGGGTTTGAAGATATGATCTGTACCTTGTGGACTACTGTGCTGAATCGTTGATCATGCTGCATCTGAATCCCTAACTGCTACATCTGAGCTCCCTACTGCTGCATCTGAATTACCTTGTCCATGATGTTTAATGGGTTATGCTCCATGACAGCAGGTCTAGTGGATTGATGTACAGCTGCCAATCCAAACACCTGAGAGTTTTCAGGAGCTTTTTTCCCAAAAATGGATTTTTTAGATGATGTACAGCTGTCAATCCAAACAGTTGAGAGGCTGTAGGAGTGTGTTCTCCTGAAAATAGTAAATTTGTTAACCACCCTGTTTTGGTGGATTAAGAGAATGTAGCTGAGTAGGATTATCTTATTATTAATAAGAGATTGCTAGAAATAGCTGAGTAAGATCAATACATCTATAAGATTTTTCTAGGGACCCAATCCCTGCTATAAGTATAAGCTTTTCTGTGACAATTCAGTACAGAATTCAACTTTTAAACACAGTTTATACATTTTTCTCTCTTTACAATAGTTACACAATCAATAAAAAGCACAATTTCTTCATTCGGCATACTTAACTTCAAGTTTATTTCTCACAAATTTCATAAGTTTGTGTATCTACTTCAATCCATCAGACCAAAAAGGGAGTGCTCACCTCCCAGCCATGTGATGTCATCAGGCATCCAGGCATCTCATCAACCCTTGAACCCAAGGGGGATTCTCAAATACCCAAAAACAAATTCAAAAATACCCAATGACCTAAAACATAGGTTTGAAAGAATTGGTTGTAGACACATTGACTTAAAGTTTAATAAACACAATCACATAGCAAACAACCAAGCACAAATCCAATAAGAAGTAATTTGCAGGATTTACCCTCTGTAAATTTGCAGGCATCTAACATCTAAAATCTAAAACCTTAGGGGAGCCAGCATACAGCTCTACTCAATCCCAAGCTCCACCTAAGCCCCTTCCATCACTCTTAAATACACGCCTACATTTACAAGTATTTACACATACTATCACCAAAATTTATTCACACATTTTCATAACATTACTCAAATTCTGCATATGTTTTCAACATAGAAAAAACCCGACTGCTGCACATGTTTTCAACATAAAAATACGTAAATACTGCACATGTTTTCAACATAAAACACCCAAGTATTGCACATTTTTGCACAGGGTAGCAAATACAAAACCTACGTGGAAATACTTCAACAAGATTTTTTCCATACTTGTTCTAAGCTCCTGCAATTTTCTATCTACTTCCTCCCCTTCTCTTCTGTTGTAATTAGCATGCATGAATGATAGAGAAGAAGGTGCAATAAAATAATATAGGTATAAGGGGGAGTGGGCTGCTACATTATGCAGCCATTCATGGTGGGAAAAGTGTCCCTTCCAAACCATGTAGCTCCACCCCTTCCCACACGTCCTAGAAGGCTCCAATCTTGAGTAGTGGGCCTTCTAGAGATTCTCCATGGCACACAAGTCAAGGCTAGTCACTTGGACAGCTAGGAATATATCTTTTGGGAGTTTTCAACATAATTTAAAAAATTCATTTCCAAGGTCATACGGGTTCCAAGATCCTTGGAATGGAGTCAACTTCATACATGGCTAGGCGGGTGTTAGAAATGTTTAATTAAGAGATTAGGTGGCTCGCTAACCTATGGTTGTTAATTCATAAGAAAAATATCACAAGACGTTCAATGATCCACACATGCACGACATAGATAAGGGTAATAACATATATGCTAAGCACGTGGTCCAATGTCACATCTAGGATAGGAACAAGTCACTGGGTCCATGGTCAATCACCCTTATTCCCTTTTCTGCCATCAAATATCTATCACCTATACACTCATTGCACTCGTAAAAACGTTCACACATTATAAAATATGATATAATCATGATGAAATAAAAGCATCTACAATACGATCATATCAATTTATGAGCCTTGTTGCAGTTGCATGATCAAGGATGTATGTATCATAAATAGATCCCAATAAGAGAACCAACTAGAACTCCAACACTGTTGTGGCGGAGAAATATCACATGTAACAGGAAAAACCCTATGTTAGGGGAAAAAATCTTCTATTCCCCTAATCATGGTCTTTCGGCAAGATATAATGTAAAGAAAGCCAACAAGCAACCCTTGGGGCCCCAAGCTTCTCCTTCGCGTCCATGGATTCTACAACAAGGTTTACAATAAGATATATAGGATAGAAAGCCAATAAGTAGTCCACAAAGCTCGAAGCTTCTTCTTCGCAAGGTATAAAGGAAGGGAAGCTAGGATGCAGCCCCCAAGGCTCCAAGCTTCTCCTTCCAAGCAAGTGAAAACATGAATACAACTCGTAGTAGGAATACCCTATGCTAGAGGAACATTGTTTGACTTGTGATTCTATTCTCTATTTGCTCCATTTGCTATATGACCAGAGGGACACTTCTTTGGTAGGAGAACCCACTGCTTGGAGGAAGGTTCCAGTTTGAGGCATTGACAATATGCATGTTGATTTTTAAGAACGTGGGAGGAGAGTCAGTGTTGGGCACCATAACCCCCTACTCTCCTTCAGCTACTAGAAGAACCATCGCAACCCTCTTGGCTCCAAGTTACTCCTAGGTATCACAGTAGTATAGTTCATGTCAACATCTATACATGTTATTAGAGCAGTGACTAATAACGCACGTGAATGTGACGGTGCAATCTACTACGAAAGGCTGCACGAATTATTTAGAGCCAACTCAAACAATCACATGGTTAGTCTATACAAAAATTAAACAACATATTAAGATAACTCATAATCATGTTTCATATCCATAGGAAGCATGAACAATAACTATGAATGCTAATCATCATACATCCAAATAGCTCACGACTAATCCTGCTTAGAGGAAGGTTCCAGTTTGAGGCATTGACAATATGCATGTTGATTTTTAAGAAGGTGGGAGGAGAGTCAGTGTAATGCCCCCCTTTTCGAACTAGACTTGGGAGGAGACCCTTAGCCTTTCCGTTCCCAAGGGCTAAGAAATTTAGAGACAAAAAGGGGAACATTTGTGAGCTTCAAAAGCATTTTTATGGAAAAACACTTTATGATCTAATTTTGGGACCTTTTTGAGGGTCATGGGCACTTAAAGCCTAAAGTGAATTTTATATGGAAGCTTTTATATATTTTTTTAAAAAAAAGAAAAAGGTAAACTCTCCCTCCTAATTTTGGGCGCTACACTTGGAGGTTGGGTATAAAAGGCAAGGAGAGGTTCATTTGGAAGGGTTATGCATTTTGAGTATTGAATTGTTGACCAAGTATATTAAGCTTGTTCACCATAACTTGAGGACGAAAACCATTAAATGTGCCAACGGTTTGGAGATGAAAATCCTCATTCTTTCATTAATGGAGGCTCTATTCAAGGGTTGTAATTGTGCTTCAGATTTACATGGTTGCATGCAATTGGTCTTACAAAGGTGTTTTGGAACACCACCTTGTACGGAAGATTGACGAGCACCTTTGAAGCTTGGTGATTGTATTTGTGTAGGTAAAAGAGGTGAGCAAATTGCTAGGAGAGTTGTGGTTGGTCTTGGAAGCCATCCCTAGGGTGGCAAATTGGTTGGAGGATTGGTGACCCCTCTCTAGAGGACTATTTGGCTTTGAAACCCTCTTCTAAGATTGAGGTATTTTTAACAATTTATTCCAGCTTGGTGAATTATTTGTGGACTAACTTGCAGGGTTTGAGGGCCACTCTGTGCCCTAGAAATATTTAGAAAATTATTATATTATTTTTCTCAAGTGTGGCGACTTCTTTGGAGGGGTTTCAAGTAGATTTGAAGGAGAAAATACAGCTGTACCAGCATTTAAAAATCAGAATAATTGCAGGGGTAATTTTCAGCCTTATTGCTATTTCTACCTTGCCAAAAAAGGTACTTTATTTGAGTTTCATATTCAACAATTTTTGGGCTACATTGGAGTGTGTTTTGCTTGGAATTTGGTCATTCTTTCCAGCTAGGGTTTGCTGGTTTTTGGGTTCAGATTTCAGATTGATTTCAATTTAACATAAGCGTTTGTTGAAAAACCCCTACTTTGTTTATTTGTCCCATTTGGGGACATCACAGTGGTATTAGAGTCATATCTTGGCTATCTGTGGGATTCAAGGCTTATGTCAAACAATGACATGGATAAGGTTAGGGTTGAGAGTCTTATTCAAGCCCAAGATCGTGAGAATCAACTCCTCGAAGTGAGGATCAGCTTTTGGTTTGTTGGGATCTAATGGAATATTATGATGACTATTTGACACATACACCCCGATTCAGAAGGGGAAGGAGCTTCAGAGAATGACTAGCATTGAAACAAGGAAAAGGGCACCATGGGCATGTAGCCATACATGACGATTTGGGGATAATAGTTCTCCCAACTTTTGACGGGGATCCAGGGATTTCAATGAGGGCTTGGGTGGACAAGGTAAATGAATACCTTGACTTCAGGCCTAGGGGTAGAAAGGAGGCTCTAACTTTCATCATCCAACATTTGGATGGGGTTGCCCATGAATGGTGGCATCGTGGATGGGATGCACAAGGGCATAACATCATTGGAACATATGAGGAGCTTTTTGAGAGGATCATTGAGGAGTTTGGTAAGAAGGTAGAGCCACCAAAATCAAAATTACTAACGGCACCAAGCAGGGACTTCCAATTGTATAAAAGGCAACCTTCAAAACAACTAATTGAACCTAGTTTCCAATTATACAAGGGGCAGCCACTCCACGACTTTGCTGATCATAAAAAATCTGTGGTTATCAAGCAGCCAAAAACAAATTTTCAGATTGGCACGGATAGTTCTTTGCATGGGAAGTTTGAACATCAAAATTCAGTAAATTGTGGGCCTCTTATGACAGGCAATCAGCTAGATTCAAAATCAGAAAATTCAAAAAATTTTGAGGCATGTAAAACTGAAATTGAGGGGCAGCCACCAAGGGAAGGACAATTAGAAAATTTAGAGAAAAAATAAGAGAATATGAAGGTAGGCTAAATCGAATTTGAAGACCATCTGCACATAAAAAAAGAGGATAGCCAGCAGGTGCCAAGGAAAGGGATAATTGCTACAGTATCTGGTGCTACTAGATGCCATGCTTTCCATGTGAAAGGGACCCTTAGCAAAAGGGTGACCATGCTAATGGATAATGGAGCCACTCATAACTTCATAGATACTAAAGTGGTTGCAAGACATAGGCTGCTCACCAAGGAAAATGGTGGATTTAAGGTAACCATGAGGGATGGCTCCTCCATTCCATGCACTTCCATCACCTTGGGATTGAAACTTGCCATGGGTGAATATGCTTTTGAAGGTGAGTTCCATGTGATAGACCTTGGGGAGTTAGATATTGTGCTTGGGTTTCAATCCATTGGTGAGTACACTCATAATTTATAGGAATCAAAACTGAAATTTATGGCAGCCAACAAGGAAATTGTTCTTAATGGCTTAAGCAATGGGACACCCATGTTGGTGACCTCCAGAAGGATGGAGCAAGCTTTCAATAAAGGGCAGATTGCATGGGCAACTAAGTTATTTATGCATGATACAAGGTCTGGTTCAAATCAACAATTGCATCACAAGGATGTCCAAGTCATCTTAGATAGACACAAGGGAGTGTTTGGTGACATACCGCATGGGCTGCCCCTGGATAGAGGGTTTGAGCATATAGTTGAATTGGAGGAAGGCACAAGAGCAGCGATCACTACCCCCTATTTCCATCCACGTATCTACAAGGAGATTGTGAAGGCCAACCAAGAGTTTCTTGGGATGGTGCACATAAGACCTAGTTCTAGCCCCTTTGCTTCTTCGGTGGTGCTTGTGAAGAAAAAGGATGGGACCACGAGGATGTGTATTGATTATAAATTGTTGAATAAAAAGACCATCAAGAATAGGTATCCAATACCTAGGATTGATGAACTCATTGATGGGCTTCATGGGGTGGTTTACTTCTCCAAAATAGACTTGAAGACCGGTTACCACCAAATTTGTGTGAGGGAGGAAGATGTGCAAAAAACGGCTTTCCATTGCCACTATGGGCATTATGATTTTTTGGTCAGGCTTTTGGACTCATCAATGCTCCTACTACATTTCAATTTTGTATGAATCATATTTTCAAACAACATTTGAGGAAGTTTGTGCTGGTATTCTTTGATGACATATTGGTATATATCAAAACTTAGGAGCATTTGTGTCATTTGGATATTGTGTTGGGAATGTTAGAACAACAAACCCTCTTTGTAAAAAAATCCAAATGTGAGTTTGCTACTTCCGAAATTTTCTATTTGGGACATGTAATTAATGTTCAAGGGGTCCAAGTGGACCAACAAAAGATTCAAGCCATACTTGATTGGCCACCTCCCACTACTATGACTCAATTGAGAGGGTTTCTTGGATTATGTAGCTATTATCGGAGGTTTGTGAAGGGTTTTTCTCAACTTTCTGCCCTCCTTACAAACTTGACAAGGAAAGGTGCCTTTGTGTGGTCCCAAACCTCTTTGGAAACTTTTATGAGACTCAAGGAGGTGATAAGTTCTTGCCCCGTGCTTGCTGTTCCATATTTTTCAAAGCCTTTCACATTGGAATGTGATGCTTCAGGAGAGGGGATAGTCGCTGTCCTAATGCAAAAATGACATCCCATTGCTTTTGAGAGTAGAAACTCAAGGGGAAAGGAAAATTTCAATTTATGACAAGAAAATGTTAGCTATTATGCAGGTTTTGACCAAATTTCGCCAATACTTGATTTGTGGAAGATTCATAGTCAAAACAGATCACAATAGTCTCAAATACTTCCTCACGCAATTTGATTTGAATGATAGGGAACAAAAATGGGTGATCAAATTACAATCTTATGATTTTGATATTGAATATGTGAAAGGTAAAAATAATGTGACTGATGCTTTGTCAAGAAGGGCCTTATTTGTGCTCCTTGAGTGAATTAACTGCAGATTGGAGGGCTGTAATTATAGCCGAATATGCAAGGAACAAGTGGGCTATAGAGATTTTGGAAGGTAAGATGATGGACAAAAAATATAAGGTACGTGAGGATATGATTTTTTTATAAGGGCAAAATTCTTTTGACCCCTCTCTCCAAGTTGAAACATCAAATTATAAGGGCTGCTCATGATGATACTATGGCTGCTCATCAAGGATACTTCAAGACATACAAGCGGGTGAGAGAAAGATTTGCTTGGAAGGGCTTAAAGAGATATTCTATCACATGTTTGTGAGTGTGTGGTGTGTCAAAAGAATAAAGGGATGGCTACATTTCCAGCAAGACTCTTGTAACCTCTTCCTATTCCCCACCAAAATGGGAGAGCATATCCATGGATTTCACCACGGGATTACCCATATCACAAGGTAAATGTGGAATTTTTTTAGTGGTGATTAGATTGACAAAATATGCTCATTTTTTGCACTTCCAGCCAAGTACAATGCTCCTTATATAGCAGAAATCTTTTTCAAAGAGGTATTCAATTTGCATGGATTACCCAAAACTATCATAAGTGATAGTGACAACAAGTTTATGAGCCATTTTTGGCAAGAGCCTTTTAAATTGATAGGTACGGAATTGCTTCCAAGCAGTAGTTACCACCCCCAAATGGATGGACAAACTAAGATCGTCAATAAGTGGGTGGAAGGGTACTTAAGGAACTATGTTTTGGGGCAGCAAACAGGTTGGAATAAATGGCTGTACATAGGGGAATTCTGCTACAATACCTCCTACCACATGTCTAGTGGTATGTCACCTTTTAAAGCTTTGTATGGATATGAAGCTTTTTTATTTTTTGATCTAATTTTGGAGGATAGTAGGGTAATCGGGGCTGTTGATTTGGTACAACAGAATTTTGAAATTTTGGACCAGCTCAATAAGAACTTACAACAATCACAAAATCAACAAAAGCTTTATGCAGATCAGCATAAGGTGGAGAGACAATTTGAGGTAGGAGACATGGTCTATTTGAGGTTGAAACCCTATAAACAATCCTCCCTCAAACAAAGTGGAGCAAAAAATTTGAGGCCATGTTTCTATGGGCCATATAAGATTCAAAGAAGGGTGGGTAAGGTGGCATATGAGCTGGAATTATTGGAAAAAAGCAAGATCCATAATGTTTTCCATGTTTCTTGCCTAAAAAGGGCTCTTGGAAACATATAATACCCTCGATTGACTTGCCACCTCTTGATGATAAAAGTAAATTGGTCTTGATTCTTGAAACTATACTTGAGGCTCGTGAGAGGAGGCTCCGAAATCAAACCATCATAGAATACTTGGTTTGATGGAAAGATATGCCTATGGAATATGCAACTTGGGAAGGGGCAGTCATTCTTCAACACCCAAGTTTACAATTGCTTGTGGGCAAACAATTTTGGGAAGGAAGGACTGTAATGTCGGGGCTTTTCGAATTAGACTTGGGAAGAGACCCTTACCCTTTTCATTCCCAAGGGCTAAGAAATTTAGAGGCAAAAAGGGGAACATTTGTGAGCTTCAAGAGCATTTTTATGGAAAAACACTTTATGATCTAATTTTGGGACTTTTTTTAGGGTCATGGGCACTTAAGGCCCAGAGTGAATTTTTTAAAGAAGCTTTTATATATATCTTTTTTAAAAAGAAAAAGGTAAACTCTCCCTCCTAATTTTGGGCACTAAACTTGGAGGTTGGGTATAAAAGGCAAGGAGAGGTTCATTTGGAAGGGTTATGCATTTTGATTATTGAATTGTTGACCAAGTATGTCAAGCTTGTTCACCATAAATTGAGGACAAAAACCTTCAACTGTGTCAAGGGTTTGGGGACAAAAACCTCTATTTCTTCATTAAGGGCAAGTCTATTCAAGATCTGTAATTGTGCTTTAGATTTACATGGTTGCATGCAATTGGTCTTACAAAGGTATTTTAGAACACCAATTTATACGGAAGATTGACAAGCACCTTTGGAATCCTGGTGATTATATTTGTACATGTAAAAGAGGTGAGCAAATTGTTTGGAGAGTTGTGGTTGGTCTTGGAAGCCATCCCTAGGGTGGCAAATTGGTTGGAGGATTGGCAACCCCTCCCTAGAGGACTATTTGGCTTTGAAACCCTCTTCTAGGGTTTAGAGGTATTTTTAGCAATTTATTCCAGCTTGGTGAATTGTTTGTGGATTAACTTGCATGGTTTGAGGGCCAATTTGTGCCCTAGAAATATTTATAAAATTATTATATTTATTTCTCATAATAGTACAACTCATGTCAACATCTATACATGTCATTAGAGTAGTGACTAATAACACGTGTGAATGTGACAGTGCAATCTACTATGAAAGGCTGCACGAATTAGTCAGAGCCAATTCAAACAATCACATGGTTAGTCTGTACGGAAATTAAACAACATATTAAGATAACTCATAATCATGTTTTGTATCCATAGGAAGCATGAACAATAACTATGTATGCTAATCATAGTACATCCAAATAGCTCATGACTAATCATCAATATATCTCAATCTTCAGTAGCTACAACTACATGTCAAATCATATCACATCAATGAGAGAGAGAACAAAGAGAAATAGAGAGATAATACAATTTGTAATGTGGTCAAAACAATTCTAGAGATTATCCATAACTATATCATGAATGCTAGAAAGTTGCTTATACAAGCTAATGAATATAATCAACATGTGTGTGCTCCAAGAATAATAGGGCTACATTTCAGATGTCAAATAATCATATATGTTAATAAAGGCAGAGAATTGTTTAGGTGCACACCATAAAAATATCCTTGGTGCAATAGATCAATCATAATTGTTAAGATAAGGTTATCAAAACCCTAGGTGACATGGAAAATACTAAGACAAGGCACATCCAAAGAGCAACATTGGCTATGCAATCTGTTGCAAAATACAGGACGCAAAAAATGGGCCCTGACATCCCAACCCCCTAATAGAGACTTCTTCTTGGAAGTTGTCATGTGAAGTTGAAATATCAGTCTGCAGAAGAATAACATCAACAAAAAGTCGGTCCATACGACCAATTGTCTTATGGAATTTGATCCTAATCTCAATCATGTTCACAAAAGTCTAACCCTAAATTACTTCAAGCATGAACGGACTCAAAGAGAACAATCTATCTCAATGACCACTATTTCCGATCCAACCACACAAGTGTACCTTAAGCTTGCTTCTATAGAGCAAGAAGAATGTCGCTGAAAAATGAAGGTTAGGATGGCAGGCTAAGCAATGGGCTGATATCCAATCTCAATTGAGAAGCCCAAAAAAACCCACTCAAAGTAGCCTAAACTCTTGGCTAGTCATTAGCTGATAGGTGCCATACTGATGGAATAAAAAATACTATAGCCATAATCAATTTCGATTAGATGGAGATAATTCCCCTCTCCTTAAAGGACCCTCTAATCCAAGACAAGGTGAAATAACCCAAGTGAACCTAGTGCCAACAAAAGTATCACCAGTTCTAAAACATAACGATCCTATGAGGTGAATCAAGCAATCTATCATTGTTGATTTAAAAGCATCCTAGTCATCTACGTGGCTTCCAAAATAGAGAAGAGGTGGGCAGAAACGTGTGCCACCTTAACCATGTTTCCCATCATAATCCTAATGGTGTCACAAGGATTCATTAGAAATCATAGTATTCGCATCAACCTTAAGGCTTCCAAGTCAGGTCTTGCTGCCAAGTGATGTCCAACTTAGGCCCAAGTCTAGATTAAGTTCGAGTCATAGGTCCTTGCTCAAGATACCCACGATCCACATAGGTACACATACATCATGCTCAAAACCTATTCATTATGATTTTACTTACAACAACATACTGTTATTAAGCAAAAATACTCTAGTCTAGAGAGTCTATAAGGATACAAAATGATGCAAGAGGTGGAACAAGAGATTTCAATGCCAAAGATGAAGACACAATCATTAACATAAAATTTCCAATATTGATTGGTTTCCAATCCATCCAACAAAAACTCAATGAGATCGAAGAGAAATTATGAATAATGTGTCATTTTTATTTCCTCTGTAAGGTTAAGATCCAAAAATTCCACAACTATCATTTATACTTTTCACTTAAGACAAATGGTGGCACCTTGTGGACACGAGGAGTTTTTTCATTTGCCCTAGTTAATTTTTGACTTATGATGTATCTTGCTAGAACCTTCTTCTTGACATCTTATTTTCTCCCAACTATGCATTATTTGCGTTACACTCTTGTTGGCTCATTGAAGCCCCTATTAATGTTGAGACTTAATCTTTTGAGCATACTGGAACCTTGTTCTGACATATGCGTGATGATATCTAACATTGGAACCTAGGGAAGATCCAACCAATGGGAGAATTTTCCAACTATAGTGTGATTTTAGTGTGATGGCTTAGGTTGTTGAACCCTTTGTATTAAAACCCACGGATAACTGCTGTTAACCGCTGGTAACTGATTTTTTTTACACAGAGGGGTAACCTCAAACTTATTGCATGCCATTTGGTGCCTTGAAAACCGCGGTTAATGGCGAGTAACTAATCATGGTTACTCGCTGTTAACTATGGTTTTTAGGGCACGGCTCAGCCCTAACTTGGGTATAGGGTAAAGTAAGTCATTTCATTCGCTGAATTTCAAACAAAAATTCAAATTTCATTGAATCTCAAACTAGGGCAGGAATTCATTGAAATTCACAAGTTAATTCGTAGGAACTGCCTCTGTGAAACCCTGCAGAGCCGTGAATCCATGAGGAAAGGAAAAGTTGTGAGAAAAAAATTTATTGATTACCTTGCACGAAAACCATCGTACAATAAACTGCTGTGTGCATAAATACCATCGGGAAATGGGTGTAATTAATAAAAATGGTCTGAAATTAGGTTGAAAGGAGCTAATTGCTAAACTTGCTGGTGATTTCAAAGTAGTCCAAGAAACCGCCGTT
Source organism: Torreya grandis (assembly GCA_037957365.1). Taxonomy (NCBI): domain Eukaryota; kingdom Viridiplantae; phylum Streptophyta; class Pinopsida; order Cupressales; family Taxaceae; genus Torreya; species Torreya grandis. Next base: position 7,013,991 of record JARHVA010000099.1, on the reverse strand, counting down.
GTCTGCTGGTAATACTTTCTGCCCAAATCGGTGGCTGCTAGTAAAAGTTTTGGGGTCGTTAGCGTGAAGTTCAAATATTTATTATTTTTTTGTTTTAACTTGATCAAAATGCGGCCATGCTGCATTATTATTTGGCATTAATTTTTGAGCTTATAAAATTAAAACTACATGGTTTATTAAGAATAGACTATAGTTGTATTTTAAAAAATATATAATAATTTTAAATTTATTATATAAGTTTTTAAAACTATATATATTATAATTATATATATTTAAAATCTATGTTGTTGATAGGAATACGGGTACGAGAATCGGATACATGGATAGGGAGAATTTTTTGGTGGCTTGGATACGACCATACAAGAATATATATATAAAATAAAAAATATAGCCATATAAGTAAATTTAACCACATAATATGCATAGAGTAAACAAAATAAGTTAAATAACCACGAAACACTCATAATTCAATGCCAAATATCATAATATTCAATGGTCATCATTAGACTAGTTTTAGAATAGGTACATAGTGCAAATGTTTCAATGTATGGACCAAAATAAAAACAAATCAGCATATTCATGATTCATTATATTCATTTTCATTTTTGGCTGCGATGTCTTTATCATCATGTGGTTCATTAGAACTACAAGCAGCAGTAGTGCCACTCCCACTAGCTCCACTGTGCGGGTCGTGTGAAGCACCATCTAGCTCCGTGTCAAGCAATGAAAGGTAGGCAACGGAGGCATCCAAGTCAGTGGTCTCTGGGTCCACATCCCAACACTTTGTTGCTCTTTCCTTGTAATCAAGTTGTTTGTGTGAGAGAGGACACAAGTTGGAATGCACATAGACCAAATTCTCTGCCTTTTTCGCTGCCAACTTATTGCACTTAGTTTAGTGGATAAAGCTATAGGTATCCCAGTTCCACTCAGTTGAGGAGGAACTTGCAACCTATTGAGGCAAGCCGCAAAGTCAATTAGAATTTATAAAATTAAAAAGTTAAAACAAAATATTGAAAACAAAGGGTAGAGATTTATAAAAAATTAAAATTTTACTTGTGATAGAATTTTTATTGCAAGTGGTTGGAGGTGGGTGGATGCTTTCTCATGGAGGTACCACCAAAAGTGAGATTCGATCTTGTATTTGTCACAAATAGCGCCAAGGGAGTGACCCATGGAGGATATGAAATGCACAAACTCTTCCCTAACTTGGTCTTCTACTTCTGGATCAAAGAAACGTCTAGAGAATGCCGCCTTATATCCCTCTCCAACTTCAACATCCTTATGTGGTGCTACCTTCCTGGGCAAAAAAAGGATCTTTGTGTTGTAGTATTTGGGCGTCAAGACAAAAGCAAGAAGATGCAATGGGATGGTCATTTTGTTCTACCTTTCAATGAGATGCGACTGCACTTCCTTGAAGAACCTCTCCATAAGATCCTGCTCTTTGGCATTTATGATAGATATAATGTTCTCAATCATTGAGTCGATTCCATCATAAAGCTTTCCCAACATGGATGATCCATATCCACATATCTCAACATGCCAGTGATGGACTTGGTAAAACTGAGCAGATACTTGACACGTTCCCACCACACGTCATTAAGAATCCACCTTTTCACCTTTGTGGCCCTCTCACTGTTTGGATGCCTCCATACACTCCAAAGGTTGTTGATGACCATCCTACTCAATGCCTCACACACCTTGACAAGTCTCAAGACGAGTGTGTGAGGCAAACCGAGTCTCAACAACCTAATATGAAATTAAAACAATTTAAATTAAAAAAAAATGTTCAAAAATAAAAACACTACGAATTACAAACTTACAAAATTAAATTAAAATTATACATGATTCATGAACTTTTAATTAAAAAGTTATGTTTAACAACTACAACTTTGAGAAGGCCCTGAAGATGCCTTGGGACATGTGATGGTTGCTTATGAACATTTGGATCTCACTCACCTCGTCATAGCCTTGTTTGATCCAATCAATTTTTGTCCCCAATTTTTGCAAAATGAGATTGAGGGAATGAATGGCACAAGGTGTCCAAATATGTGCCCATACCTTGCTTCAACCTACAGGCCTGCATCTTTTCAATTTTTAGTGTTGTTCATTGCAACTTGGACAACGTTTTGAGGCCCCACCACCTCAATAGACTCTATTAGGATGTCGACAATGAATCATGCACCCTTCATTTTCCCCTCACAATCAACAACCCTAAAAAACATTGTCCCTTTAGGGCTTAATGCGAAGCCATTAATTAATGGCTTATTTGTTGTATCTTTCAATCCATCAGAAATGATGAACACCCTTGTTTTGATCCTCAAATCCTTGATGGGCTTCAATGCATCTTCAACTTGTTTTCTTTCTTTTGTCAACAAGGTGGTGCGCACCTTTTCATACCCTGGGTTGATGAACCCTTTAGGGCCAACATTGATAGATCTCACCATATCTTGCTAGTATGGTGATCTAACAACATTAAATGGCAGCCCACATGCGTAAAGACAACACACAATGTTTTGCTTTGCTATGCCCCTGGATTCATTTTGGAATGACCTTTCTAATGGGCCTCCATCTTGTCTTTTTGCGAGCAAGAGGTGAATCCTCTTCCTCTGCGGCCATGACAAGTGTAGCAAGAAATGAATGTGATGGGGCCACCACATTAGCATGAGATGGATCAACAAGGGACGATCCTTTCTTTCTCAAAGGATGCTTCGATTTTTGCCCAACAATGGCATCTGCTTTTTCTTGCTCTTTAATGTATGCAAGGATCTTTGCAAGTTCTTTCCTGAAATTTCATTCATGCTTGGCCCACAACAAGCTTTGATTCCAGTGCTAGGAAACACACACAAATGGGCTTTCTCCAGATTATATGAGCTCTTGTATTGACAGTTACACTGATCAAACTCAAAGGAAACACCCCCACCTGGCATTTGTTCTAACATCGTCATATACTTTCAAAGGGGTGCTCATGGGTTGGGTTTGGATGGTATCCCTTGGCCCACTGAACTAGCACTTGCAGACATTCTGACAAATCCCTATAGCCCTTAGGAAAAATCTAATAATATTGCTATCAAAATTTAAAGCATTTGGCATTTTTTGAAAGAATATTTAAAAGAATAACAATAATAATAAAAAAAAAACTAGTTACAAACTTACATTTAAAACTTAAAAAAACTTTAAAAGAAAACCACAAAACTGAAAAAACGTACCTTGAATCAGCAATCTTCTGCATTACAAGCTCCTCAAACTCCTTGGCGGCAAATGGGTAGAGGTAATGGTGTAGGATTAGCAAACGGAAGGAGTTTTAATTCTATGCAATTGAAAAAATGAAGATGAGAGAACAAATGTGCAATGAGAGGTAAAAATGCATTGAAAGGTAAATGTGTTGTTTTCTTTTGATAAAATGAATGTGAATGCTGCTTTTAGGGTTGAGAATCCACTTTATTTTGTTTTTAATTGTTTTTTGAGGTCCATGTTTGACTTTTCATGCAACAAAATTGAAAAAAATAAATTAAAAAACACATTTTCACTGTGGATACGTGGCAAAAATGCCTAGGGTACGCTTTTGCCCTTGTGGGTATGCTTGTATACGTCCTTGGATGTATTCGGGCATACCTATAGGGGCAAGAGAGTACCCTGGAAGTTTCCCCCGCATATCCTCCCTGTATCATACCCAAACTCGAATTGTATTGTACCTAGGGCTTGCAGAGCAATATCTGGTAATGTAGTTTAAAATATATATTAGATGTATATATTTCTTTTAGTCGAATTTAATCACAAATTTTATAGCTGATTTTTTTAGCAACAATTTTTTTACGAATTTTATCCTCTACGAATTTGAAGACAAACTCGAATGCGGTGACTTAGTAAACATGAGGAAAGTGAAAAAAAATACATTTGCATTTCTTTTCATCACAATTTTTGGCTTTGGGTCTACTATTGTTGTTATAAATTGCTCTGATTGAGGATTCATCACTGTTCATCGTTGTATCATGATTCATCGTCATTTGATCATCGTTGTAACAAGATTCATTGCCATTTGAGCTCGAATAGTTATAAACCGTGGGTTTTGACTACAACTCACTTCTATGACTCTGTTATGTGTTCTCTACATTTGTTTCGTTTTTTTGTGTTTCAATTTATTTTATGAAATTATATATTTTTTAAAGTAGTCATAAAGTTGCAGAGTAATTGCCTAGTACGAGTCTTTAAACTATGGTTGAACATACTCTCTAGTGACTACTATTGTTGTTAATCTTGGAGATCCATTTGATGAGTTGTCCTCGTCCTTGTGAAAATCTTTGAATTCTGTTTAAGCGGTTGACCTAGATTGCCATGGGTAGTTCCAACCTCAACCTTTTGTGCGAAGCACTGTTCTAGTGGATTAATGAATTTAATACTCTTTTGAGCGTAGGGATAATTAAAATTGTGATTGTGTGTGCCTCAATTTATGGGCTTCAATATGTAAGTCACCAAATATTACTATCTAAACCAAATCCTTTTGGGTAAAACTTGGGATGATTTTGGAAAATCGAGGAGCCAAATGCCTATAGAACCTTATTATGAAGTATGCATGATGAAATACAGTAAATTGTGATTGGAATCTTGACAAGCATCTATCCTTGGATGATTTCCCCAACTAATAGCTTGTTTGGGACAACTTTTTAATATAGTGATGATGTTATGGATAAACTCTGAACCTGTTTTATGGGAAGTTGATGCAATTTGAGTTTTTACTTGAAATCCCTTTGAGGAAATTGAGTTTTATTTTTATTACAAAACCATTCCTACAGGATGAACTCAGCCACTAGGGCTTTGAAATCCTATACCCTAAGTATGGCCTTTTGAAAAGCAATTTTACTTGGCTAATACCCCAAACTAAAGAACCATGGGATTGTTGAGACAGAACGGCATGCTCTTGAATTTGGGCTTTTCAAATGCGATTTGAGTGTATGCACTCTTTTCTCCTTGTAAACCTTGTTGTTTGTTTGGGTTGGGTTGGTTGATCCAAAGTCACTTTATTTATGTTAGTGTGTTGTTAGAATTAGTTTGTTTGTATTAATGGGGCACATATACCCCTTTGGTAGTTTAGGTTGTTAGTATTTAATATTTAGCATTAATTACTATATTGGTAAGTTAGGTTGGTTATACAGGTGTTGGAAGTTATAGGAAGTTCAGTAAAATGCCAAAGCTTATTTAAAGCTCAGTAAAGAGAGGTAATTTTTCTATTGAAGATGTTTTATTTTTGTAAGCTTTGGTAAATCAAATAAATCATGTAGTGTTCTTCCAATTCCCTGTGCTATGCTCGTCTTATCAGTGGTATCATAGCCTAGCTAATGCCCTGAGGAAGCAAAGATGGAAGAGCTGGGAAGATGTCTGGAGGAGATCTGCCTAAAGGATGTGACTATTTTTTGTTAAAGATTTTGAAGTTTTTCTTATTCTCATTTTTACTTTTTTGAAAATCTACCTCAAAATTTGATGAGGGCGTTAGAAGACGAAGAAAATTTTATTTAAAATGTTCATTGGAGGCGCCATCTGATATTGCTGTTTATTTTCTTAAAAAAAAGTGTTAAGACATGATAAAGTGATCAGAAAGAGTGAAAAGCCTGCTAAAGTGTTGGAGTGGAAGAGCCTGTTAAAGCATTGAAATCACTGAAAAACTCTTGCAAACTGCAAAGAAGCTTCAGATTTACTTATAAAAAATGCCATCTATCTGCTTGGGGATGCTATACCTCTGCCTGGGGCACTGAAACCTGTAAAAATCTGTTTTATTTATTTTTATTTCCATACTAGGTCTGATTCTTCTGTCTAGCAGTGGAAATTTGTTTAAACCTGCTGAAAATCTGTCAAAAAGGTGCGATCACCTCCTAAAACATGGCGCTTCAAAGCTGAAACTGGTGCTATAAAGAAAACATGGCATTGGAATGTTTCTTTGTCCTGTTCTGAGCTAAAACGATGTGGGCCTCACTGAAAATTCTTTCCTGTTCCTGGGCGCTTCTAGATAGCTGGGTAAAATATTGTTATTGCAGTATAAAACTCTTTTACTGCTGCAAATATAATTGCCGTATGTTTTCTTCTTAATATTCTTGGTAACTCAGTCAAAACAGAGGTTAAATATTAGTTTTTGAAGATTACACTTCACCCACAAGAATGGGCGAGTTGGTTTGAAAGTTAAAGTTAAAACATTGCTATCTAAAAGGTCTTAGGTTCAGTTCTCATACCTGTAGCATTTTGCATTTGAGTGTAAAACTTATAATTTGCATTTGTGTGGGTTTAAGAACAAAATCTCTTAGCATAATTGTCTAGTTGATACATAGTGGAATTGTAAACTCTTAATTTTGTAAAACATTGAACATAGAGAAGTCAAGAGTTCAAGATTCTAAAGTTCCATTTGTAATTTTCAAATCGTGTCATTGTGCATTCGGCATATGATTACGGCTATTTTTGGCCAAGTTTGTTTATTGCCTAGAAGTAGTCATGTAACCAATCATTTCGTAGGTTTTGGGACATTCCAAACACATTGGAGTGGTTATTTGTTTGATTTGAGATCTCTAAATATGTTTTTTGTGACAACAATGTATTAAAAATGAAGACGCATGGTGCTTTAACATACAACGGGTGCATTTTTGGTGGAATCCGACACCATTCTTTTTCTAAATGGTTGAAAATGTACTTGAAAATTATGGATGTAACACTCATTTCTGTCACTTGTGCTATCGGAGATATCACTGGAGCTTTTAGAGACACATACCGTATATTACAGGTCCATCAGGACCCTTTTGATTGACAAAGTATAAGCATCAAAATAGAGGTTGGAGGATCCATCAGATGCTGGAGGACATTTCCCCTTCTCCAATTAGTTGATTGCTTGGAGTTTGGGTAAAATGTTTGAATAACATTTTGGTAGCAGCAGTGTGTGTTTTTCAGTTTGGTATTGCTTTCAGTTCAGTTTTGGTTTTCTTTTGTTCATTGATATTCTTGATGAGGAGCAAACAAAGTAGTTTGGATTTGGTTTTTCATTGCAAGGACTTCTCATCTCTTGCCTGATAGGGGAAATATATTGCATGATCTTCGACTAGTCGTCGGTGATTGTACGAGTTGGCAGGGGAGTTGTTAGCACCATTGTGTTGAGCAAAGTTTCATCAGCATCAAGATGTGCCATATGCAATAATGAATAGTCACTTGGACGAGTTTATGTGTGAGAACTTATGTGGATTGATGTGGTTGAACAGAGCTTAATCGTGTTCTACTGCAATACGATACATAACGGTCACAGGGGATGGGTAGACTTTGATCGTGTTCATCATTCATGCCACAACTCGGAGGGTAGTGTGCTTCTTGCAAGAGACATCGGTTGATCAGTGCCACGATGTACAATGTGCCAGTTGTAGGTGTGGCAAAGACTTTTGATGATTTCGTAGTCATAGCTCTGGATTATCTTCTATACCCCTTTTTGGATCAAAGGGGGTTTGATGGGTCGGTTGATCCAAATTCACTTTATTTATGTTCGTGTGTTGTTAGAGTTTGTTTGTATTAACGGGGCACATACACCCCTTTGGTAGTTTAGATTTAGTAATTAATAAATTAGTACTAATAATTAATGTTTAGCATTAATTACTATATTAATAAGTTAGGTTGGTTATATGGGTGTTGGAAGTTATAGAAAGTTCAGTAAAATGCCAAAGCTTATTTAAAGCTTGGTAAAGAGACATAATTTTCAATGGAAGGTATTTTTATTTTTTTAAGCTTTGGTAAATCAAATAAATCATGTAATGTTCTTCCAATTACCTGTGTTATTCTCGTCTTATCACAGGTGTGGTCCTTTCGTGTTGAGCTATCGATTGTATTAGGAAGTTTTCCAGAACACGTTGCAGAGACTAACCATCTGCCTTGGGGGCAAACTAATCATTTCCCCATAACATTGCATGTCTTTTTTTGATTGATTTCATTGCACCTAGTTTAGTCTATCTGAGTTCCCTATGATTTTACTCACAAGAATACCATTTTGTGTAGAAAATCACGGAAGCTCAATGAGCTGTAAGCTCAACCTCTATCGATGAGCTAACAATAGTGGTTGGTATCCCTCTTAGATTGTGCCACTCTTGTTTGATAGCAGTTACGAGTAGTGGACCGACCTTCGAAGTCTCTTTTTTCTCTATCACATCTCTCCACGCGATAAGAAATGTTGGATGGAGCCCTTGTGGGAATTTTTTTTAGTTAATTCCTTTGAGACAAGGTCTTTTGTGCTCAAGAGCATATTTTGGGCCCTGATGCAGGGATTCTGTGGCTCTTGACCATGCTTGAATTCATCTAGTTCTCTCTTGGTGCATTCAGGTGTTTAGGAATGTATATAGAGCTGAGATGGTTGTTATCCTAAGTCTATAGCGCTGAGATGTACATATCTAAGTTACCGGTGTGTTGTCACTTTTGAACAGGGCATTGACGTCTGATGACAATATGGAGAAGAAGTTGCAATAGAAGAATATAGGTATAAGGGGTAGTGGGTTGCTGCATTATGCAACCATTCATGGTGGGACAAGTGTCTGTTGATACATAAGCTAGGTGGAGATTCCACTCTCAACTTCATCAACATGGATACTACAAACTTAGCTTGTTATATAGTTATACAATTGATTCCAAAACTATGATATGCAAACAGAATTGAATACGTGTTTGGGAATGAAATGAATAATCTACATAACATATAAAAAGAGCAAGAGATGAGCAAAACACATATGACACAAGGATTATCCTGGAGAAACCCATTGTGGGAAAAATTATAGTGAGTGAGCAAACACACTCCCCTTTCCACTACGTTCTGCAAACTGTATAAAAGATATTGCCAATGGTCTGCATTGACATAATACACAATACAATTCTATCCAAACTCATACACAAATCATGCTCTGCACTGACAAGATTTTCCTCAGAACTCTTGAACCAACTACAAAGACTAACAAGTAAACTGAAACCAAGACTCAAACTCGAAATTGCTGATGTGAATTCAATTTCCAAACAACTCACTACCTCTTTGATGTGTTCTTTGCTTTGTCAAGACTCCTTTATAGGCCCTCTCAACCATAGAACTCGCCAAGAAGTTAGAACGAACTGCCACGATGAGAGTAAGCATTTGCAACCATTCCCCTTTCTTGTGTTGTCAATAGTGATGGAATTGCCGCAGTTTGTAGATGGGCGGTTACATAACCGCCACCTGCAAATGCCGACAGTTACAACTTTGTCACTCTGTGGAGGGGCAATTATGTAAGCACCGGGGTGGTTTCATAACCGCCACTTTGCAAATAGGGGCAGTTTCGTCCTTTGGAGAAAACCATGAAGTTTGAGAACCAAGAATCCTTGCTTGATCAATTTGAAGGTGTCTAGATCATCCCCACAATGTTTTCTGTAGTTGAATTGAAGTCTTGAACATGAAGTGTCTTACATGAGTGTCTACAAGCATGCTTACATACAATTGGGCATAGTGGAATTAGTTTGCACAAAGGACTAAGTACAAACAAGATTCATTTTTGGATCATCCCTTCCAAACCATGTAGCTCCACCCTTTTGCAAGTAGCCTAGAAGGATCCAATCTTGGGTATTTGGCCTCATAGAGTGTCATGTCCCCCTTTTGGACATACACTATTGAAGACCTTTAGCTTTGCCTAGTTTCTCAAGGGCTAAGGGAAAAAGAGAAAAAGAAGGGAAACATTTGGTTTTTTAAAGAATACAACTAAGGAAAAAATCGGAAAAATATTGCTTTGGCTAATGTTTGCATAAATTCTAGATTTAAGTAATTTATCCTATTTTGGGCACATTGTAGTGGTATCAGAGCCAATATCTTGGCCAACTGTGGGATAAGGGTTTCATGTCAAACGATGACATAGATGGAGTTAGGGTTGAGAGGTTTTTTCAAGCCTAAGAGCAGATGACAAGATTGATGGGTGAATTCTTCCAAACAATGAAAAACATAAGGAGAAACACACCACAAGATTGGGAAGGCAATGCTTCAGGTGTAAGGATTGGGTCTACACAAAGACCTAACCGGTCTACTTTCCTTCAAAGAGAGGAAATCATTCCAAAAAAGGAGCAGCCTTCTTTTTAGGATAATTTAATGGCTGATTATGAAGAATATATGACCTATCCACCTCCATTCAGAGAGGAAATGAGCCTTACTGAGTTTGTAGCCTGGAAGGGAGGCATGAAGGGTTCTAGGGTTGCTCATAAACCAAAGGGCAGCCAAAGGAATCTCCAACATGCTTTGGAAATCCAAATTCACACGAGCATCCCAAAGAAGGGATAAGGGAACAAAATAATTCAGATTTGAAAAAAGCTAGTGAACAGCTCATGGTGGCATCCACCATGCAAGAGGATGGTGGGAAAAATGTTTCAGCTCAAGAGGAAGTGTTATGGGTTGATTACCGTAAGAGTCTAGTGAAAAAGAAGACCAAAAATTACACACGAGAAAGATCTTCATATTCTGCCATCTACAACGAAAATGGACCCTAGGTTTGGGAGGAGCCCAACTATTTCATAGCCAACCACTGAAAATTCTGAGTTGCAAAAATCAGAACTTTTAGGGCAGCAAGATGAAGGTTTACAACAAGTTTACAGGCAACAAAGAGGGCCGCAAATAGAAGAAAAAGGTGAGGTAGAACCTAGAGAAGTGTTTCTAGGGTGCGCGAAGGAAGAAGAACCAATTGGGGCAGCCATTCATGAAAAAGATCAACTCACTATTTATATAGAAAAGTTTGAATCTCAGCCACATACATGTGCAATAATGTTTGAAATGTTGGTGGAAGACCAACTCCATTCGTTCATAGAAAATTCTGAGTTTTTGATAAAAACTCAACCCACCCCAAGGGGAAAAAGTTCTGAAATGTTTGTTGACTTCCAGCTCAATTCATGTGTAAGAAATTCTGCAAATTTTAAGTGGAATCAACCCACTACAAGTGCAAGAAATTCTGAAAATTTCATAATAGGGCAGCCACTTGCAAGGGGGGGAACTCAGTTCATATTAAGCTTGGTAAGTGCCCTAAATCTTGCAAATATTGTGTTGGGACAGTAGTATGTAGATAGCTATGTTCAGTCCATTTTGAAGAATAAATTTCAGAATTCAGAGGTAGAAGATGATGAAGAGGTCACAAGAAGGAAGGCTGCATTTTCTGACTTGGGACAACCACCTCTATTTGGGAAAATTCATCACACGCTTGGTTTGGTAAGGGGCTCAAAGGTTGGAAGGTTTTGTTCTTCACAAGGGGCCAATAAAGTGGCCAAAACTAAGTATGGGCAGCCACTAAGGTACGTAGAAGGTTACTTGATTTCATGTTTCATGAACGTTGCAAATTCTGAAAATGAAAGTTCAAGGCAAGTTTATAAAAGGATAGAAACTCAGCGTGTGGATGATAGAAGAAAGTTTGAAACTTTCATGAAAAATGAGCCTAGGTTATACTCAGAAAATTCTGAGTTTTCCAAGAAAAATCAGAATATCTCATACTCAAGAAATTTTGGAAAAGTTGGTTCAGTTCAGCCTTTAGCGAATTCGATGAAGGGGAAGATGGACTCTGTGTATGCAAAATAAAGGGGAACTTGGAAACTCGGGATCAGCCCTTCCAAGGCAAGAGACCTTGGCTTCTTGCGAACATGGGGAGTGCTCTACATTGTGTACATTCTATTTTGGGACAGCTGCCTCTTATTGAGGAATTTGGCCACGCACTTGGTTTGACGAGTGAGACAAAGGTAGGGAAAAGTTGTCCTTCAAAAGTGATCGACCACATGACCAAGGGGCAGCCATCAAGGTATGTTAAAAATCAATTAATTCTCTGTCCCTTAAGCTTAATGAATTCTGAAAATAAAATTACTCGACAAGAGTGTGAAGGGGGAAATTTTCAATTTGCAAGAAAGGTAAGTAGGTCTGAATTTTGCAATGTGAAAAGACCTCGGATAGACTCAGAAAAATCAGAATTTTGTTGCTCAAAAAAATCAGAAGTTCATGAGCAAAATCAGAATCATTGCACAATTTTTTTTAGAAAACTATGTGAATAATCAACATTATTCACACTCAGAAAATTCAGGGTTTGTAAGGCCAAATCAGCTGCCTACTAAGGACACAATATTTGATTTTCTTGGCATGCTACAACCCATGACAAGTTCTGGAAATGCATGTGAATTGGGGCACTTCTTTCATGACAAGAGGTTGGATGGTGCAAGTATGGCACAACCCTCTCTAATTTACAAGATTGGGTCTTTGTTATGCACAAAATATATTCCATACATGATTTTTGGCATTGTCAAGGTAAAGGGAAAAAAATAAGGCATACATAATGATATCAATGCAAGATTGCTTGCATCTCCATGATACATCCATTCAAGGTATGCTTTTAACGTGGTTCAATGTTACTATCTTGTTGCAAATAAGGAAAGGTTTGTCATGGCACATGGGAGACTCTAAGGAGTTGATCGATGCTTGCCAAGGTAATATGTACTCAATGTCTAAAGTTCAAATAGACTTTTTCATAAGTAGTAGCTGTAGTACAACTTCTTGTTATATCTATTATGACTATTCTAGCTCTTTTACAAGGGTACATAGCTTCATTTTGACCCCTCTTAAGATGGTAATGGTGGTAGATTTGTCATGGAGCAAGTTGGGAGTAAAAAGATTGATGTTTTGGGATACTTGTAAGGCTGTAATATGCATATACAACCAACATATCAAAAGAGAAGTGGCTGGTCCTACCTTTCTTTTGAAGAATGTGGACATGTGTAGAAGGTCTTTTGGCAAAAAGTGGATTTTCAGCAAGGTAAGAGGATTTCCAGCTCCTCTAGAGGGAACTTTCCGAGCCTTGAGGTTACTCTTGGGTGTGTGGGCAGCCTGAACAACCTTTCTATGTTCTCAAGGGCAGCCAAATATATGTCCCCAACACTTTCACACATGGAGGGCACTATCAATGGTGCGAGCACTAAAGAGAAACAAAGGATTCATGTTTTGACTAATATGTTTATGTCTTGTGTAGGTGTTGATATAAGGGCAATCAAGGCCCAAAAAGTTGATTCTTTTTTGGAATACACTTTTCTAGCCATCTCTATGTTGTCATTTCGGAGGAGTTGTTTCTCTTTGCATCTTTTTGGCACATTCGAGTTATGAGACCTCCATAGAAAGAAAAAGGAAGATGGGAAGCTGTTGTTATTTCATTTTCAGATTGTATAAACAGCCAAGAACCTTCACATATAGCAGTAAAGCGTTTCATTAAGAGATCTTACTCCATGTGAGGAGTCAAGAATCAAGGAGGGCTTCAAGCCCATGGTTAGGACAGTGCATTGGTTGTTTCTATTGCTTGAGGACAAGCAATTTTGGGCGGGGAGGATTGTCATGCCCCCCTTTTGGACATGACACTATTGAAGGCCTTTAGCCTTGCCTAGTTTCCCAAGGGTTAAGGGAAAAAAAGAAAAAGAAGGAAAACATTTGGTTTTGTAAAGAATACTTATAAAAACACTTTATTGTTAAAAACAAGGTACTAAGTGATCCCCACACACACATAGATAAGGGTAACAACATATACATTAAGCATGCAGTCCAATGCCACACCTAGAATGAATGGGACATTGGGTCCATGGTCAATCCCCCTGGTTCCTTTTTCTACCATCGAAGATCTGATACTTGTATACTCATTGCACACGTCAGAACATTCACACAATTGATGAAATAAATGCATCTACAAGACGATCATACCAATTTATGAGTCTTGTTGCAGTCACATGATCAAGGATGTATGTATCATGAATAGACCCCAAGAAGAGAACCAACTAGAAATCCAACACTATTGTGAAGCAATAATATCACTCATAATAGGAAAAACCCTCTGCTGGAGGAAAACATCTTCTATTCCCTTACGCATGGACTTTCCGCAAGATATAATGGAAGGGAAGCCAACAAGCATCCCCTAGGCCCCAAGCTTCTCCTTTGTGTCCATGGATTCTCCAACAAGGTCTTCAATAAGATATATAGGAAGAGAAGCCAATAAGCAGCCCACAGGTCCCTAAGTTTCTCCTTCACGAGTTATAAAGGGAGGGAAGCCAACATACAGTCCTGAGGGCCCCAAGCTCCTTCTAAGCAAGTGAAAACATGAATAGAAATCGTAGCAAGAATACCCTCTACTAGAGGAACATTATTTGGCTTGTGATTCCATTTGCTATTTGCTACATTTGTTATATGATCAGAGAGAAGCTTGTTTAGTAGGAAAACCCTCTATTTGGAGGAAGGTTGCAGTCTGAGGCATTGACAATATGCATATTGATTTTTAAGAATGTGGGAGGAGATTCAGAGTTGGGGCCCATAAGTCCCTGCTCTCCTCTGACTCCTCAGAGAACTGACACATTCCTCATGGCCCCAAGTTACTCTTAGGCATCGAAGTAGTACATCTCATGTCAACTGTAATGTCCACTTTCCAGGGAATTCAATGTATTCCAATATTTAATATGATTCCTTTTCAATATTGGATATCAAACAAATACTAAAACATCCCACATGCAATATTGATACTAAAAACCCAATTGAAACTTCATTGAATCCCTTGTTGTATTGAGATGAAAACATACAAATACTGGTAATGAAGAAATAAGATAATAAATGGCACATGCAATATTGGAATTGAAACCCACTGAAGCCTTTATTTAATTGAATGAATACAAATATAATTCCGATGGAATTGTAAACTAGATAACAGTTGTAAACAACAAACCCTTGTTACAACTCATAAGGAGATCACAATGTATAACAATAAAGGGGCTGCAAGTAGTACGCCAAGAGCAAACCCAACAATAATAAGACTCGGCAATAAGTTCCTGTATATAATAGTAGTTCACAATAGCCTTCCACCATAAAATGGATAATCTAGCAACAATTAATATTCCTCCACAATAAAATTGACGCCAAGGTACATGAAACCAAATGCTGATCACAATCTCAAGTAGCTGAATCAAACCCTCATTTACTGATATAAGCCCTCAAATGCATCAAAAGTAGATCTAGCATGTAGGTGATCAATTCCAACCAATGTGCTTCCTGATTTGTGCATAAATAGGAGTATCAAACCCTAGAGCAACAATAGATCTCTAGTATACTTGAAAACCCTCCAACAAAGACGATATGACAGCCATAATAATGGTACAATAGGTTCTAATCAGCAAACAAATGATTTATGATCCCTATCTAGGTACAACTA
Organism: Torreya grandis; assembly: GCA_037957365.1. NCBI lineage: Eukaryota > Viridiplantae > Streptophyta > Pinopsida > Cupressales > Taxaceae > Torreya > Torreya grandis. Next base: position 6,998,779 of record JARHVA010000099.1, on the reverse strand, counting down.
ACAAGGTACAATAGACCCTAATCAACAAATAACCCTCACACAATTCACTATAGCTAACAACAGGGTGCAAAGTACTGTAGTGGTCATACGGAGCACTGTAGCAGTCATACAAAGTTATGTAGCGATCGTACGGAGCACTATAGCAGTCCTACGGAGTATTTAACAAGCTTCAAAATTAAGAAATCTTTGATATAGCACACTTGTAATTTTTGGATGAAATTACCTCAAAGATTTAGAGGGTTTTTGTCCTTAAACCTAAATCCGAATGGCGAGGGCTCACAATTTGTACTGGTTACAAGGGTTTTTGTTCTTATGCTTAAAACCGATGATCTCGAAGGCTCAATCAATTGAGAAATATTGATAATAAGAATAATCCAAATGAGAGAGAACTCTCAATATAAAGACTCAATTGTCACTTTTGGGGTTAGGGTTACACTTTTTAGGTTTTACCCATTTTCTTTTATTTTCACATTTTCCCTTTATTCATCATTTTATTTTTAATAATAATAAAGTAATATTAAGTTGTCACTTTTTAATAAAATATAAAGTAAATCACTTAAACAACTTAAAATACTAACTTTATTATTTTTTACTTTGTTTGAAAAAGGGGACATAACATCAACATCCATACAATCTGTTACAATAACGTACGTGGATGTGACGATGTAATCTATTACTGAAGGCTACATGAATCATTAAAAGACAATTCAAACAATCACATGGTTAGTCCATACAAAGTTGGACAACATATTAAGATAACTCATAATCATGTTTCGTATCCATAGGAAGCATGAACAATAACTATGTATGCTAATCATAGTACATCCAAATAGTTCATGACTAATCATCAATATATCTCAATCCTCAGTAGTTACTACATCTCAAATCATATCATATCAATGAGAGAGATAACATAGAGGAATAAAGAGAGAATACAATTTGTAATGTGGTCAAAACAATTTTAGATATGATCCATAATTGTATCATGAATGCTTGATAGCTGCTTATACAAGCTAATGAATATAATCAACATGTATGTGTTTGAAGAATAATCGGGCTATGTCTTAGATGTCAAACAATTGTGCACACCATAAAAATATCCTTAGTGCAACAAATCAATCACAACTACTAAGATAAGGATGTCAAAACAATTGGTGACATGGAAAATACTACAACAAAGCACATCCAAAGAGCAACATTGGCTACACAACCCATCAATGAGCAAATCCAGTGCAAAATACAAGAGGATGCAGAAAATGGGTCGTGACAATGCCAAGAAACAATGAGACCCCAGAAGCTGATTGGAGAAGAAAGAGTAGTCCAAACCAAATGCAAGTGTAAAGAAAAAATGTGCAAGGTGATTGTAGATGGAGGATCTATTGACAATCTGGGAAGTACATAAATGGTGCAAAAATTACGGCTTGCTTGTAATTCAAAATCAAATCCTTATAAGATTTCCTGGCTGCAAAAGGATCATAGTGTGCTTGTGGATCAATATTGTCTTGTTGCCTTCAAAATTGGTCCTTATGAAGACAAAGTGCTATGTGATGTGGTGCCAATGGATACTTGTCATTTGTTGTTAGGAAGACCTTGACAGTATGACCGAAGAGTATTCCATCATGGAAAAGAGAACACTTATGAAGTACAACATGAGGGGAAGAAGCATCTTTTAAAAGCATGGAAAGAGGAAGGGGCATCTGAAATATCTCTGGTAGCAATGGGTTATAATTTTTTTGCAAACAAACTAAAGGAGAAGTTTGTTATCTATTAAGGCCTAGAGAAGAAAGGGGACATGAAAAGGAGTAGAAGACGGGGTATTGTGGAGATCCCACTTTTGATGAAGGAGGAGGAGATCATATCTTGCTTGAAGAGGATATAAGTTGATAGAGGCAATGCTTGATTCCCATAAATGTTTATTTGATCATGTTGCAGGTGTGAAGGAGTGTACAACAAAGGAAGAGCTTGCAAAAGAAGAGTTGCCTTCTAAGCAACGAAAGCTTGATAGAAAGGAAGATATCCTCATAAAAGAGGATAAAGCTGAAGAAAATGATGATAGCAACAGTGGAGCAACAAAGATATGCCTTTTAAAAGGCATAGAGATGAAGACTCTTGTGAGTCAAAGGCTGGATAAAGGTGGTCATAATCAGTCGAGTTGAGGAGAAGGGAATTATTGATTCCCATATTATTTTTCATAAGCTATGTGCAGGAGCAATGTAAAAGATAAAAAGGAAAGTAGCAGGAGTGTCCTTTACGGGACAAGAATAAGAAAAGAAAATGTATATGATTTTAAAATCAGCTCATGCATATAAAGAGATGGGGGACGCAATAGAGGCACCATTGGAGGAAGTGCCTATAGGTACTTTTAAGTTTCAAAGCTTTCAGGATGTGTGTGGATGTAGCAGAGGTAAAGGAGAAGGCACTTGTAGAAGCCTTCCAAGAAAATAAGGATGAGCTATTGAGACTTATAAAACATGCAGACACTGAAAAGAAGTTAGAAGAGCATTTTAAATCTTTTGTAGGTGATGAAGCTATCTTAGGGGTAGCTGTGAAGTCAATGGGAAATAAAATTAATTCCCAAAATATGAATATGGAAGCAACTTTAGTGAAGACGGTAGCTGGAATGATCACGGAAGAGCTGCATGAAGGTGAAAGTGATTGGTTAAAGAGTACAATAGAAAATTAGAAAAATAATGATAAAAACTTGAGAGCTACTTGGTGGAGGTGGTCGAGCCATGGTGGCTCAAAGCCCACAAGAAGAAGATGCTAAATGAAAATGAGAACAATTTGGAGGTGGTGGACAGTCTATCAACTAGCAAGAGGCTGAAAGTGGAAAAGGAAAAGACAAAAACTGCATGTGTACCTGGATTGTTGGAAGGGAAAGCCAAGGCCATCACTCTCAAGGCCAAAAGGGTGGTCCTACCACCTATCCTAACTTTGTGAGAAAGAGCTCACATTGTGATTCACTGGAGTGTTTGATGCAAGAGCATCTTGGGGTAAAGGCAATCTTGCATCACCAAAAAATATTAGCAACCAGTTCCCGGGTTTTCTTGGTGTTCTGGCTTTTATGGAGACGGATTTTGGGTAAAACTAGTTCTGAACCAAGTGGTTCAGAATTCTGAAAGGGGAGGATGATGTACAGCTGTCAATCCAAACAGCTGAGTGTTTTCAGGGGGTTCTCCTAAAAATGGAATTTTTAGATGATGTAAAGATGTCAATCCAAACAGTTGAGAGGCTGTAGGAGTGCGTTCTCCTAAAAATAGTAAATCTGTTAACCACCCTGTTTTTGGTGGATTAAGAGAATGTAACTGAGTAGGATTAGTTTATTATTAATAAGAGATTGCTAGAAATAGAGGAGGAGACTGCCGTAGAAGTGCTGGATTAGGGGCTATTTGTGATGTATACAGATATTACAGAAATAAAGAGGAATAAAATGCTGGTTCTTTTTTTTTGGATTGATTAAATTTACTCCTGAAACAGCTGCTGTAGTATCTTCCTCCATGGCTCTCTTTTTATTCTCTGCGAAGCATAATATACGCTGTTAGTTACCATTCTTATAGCAGTTTGCATGAAGCAGCTGTACTTTCATTTAGCACCCAGATTGCAGGTATTAGGTTTTGTGTTGCAAGTATTGGGCTGCATCATGGACCTCATGGATCTTATTTGGGGATTGTTTGTATAGGGCTGCATTGTTTGTATGGACCTTTTCTCCATTGATACACTGTGTTTTTTGGTTTGCAGTAGTTACATTTGCATTTGCAGTATAGGACTTTGAAATTTATAGAGAGAACTTTGAGTCTAGGTCTTAGTCTGGGTGGTGCATTTTTTGAGTGCCAATCTATGCAAAATATGAAGGAAGTGTGATTCGGGAAACAAATCCCTCGAGATGACTGCATAAATTGCACATCTTATGCTGGTAGATGAAATGAGATATAGAATGGTTAAGTGTTACCTGCTTGCTGCTTTCATGAATTAAATCCTCTGTAAAATTGTTGATGGTACTCCTGTTCAAAGGAAGGCATTCGCTTGGGCTGTTTAGTGAGCAGTTGACGTTTAAATTCTCCATCATCTTCCTCAACGAAAACGTAGAGATTGTCTTCATTTTTGTTTACTGGCTCCCATCTATAATTTCTTGGCTTAGCTGAATTTTTAATGGTGGTTCAACAAATATCTGTTGCTTCACATGATGATGGGTGAATTTGTGAATGCATTTTCTCGTTAGCGCCAGGGCCATGATCAGTCTTTAGGAATTTCAAGGACAATTTTTTAGGAGAGCATTGATATGGAAAATGGGTTATGGAGCCCTCCAATACCATTTAATTAATTGAAATTAGGTATTATGAATGCCATGACCACTGATGTGGCGTGTTTTTTAAATATGATATGAAAAAATAACACTTCATAGAATTGCTTGGCCACTAGTCTGAGATGAGTATACGGTCTTTTACTTTTTAATTACTCTCGTATCTCAGTCTTATGATGTCATTCAAGCATCCCTGATTTTGTAAAAAACAAAGATCATTCATTTGACTAAGGGTTCAAGTGTTTCCATACATGTAGTTTGGAAGTTTGGAGCTTTACTCGTTTTCTGTCGCTAAAGCTCTGCAGTTTTTTAAAAGAAAAAGCCAATGCCTTGTCGTTTCCCTCCATGTGTGACACAGATTTCAAGGAGCTGTGCAAATGTTAAATGCTCAACCACCCACCTTGAGAAGGAATAAACGCGGGCATGCAACAAGAAGTTGGGTGGAATTTCTCTTTTTTCAGTACCCATCTTTTGTAAGTAAATCATTTTTTGATGCCAAAGCCACTGGTCAGAAGAAAAAACAGAAAACTCTCCACTGCCATTGAAGTGTAAGCTCGACACCATCACAAACACAGAGATGCAATAGTTTCAGTAAAAGATCTTGCTGCCTAGTATGATAACAGGAATCCAGAAGTGAAAAATACGGAGGTGCTATGCAAACAAGTTTATTTCAGGCAGCTCTCAGTTCAGGAAATCGCACATTGTCTGGAGTTTGCCTTGGAATGTTCACAATTCTATCATCCATGTATAGGTCCAGAAGAGAGAGATTACAAAATTACCAGGATGTGCTGTGTAAACTAACCTGACTATTTGAGCTATGTTTTCAATGTCTGAGTCAAAAACCCTTGTACCAAAGAGAGTGCTGAAGGAGAATATAAAGGAAGCCCCAAGGCTGATAGCATTGTAAGGTACGGAATTGATAGAAAAAGAACTAAATTAGAAATTTCAACATTGTTGAGGGCTCAAAGGAGATATAAAGGAATTAAAGATTGTCGACATTACACATGGAGTAGTTGGAGAAGCACAAAGGTTAAGGGAACAAATGGAGCCCACTCCTGCTGGACATATTGTAAACGAAGTACCCACCCTTACAGATGGATGATAGTCAAATATTGACCCAGAAGACAAGTCTATTACAGCAATCAGGTGGTAATCCAGGGATTGGTGTTCCGTGGGCCAATAATGATGATGATGGTAAGACTAAAAATAGGAATGGTCATGACGCTTTCCATTATCCTAAAAAGATTGGGCTCATCCCAACCAGGTGAGAACCATCAAAATATAAAGATGCAGGGAAAGACACAGACATGCGGTTGACCATGGGAATCCAAGCACTTCAGTGTTTCCCCAGTATCTTCAAAGAAAGCAGGAGAAGATGCAAATCCCAAAGGCATGACTCAGTCTACCTTATATACCTGCAAAGAAAAACAAGAAGGCAAGTCTCAACTTCTGACAAAAATAGACCAGGATACTACGGATATCTTGTCTTCTTCTGCTGTTCTTTAGTAAGAAAAGACGCAGAAATGGATGACTACAATGTCAACTAATTTGTAGTGCCAGCTGGAGACATAGGGAATAAATACAGTCAGATCTTGGCTGATGCACTGAACTCAATAAACTCGAGCAATATTTTAAAAAAATTGACTCAGCGTGAGATGACCAAGAATGATACTAGTTCTACAAGCATTTCTTTAATCACATTATTACTTACGGTCCTCTTGCTCTCATCTGTATAGAATATCCTTACCAACAGGATAAAGGAGGAAGAGCCTCTCCTAGGGCACTGGAGTTATCTTCTCTTGGAAAATCATGGAGGGCCACATTCAAGATAAATATAATAATGCAGCGTCAACATATAAATTTTGTTGCAAAGAGGTTGTAAAATATGAACTAGTGATGAAAAAATTAACTCAGCTTGAGGCCAACATTAGACTAAGTTAGAGAATTTAAAAGTATCATGGAAGAAGATATGAAATTGTTCTTTGAAGAGGCTCAGGATTTAAAGCAGCAGGATCTGGTTATAATTAGGCATCTAAATGGGAAATCATTTCCCTTGTCAGAAAGGAATGTTGTGAAAGATATGATGAAGTTCTCACTTGATGCAAAGATGAATGTAATGATATCATGAAGCACCTCCAAGAATATTTTTAAGATTATCAATTAATAATAAGCTTTAAAGAAGATGATTTACTCAGAGATAGGAAATAAGTTTGTGCAGAGGCCGAGGAAATAATGAAGTCAAACTACCAGCAAAAGATATGATAACTGATAAACTGAGGCTTGATGTCATGTAGGTGGGTTTTGATACTTGGTCTATTCAAGACTATATCCATGAACATTCCAGAACTTGATCAAGTTTGACAGGATTTTCCTTGTATAAGAATCTAAGTTGTCAAAAGTGCAGACTCTGGAACTTACCCTGACTGGCCCAGTCATCACCAAATTGAAGACGCTTTCAACCACCAACTCAGGTAGCAGCTTCAGCTTGCTATAGGACAGATGGAAAAGCTAGTCAGTTAGTTGCCTAATTAACTGATAACCATTTTTGAGAAAACTGATTTTGTGAAGTGCATATTGTATGGAAAAGAATGTACATGACTTTTTCATCGAAGGGACAATTTTAGCTCTATGAATTTTGCATTTTATTTTCTGAAGAATCACTTAAGGTAATCGAAGTGAATTTGTGCATTTGAGTAAGGACTTTGTGTTTGACTACTTTTTGATGACTCAGTAATACAAATATTACTGCAGTGCCATTGTTCTCCATTTTCTTGTTGTCTTATGTGTGGTGTTAGGTTTCTTCAAATGGTTTGTTTCCCTTCCTCAAAAATACCATGGTTATTGCTTCATGTCTATGCTATGTTGTAATGATATAAGATGCCGTTAATGTTATGAATTTCCAGTTATTTCGATTTTGTTTCCAGTTCTTTGCTATTCAAGTTTTGAAAGGAATGTCTTCATTACATTTAAAACCCCACCAATCATTTTATTATAATAGTGTATATGCTGTATAAATGTCGTGTAAAAGTTTTTTTCTGTTTTAGTAGTTCCTTGTGTATATAAATACATCAAAGGATGTTTCCCCTGATAGAAGAGTGGACAAAATCCCACACACTGCCCTGAAAATGTCTTTGACAGATTTCTACGATATCATGTCTAAAGACATTGTAAGCTGTATAGACTCAAATTTCACCAACAACTTTCTGAAAGACCTTTTTAAGAAACTTGGAACAGAATTAAACTTTAGTAATGAATTTCATCAACAAATCAATGACTAGATAGAGACGGTAAACAAAATCATGGACAATATGCTCAAGACCACACAACAAGATAATTAATGGATTTCTATATTTTCTTATGGACTGCGGTCACAAGGTGAAGCTCTTGTTCATTCGCTCTAAATTTAATTTTTTATCGATGAAGATTTCAGCATATTTTTTCTAACATTTCAGGTCTTTTGGAGAGCGAAAGCCCATATTCATCTGGTAGTGATGGGACCTACACTTTTGAGTTTTCCAGGCCCTTGCGCACATTGGATCGTCTTCAACAGGTATAATTGTTTCTGTGCTGACTAACACATGGTTTCCTAGTTCTTATTTGTTATGTTCTTTCTGGACAGATTGAAAAGCAACGTCTGAAACTTATGCTTGTTTTTTGGTGACTGGAGGATGTCCAATTTGTTATAGGAGAGGATCAAAAGTTTTCAGCTGCATTTTGGTACCCTGTCAATGGGAATCCTTGGACTGGAAGTGGCCACTATTCTGTAAACTGTGATTGGCTAACCATGGAGATCATTCCAGCAGAAAAGAAGAGTCATGCACTCTCCTCAACCATACTCTACTCAACCATCAATTTCAATCCCCTGAATGTTATTTCACTCATCTTATCTCTTGCAGCTTTTGGTGTGTCTCTTTTTATCGGTTGGTCGGTTAGGAAAGGCAAGACTCTGCCTTTTACACCAATAGACAACCTTTAGGAATATAGAAGCCAATGCCAAAGATATCATTTCCATTTCACGAGTCCTGTAAAATCATTATTGAGATTTTGTACGTCTATAAGAGTTCATTAATCTCGATATTAAGTGTAAAAGATTATGTTTTTATATAGATTTTGTAGAGTATTGGATGAATTGATAGATGTTTGTCTTCGCAAGTGTTTCTGAAGCAGTCCATGAGTTGATAGAGATTGACCATCTTCTGTGATAAAGAAAATAATGCTTCATGTGATCATTTGTGTAAACGTCCTTAACATATCAATCAGTATAAGCTTTACTCAAGTGACAATGTTTGATGTTGAAGACTGCTGCCTTTTTGATGCAGTCAAATTAGTGAAAATCGTCCATCCATTGTATCGATCTATTTATTTGTGTGAGATTTTTTGTTTATTGTACTTTCCTCCAGTGTTTGTTTCCTATGCAACTTCCAATCTTCAAATGCTATTTTCTTGGGCTTCAATTTCTTGGTATATATTCATACAAATAATGTACAAATTGCAAAACTTAAAATATGAAAATCAACCAGGCATGGCATTTGTGGCTTGCACTATTGGGTTATATACTTCACGCATTCAATCCATACTTGGGACTTTCCAAAATCTCATATAGGTTTTAAAAGAATTATTGAATGTACTCTTCGGCTTTAGGCTTTCAACCCATGTTGATTTAGTTTTAGATCTGAATATACATCTTGCAATGAAATAACTCAAGAAACATTATAGAGTGTCCTGTTATGTGTGGATTCAATTGAGGAAGGTAGAACGTATTTATCCATTCAACAAAGTAGTTGGAGATGCATCTTGTGAAAAACATTTTTTGCAGTTATGTGTTGTTCCATAATGCATACACTTAGGAAAGGTACGAGATTTAGCTAAAATTTTCACAGGGTTTTGTGGCTGATGCCTTTGCATATTTCCTCTTAATTGTCTCTATGCAAGTCATTAATGGTCTTATAATATGTTACTGCTATGATTGTTTTATGATTACGTTTCTCTGAAATCATTGGCAAAAAAACATAGCAGAGTATGATGTCATGCCATGAACATGTTTGGACATGATAATAAAAATTTGTTCTATTCAAGTTGTAAGTTAGTTATCCAAGGTAAGATAAGTGTATACACAGAATTTGGAAGTACACCAAAATGGCAAATTCCATTTCGTCTCAATCAAGTACTAATTTTCTATTTTAGGTGTTAATCTCCTTATAGGCAAGGTAACTATATCATTTACACTTAGCGTTCCTTAATGGTAGTGATCTACAAATATCATCAAACTTCAAAATGAGAAAGTACAATTGCAACCAAACTCAAAATGGTGTAAATGCTAATAATATTTTCTTGTGATGTTCAACTGAGAAAATTATGGAATGACTCCATGTTTGTTAGCCTCTATAGCCCAGAACTGCTGAACAGTTCATGATCTCCCAGTGATCAAACCAATAATACACCCATCCACCCTCCATTTTCCTCCCCATAACAGCTCAAAACTAATTACACAAAAGGAAGCCCCACTGGGGGAGGCCATGGCCTTTTTTCAGTTCAGGGACCATACACACAAAGTCTAGGTCAAAATTTCAGATCTGTTGTTGCAAAAGAGTTGCCACAGATTTGAAAAGATGAACTCAGAATTTTTGTGCAATATCATGCCAAACAAATAATTATAAAACCCAACTTCCCAACCAAAAAAGAAATTGGGTGTAGTCTAAAATTGAAAACCTCAACAAAAGTTTCCTTCTCAATGGATAAAATAGAACATTGACGATGGATGCTCAAAGACAGATTTCTCATCTGCGGGTTAATGGATGCCTTCCCAGGACTTAAAACTCCCCAGAACTGGATGCAAGAAAATTGGAAGCCCTTGGATCTATGGATATTTTGATGATGCCAAAAGGATATTTTTATGGCAATCTTCTCCACCAAACAGGGTAAAGACTGAGTCGTTCAAGGTGGGCTTTGTTTCATGAAGAAATCAGGCCTCTTTCCCATACCTTGAACCCACTAGAGGACTTGCCAAGCACAAATCCCGTCAGACTACCATTGCTATCAATTGAAAGTTGCCAGGAGTCTTCTCTGAATAAAATTGGGGCTGCATTGGTGAATACATTGATGCATCAGAATTCACAAGAAATTCACGAGTCTTGAATTATGAACGTTTATATGCAAATTTGAATTTGGAAAAGCTATAACGAAATCAACTAATATTAGACATGGGAGGCATTTGTTGGCTCTCAGAACTGCACGTTTGTTCAACATCGATCTTACAAGGTAGATTGTCAATTCTTTACTCTTAGTCAAACTATAAACAAAGTTAAAAGAGTAGGGAGAATAGTTGTTAAGATAGGGTTTCCTCTCCTCACTTCAGCCTTTGCAAAACCTAGGGGGTCTTCCCTTACAATCTAACTATACGATAGCGACACAACACTCTATAACCCCTAAATCTCTGACAAATGAACGTAACCTGTGATTTTGATTGGTCTTAGTAACTTGTCACTTATACAATAACACATTCATCTAAGAACCTCTGATATGGACTATGTTTTGCAGACCCACAACTTTGTTTTTAACACCTCAAAGATTCACAAAGACAATATGGATAAACAAAGCAATGCATTATCGAACACACATGAAAATTCGAATGATCTTTACATACAATGGCCATAATTCTTATGAAAAGAAACATTAAATAAATGTCGATCTATACGTCTAAGGCTAGTGCCTTACTATCCATTGGACATTTCAACACTTTCAAATATTTTTGTAAAGAACAATGTAAAATAGCTTTACACTATGGATAATTTTAAGAAACGACTCCCAAAAGTTTACTATAAAATTTTGTCGAATCTTAGATTTTAGGTGTAATTTCATTGGTGAATCTTTGACAAAATCGCCACGCCGATATAAATTGATAGGTAATCTCTATTATCTATTTAATAAAACTTATAAATAGCTAATGAATCAAGCCATTATATTCAAATCAAGAAATAATGACACAAAAATCAATGGAAAAAGAGGTTAGAGGATGAGAAGTCTAAAGTCGAGATCTTATATACAGTTATTTCTTTTTAGCGATTAAATTTGTCATTATTTTTATAGATTAAATTTGTCTTTTATAAGTGCTAAATTTGATGACCATATGATTAAGTATAAATTGAGTACAAACTTTTTAAGTCTCTCAAAAGACCAACCAGATAATATAATAAATTGTGTAGCAAAAATTGTGACAAAAAATCAAAATATAGAGTATAAATCAACTATGGCGCCATATGACAAAACAACTATGAAAAACGCGGATGACATAACTGAAAAAAATATTCAAAATATTTTCATAGTTTTAAAATTATAAATTATATAATAAGGTCTACAAAATGTCTTAACCACATCCATATTGGCTTTTCAAATATTTATTTATTTTAATTAACAAGCCATGCCAATTAGAATATAATTATTACCTTAAATATTTAAAAATAAAATATAGTATGATCATGAGGCTCTGTTGCATTTATTCAGTGTGTTCTTTGTATATTGTTTAAATGAAATATCTTGCATGGCATTATTTTTAGAGGAAATCAATTTTTTGTTTGTTTAAAATAAGTATGTAATAAAAACCAACCAATAATTTAATAAACTGAGTATATCAAAAATATAATGAATAAATATAATGATAAATTTCATGAAAAATATTTTTTTAAAGATATTTGTTCAAAACACTGTCTTTCAAATGTCTTTACCATATCCATAATCAATAATAATAAGGTTTGCCAAAATGTTTTAACCATATCTATAAGCAATAATGACATTTCAAATATTTTTTTTATTTCAATTAACAAATCATATCAATCAAAATATAATTAATTTTTTAAATATTTAAAAAATAAAATACAGTATGATGATGAAACTCTGTTGCGTTTATTTAGTTTGTTCTTTGTGCATTGTTTAAAAGAAGTATCATGCATGTCAGTATGTTTCAAAAAAAATTAATTTCTTGTTTAAGTACAGAGTATAAACTATGGGATCATAGAGCAAGACAACTATGAAAAGCGAAGATGACATAATTGAAAGAAATGTTCAAAACATTTTCATAGTTTTAAAATTATAAACTATATAATGTGTGTCAAAATGTCTTAACCACATCCATATTGGTCTTTCAAATATTTTTATTTCAATTAACAAGCTGTGCCAACTAAAATATAACTATTACTTTAAACATTTAAAAACAAAATATGATATGATCATGAGCTTTCAAGACTCTTTTTGTGCAATACATATGGTAAGATCATATATAGTACTTAGTATAAATTGATTACAGATCACAACTCCCACTTTTGACACAGTTGGTCGATCTAATAGACTCAAAAGAAGTCTCTGTTACAAGGGATCGATTCCTTGAGGTTGTGTTCTCTGTAAGTTACACTTTGAAGGAAATTAAAAAATATTTTTCTTTAAAGATTAGATATTATTTTTATCGAGATGAATAACTAGAATCCATCGTTGTGATGTACCTTCAATATTGAAAAAATGTTAGCTCATCAGATTTTCAGAATAAAATTAAAACCTTGGTCCAACACTTCTACAAGAGTGTAGAATTGAATGGTGAAAGGCATTTTATATTTGCCAAAACTAAGGGAGCGATCTGTTTTATTTGCCACAACAAGTTTTCGACTAGGTTTTCGAAGATGGCTCAATCACTAGACTATGTACTATCTTAAGTTTGAGTGAAATACTATATGATAGTATCTTAGAATATTTTAATTTTGTTAATTTATGTTAAACAATAATTTTGGGCTCAATGAAAGAAGGGATAATTTTTAGTGCATTGTCATTTTTAAAGTCAAAGTTAAGAATCAAGATTGAGAAAAATTGGAGACTTGATTGAGGCTCTATACAACTAGATAAAATATCTTCGATTTTTCATTTGATAGAGTTCTTGTAATTTGACAATTATCAACTTCTGAAAGAAGATGGACTAATAATTCTTCAAACACACTACAATTCTATAATACTAGTTTGAGTCTGACAACTTTTGAAGAAAATACAAATAACAATTATCAAGAACAAAATGAAAAAATTGACTTGTTGAAATTTATGCATTTGAAATATGAGGTTGATCAAGAAAAGACAACAAATTTTGTGATTGATTTTGAGCTTTATTTTCTCAGGATTTTGAGAAAACTTGTTGAAGATAAAGCAGAGTATATAAATGATTAAGAGGTAATTTGTATATTTTTATTTCTCTTTGATTAAGAGAATGTCTATAACAGTTGTAAATTTTACTATAGAGATGCGTAAGTATATCGTGGTGTTCCCTTGTTATTTTATACCAAGTAGGTATATTTTTGTGTTCTGTTTGATTAAGAGAACATGTCTATAATAGTTGCAAACTCTATTATAGAAATGCATAAATATATTGTGGTGTTCCCTTATTATTTTATACCAAACTTATTTGATGTTATCTATAGTGTAATGAACTGTAAGTATCTATATTGGACTAACATTTTCACTTCCGTCAATATTTTACATAAATGACTAAAAAATTGAGAAACCCATCACATATATATTCGGATAACTTCCATTAATCCCACGCGTGACGTGTTGGATTAACATTAAATTTTCCCTTGGAGCCCCTCAATATGTCGACATCAATTTACTAAAAAATAAGACAAATCTAAACAACCCCTGTAGCTTTAATTCCACCTGCACCTTATTCAATGCTAAAAATAAAATAAATATTAGGTTTAAAAATTATTTATTATTAAAATTTTGTCATTAAAACCATATAAAAGGAAGAACATGTTTGTTTTACTCAGTTTTATAAATGTGTTAAGGACCACTTGTCACTTAGAACACAATAATCTTAAGGTAATAATTATATTTTGGTTGGCATGGTTTATTAATTGAAATGAAAAATTATTTGAAAAACCATTATTAATTATGAATATGGTTAATATATTTTAGCAGACTTCATCATTATTTATTATAGTTATGATTAAGACATTATCATTATATTTATTTATTTTAAGACAAATGACTATGCATGTAAATAACTGCTCTTAGTTTTCAGAATAAAAGAAACATAAATTCATACCTTGCAATCACAAAGAAATCAACTTAAAAATTATTTGCATCTTTATTTCCAACCTCTCGTCCCAATCTTTCAACTACTAAAATTTCGTTTATGCTAATATCTTGCATCAATGACTAGAAAAATTAAGAAACTGTCACATATGTATTCGAGCAACTTACTAATATTCGAATACATATGCATCTTTATAATAGAGTTTATAATTGTTATAAACATGTTTTCTTAATCAAATAGAAGATTGAACAGTTGTTTGTATGCATAGTCATCTGTCTTCAAATGAATAAATGTAATGACAATTTCTCTAAAAAATATTTCATTAAAGATATTGGCTTGCCATCCTCACTTTTCACAGTGGTCTTATCCTATGATCCCATAGCTGGTTTAAGATAATAATAATACTTTGATTGATATAGTTTGTTAATTGAAATAAAAATAAATTTGAAAGGCCATTATTGATTATGAATATGGTTAAAATATTTTGGTAGATCTTATTTTATAGTTTATATCTCACTTATCAAATACATGTATATATGATTAGATTTCAAATAATATAATCTAACCTATCCAATAGATTAAAGCTTATAGAAGAGACAATTTTTTGAAGGAAATAATTTTGATTTTATCAATATCTTGATATTCCATTTATATCTTTATAGCTGGGAAGAGGGGGAAAAAAATGAAAGCAACCAAAAGAGAAACAGACTCAATGTATACTTATAAATTAGTCTATTATTTATCAATCTTTTGATATCCCTTTTATATCTTAGATTAGTCTTTTAAAAGATATACAAAGGTCTGTACTCAATATATACTAAATATTGCACATGATCTTACCATATGTACTGCACAAAAATAGCTTTCAAGAACCATCATTTTGGAACTTGAAGGATAAAAAAAAAAAAATCATTTCAACTTCTCCTTGAAGCTCATATTGAATCTTAATAATGTTACATACATTTATTTATTGATTTTGGCAAGGCTAAAACATGATTAATATGTAAAAATAACTTAAAAAAATTATTATAAAATATTAAAATTCATGTGTGTTTTTATAATTCTTTAGTAAAAAGTAATTCATTCAAAAATATTTTTTATAAGAAATAAAATACTGCCATGTATATATCAAAACTACTAAAAATAATATCAACATACTTAAAAATATCAAGATAATATTTAATACCAAGTATCAACAAAAATTTAAGTTTTAATCAGAGTTTGTATCAAAAATTAAATTAATTAAAGGGGCACCCTTATTAGTTAAGTTCTCAATATACTCCATGGATGCAATGAAAAGTTCCATCAAGTGTGTTGAGGGATCTTCAGAATCATATGCCTCCAACTTAATTTTTTTTAACATTTTGACTTTCGTAGGTTATGCTGCAAGGCTGCTAGCACATTTCTTGATAGAAGTAGTTTTTTCAAGCTCAAGGGGTGGAATATTAGTGTTAAGTGGAACAATTTCATTGGGATGCAATTTTATAGTCAATTCAAGAATATTTTCATGTTGAGGTGGCTCAGGCAATGAAACATTTTACTCATTACGCTGAATGACAACATGAGCATGCATGTGTTAAGAGGGTTCATTTGGAATGCCTCGTTCGTGAGGACAATTCTTCCAATGTGCTCCCATCCATTCTCTATTTTCACAAAAATTCAAAGAGTTAACAGTGAAAGAGTTGAGAATATTTCAAAAAGCATGGTCATTAGCATCAAAATGCAAGGAAACACAGGTTCCTTGATTAAACGACCTAACAAATATGTTAGCAGCCTTGTGACCATGAAATAATTGGCCATCTCGAGAGCTACCCCGTGAACGAGTAGCCTCACTACGTTGATTATCACGATCTCAAACATTTCTACTTGAATCATTTAAACTTGGATTCCAGTTTGATTGACATCTAATAAAATATGTTAAAATAAATATTTTATACAATTGAGCTCAAATACTTTATAATTTTTATTATCTTAAAAATACAATGCATAAAATTGTTCAATTTGAAACAAAGTACAAATAATACTTATATAACCATCATTGTGCATAAAAATTAATTATTCCATCCTATTTACAATCATATTGAAATAACAACTATCTGCGTAAAAAAACTATACATTATTCTTTCACAATCCTCATGTCAAGCAATATTATTTCACAATCTATATTGACCTTTCAAATATTTTTTTATTTCAATTAACAAACCATGCCAACTAGAATATAATTATTCCCTTAAACATTTAAAAATAAAATAGAGTATGATCATGACGCTCCATGACTCTTTTTGTACAATACATAAGATAATATCATGTGCAATACTTAGTATAAATTGAATATAAACCACAACTCACACTTTAAACATTTTGATAGACCTTATTATATAGTTTGTGTAGGTTTGATTGTGCAGTACATACAATAAGAGCATTGCAATACTTAGTAAAAATTGAGTTTAAATCACAACTCACATTTCAAACATTTTGACAGACCTTATTTATAATTTGTATAAGTCTAATTCGTCAAAAAATTATATGAGATATGTATAGATTAGTCTGAAATCACCATATATATATATATATATATATATATATATATATATATATATCACCCATGACATAATAAGCTTAAAAAAAAAAAAAAAATTTATTATGTGAAAATGTTTTGAATATTCTTTGATGCCACATGCTTTTCTTTTTTTATGATTTTAATAAATAAATTTTTTAATTAAATAATTTTCAAACCTAATGTTTATTTTATTTTTAGCATTAAATATGGTGCAGATGGAATTAAAGCTACATGGATTGATGGTTAGATCTTGTCATATTTTCAAGTGAATTGATGCTGGTATATTGAGAACACAATAAATTTAAAGTAAGAATTATATTTTTTTAGTTATGCCATCTTCGCTTTTCATAGAAGTCTCTTGCATGTAATTATTTCTCAAAAAAAATCAGTGGCTTGTTTGTTTAAAAGAAGTATGCGGTAAAGACCAACCAAATAATATTTTAAACTGAGTATAACAAAAATTATGACAAAAAATTAAAATATAGATTATAAATAATAAACTATGGGGCCATATATATATATATATATATATATATATATATATATATATATATATATATATATATACTCTAATTTTTTTCACAATTTTTTACTTAATTTAATATATTATTGGGTTGGTCTTTAGTTTTACCACCCTAAACAAACAAGAAATTGATTTTCTCAAAAATAATGGCATGTAAGATATTTTAAACAATGCACAAAAAATAAATAAATTATATTATCTGGTTAGTATTTACCGTATACTTATTTTAAATAAATAATAAATTCATTCTTCTGAAAAATAATGACATGCAAAATACTTCTTTTAAGCAATGCACAAAACAAAATGAATTATATTGTGGTTGGTCTTTACCACATACTTCTTTTAAACAAATAAGAAACTCATTTTCTCTGAGAAATAATGACATGCAAGATAATTCTTTTAAATAAAATGACTAAATATAATAGAGCCTCATAATCATTTCAACCATATTTTTGACTAATCCAAAAATATTTATTTCATAAATTTTGAGTTTAAGGAAAATATTTTTAGATATACATAATTTTAAAAAAAATAACATGCACAATATTTTTAACAAATATATTTAAACAAATATGTTTTAAGAAAATTAATTATTTATTTGTTTAAAAGAAGTATGTGGTAAAGACCAAATAAATAATATATTAAACTAAGTATAGCAAAAATTGTGACAAAAAATCTTGGTATAGAGTATAAATAATAAACTATAGTGTCATGGGGCAAGACTATATATAACCATAATTTTTATCACATTTTTTACTTAGTTTAATATATTATTTATACTCTATACCCTAATTTTTTTCATAATTTTTTACTCCGTTTAATATTTTATTTGGTTGGTCTTTAGTTTTACCACCCTAAACCTTAAACAAACAAGAAACTGATTTCTTCTAAGAAATAATAACATGCAAGATACTTCTTTTAAAAAATTTACAAAGATCAAAATAAATTATATTATGTGGTTTGTCTTTTTCATATATATCTTTTAAAAAATTGTGACAAAAAATTAAGATATAGAGTATAAATAATATATTAAACTGAGTAAAAAAATGTGACAAAAAATTATGGTAAATAGTATAGAGTATAAATAATATATTAAACTGAGTAAAAAAATGTGACAAAAAATGATAGTATAGAGTATAAATAATATATTAAACTGAGTAAAAAAATGTGACAAAAAATTATGGTATATTTACCATAATTTTTTGTCACATTTTTTTACTCAGTTTAATATATTATTTATACTTTATACCCTATTTTTTTACTCAGTCTAATATGTTATTTGGTTGGTCTTTAGTTTTGCCATATTAAACCCTATACAAGCAGAAATTGATTTCTTTTAAGAAATAATGACATGCAAGATACTTATTTTAAAAAATGCACAAAGAACAAAATGAATTATATTATATGGTTGGTCTTTACCACATACTTATTTTAAATAAACAAGAAACTCATTTTTTCTTAGAAATAATGACATGCAAGATACTTATTTTAAGTAATACACAAAATAAAATGAATTATATTATGTGGTTGATTTTTACCATATACTTATTTTAAACAAACAAGAAATTCATTTTCTCTGAGAAATAATGACATGCAAGATATTATTTTAAACACAATAAATAAATGTAACAGAGCTCCATGATCATTTCAACCATATTTCTAACTAATTCAAAAATATCCATTTCATAGATTTTGAGTTAAAAAATATATTTTTTAGATATACATGAAATTTTAAAAAAATTTAACATGCACAGTGTTTTTAACAAATATTTTTAAACAAATATTTTTTATGGAATCTATTATTATATTTATTTATTTCAAAATAGATGTCTGTGCATGCAAACAACTACTCTCAATCCTTAAAACTAAAAAAACACAAGTTCATACCTTTCAATCATAAGAAAACCATCTTAAAATTTGTTTGTGCCTTCATTTCTAACCTCAACTACTAGAGCTTTGCTTCCATCAAGAGCTTGCACAAATGATAAGAAAAATGTGAAACCATCACATATGTATTCGAGTAACTTTCATTAATCTTCAAGTGACGTGTTGGACCAACATTAAATTTTGCCTTGGGACCCCTCAACATGTTGACGTCAATTCACTAAAAATGAGGCAAAATCTAAACTTCGATCCCCATACCTTTAATTCCACGTGCACCACATTTAATGCTAGAAAATAGATAAATATTAAGTTTGAAAATTATTTATTATTAATTTTTCTTAGTTATTAAAACCATATAAAAGGAAGAGCATGTGGCACGAAAGAATATTCAAAATATTTTTACATAATAAATATAATTATTACCTTAAACTTATTGTGTCTTAGGTGGTCCTTACACACACACACACACACACCTAATGATTCCAGACTAACCTATATATGTCTCATATAATTTTTTGGTGAATCAAACCCATACATGTATAGTAACACTGGTAAATCTGTGTCTTGAAATATGATCGAGTATAATCTATAAGGTGAATCTATATTTCAAACTATGAAACTGTATAAAATTTTGACAATTTGACCTATGTATATTTTCATATAATTAACCATTTTTAAAATTGAAAAAACCTACTTATAGCCAATTGACTATAAATAACCACTAAAATTTTCCATACTTTACACAAATTACAAGAGGCACATCATCTCATATACATGAAGAATAATAATCATTACATATGATTTTCATTAAATAGTTAACAAATGTGTTCCAAGAATCATTAGACAAATTGAGATAATAATAGATTTAAATCATAAAAACATTGAATGAAATGAATCTAAATCAAATTACAAGATGTAGTACATGCCTTTTTATGATAGTCTTACAAATCCATTACACATGAAAGTGCAATTTTATGTCTTTTTCCTAATCTTATAAGTCCAAAAACTTCCATGAGCTCTACATCATTCCAACAACGTTCTCCATGAATTGAAATACAATATGAAACTACTTAATTACAAGAGACTTGCAAGTAATAAGACTAAAATGAGAAAATGAACTCCCTAGAATAGAAACATACCAGCGTAGTGGAAAAAGATCAAGTTGATAGGCATGATCCTTTCATGTAGAAATATGAAGCATAGTGTAGAATCTCTCCAAGATACTCTTGACAACTGTGCCTTTAACATATTTACTACCACATATTTTAATTAATATAATTATTAACTTTTTAAATATGCCTATACAAATATGCCACATATGCAATTTTAAAAAATACCCTCCATGTGCATACTTGGTGCATGAATGACACTAGTTTATGACAATCACATTGGTGGTAAAAAACTTGACATTATACATTTCCAATGTCATTTAAAATACTAAACTTAGAAAATTTTTAAGTGCCTATGTTGAGCACTTTAACGACCATACCAAAAATATTACATAAAGGACCATTAATCATACTAACTCAACCAAAGATCATAGTTATCCTACATAAGCATCATCCTTGGGAATATTTGAGAGTATTTTATTCCATTCTCGATCTTCAAAGGTAGTGATCTTGGTATCCTTTTTATTCTCCTTCATGGTAGCATTCCATTTCTTCTCATCAATCCCAATCATGCCTTAAACAAAAAGTTCTACTTTCAGTTTGAGGTCCTCAACCCTTGTAAAATAAACATGGAAGTCTTGCAAGGAAGGTAGGTCACTGTTGTTGATTTCCTTTCCAAATAATTCAAATAAAATTTTAACATCCTTTAGCCAATCTACATTGTTCTTCAAACTACTCACTTTTGTGAAAGTATTTGGTAACCCATTTTTAATGACAACATTCAAGATATTTGTTTTATTCCTCACCACACTTCTTACTTGTTCTAGCTAAGGATCTAATTTATTTTAAGTCCTTAAATAGTTGGACAAAGTGATAGTGTTTGATTCAAGTCTTTTCCCAAAGGTTAGCCTTTTTTCTCGATGTCTTCATCTGACATCCATGATAATCTAACATCAAGCTTCTCAACTATATTTATTCTATGAAACTAAATTATTTTGACTATATTCAATTTTCTATGGCATCATTACTGTTATAGCCCAAATTTTCACCCTAGATAATTCAAGTATACCTTCTCAAATTTGAGATAATATGAACTATTTCTACAAATAGGCAAGCTACTACAAGAGATAGATCTCTAGATTTGAAAGGGCTAGCTCTCTTGATCTATCTTTTAGGCTCACACACTACACTAGGATAATCACTATTGGGGGTGAAAAGGGAATAAGGAAACATAAAATAAACTATACCAATGAAGGTGATACACCAAAGATAACTGCACAAAACATACTTGCATTTGTACTAAGAAAAAAGACTGCTAAAACTGAACTCAACTCAATGTTCTTCTAGCATAAGTGTTTTTACATGGAAGTAGATTGCTATGCATATTCAAAGGTGGGTGAAAAGGAGGTCTAATATTAGACACTACTAGTCTCTCTCACACTTCAAAACACACTTAAAAAATATATACACTTCATGATCCCTGTTAGAAGATATCCTACTACTCACATAATGCATACAAGAGCAGAATGGAAGCAAGGAGAATACATTCATCACTTGTCATCCAAATACACTAATTGACATAGTTAGGCAAGAGTTACAAATATAATCAACTTAAAAAAATTATTCAAATACAAATCAAGATATAAAACCAGTAGGGCTTTGCCATACCAATTATGTATATGTGATAATGCCAAAATGACTTGCATATATAGAGCATAGGAGAGGAGAGAGAATATATGAAGTTGGATAGTCACAAGGCCAAGTTTCAAGACTTCAAAACCAATTACAATGAAAGATAATGAAGTGAAAAATAGGATATGAATTTATCATGGACAAGTGTCCATCAGAATTGCATCTTTCTCCTGAAATTGGCATAGAGACCTTTCATATCTTTCATGAAACTACCTTTCTCAATGAAGAGTCACTTGACAGTTTATAACTACCTTTGGAAGTTGTTGATACAAGTCATCTAAATTTATAAGTTGGAAACAATATGTTGACAATCATTATACCTTCCATAACTGATAACCTCCCCTTTATCACTTGTCATTCACTCTCTAACAGTTAGTAATTAGCTTTCTAAGCCTCAAATCTTACCCTTGTTACTTAGGTGGCCCATACATGTTCAAGGAGACTCTTTGTAGATGTGTTAGACAACTGATTCAGAACTATTTGTCTTTTGGTCTATCAAATAGACCTCCATGAAACTCAAAAATACATTTGTCATTCTTAACTTAGGTAGTCACTTCACTTCTCACTGTGCTTTTCAAGACTGCCTGCAATGACTAATCTAAAAAAGGGGTTTCTAGGCATGACAAGGTGAGAGTTTAGTTTTAGGAGTTATATTACATCCCCACACACCTTCCACAATGGCCTTTATCCATCAATCCCCTTTTGCACTTGTAAAACAACTCAAATCCTATAAGAAACATTGATTATGCCTATCCGTACAAGTGACCGTACAAAATGACTAGACAACGAGGATCCTAAGATAATGATAAATAAGTCCCAATCACTTTCTAGGCCATTTTGACCATTTTTAGATGTATTTCCCTTCATATCTTCTTCATCAGATTCTTGAGAGGGTTTTTAGGTCATTTAGTTTGTTAACAATGATTCATAAAAGATAGAGGCTTAACCCTCCAAAAAATTCCACTGAGTTTGAGTTCCAGATCCTCCTCAACTATCCATAGCTATTCAAGGCACAACGCACATGGTCCGCGTGGATATGAGTGAAGGAAGTTGGATTCTCTAGCTCTTTCTTGCATTTTGGATAGTTTTTAGACCAAGTTAGGCCAAAATGACCAATTTGAGTTATTTCTTTACAAACCAATGGGTCTTATAAATCCTTCAATTTCCCTTGAAGTTTATCAAAGTGTTTAGGAAGATTATATTATCATGAGAGTGAATTTGGAAGTCATAAGGGTTTAGGTCTAGTTTTAGGCCTAATAGGCCTAGCTTGTGTACCTATATGTATGGCCAATTCTTAGTGTTGGTAGTGATTTTAGGGGATATTATATAATTATCCAACTTCAATTAAACCATTTTCATCATCCTATAATCATTTAAGACTCTCCCTTTCATCCTTTCCTCATTCACATAATATATGTGTAGGTTGTCTTGCTTGGTAGAGTGCCCCATGTCTGAGACAAAATAAAGGACACTTCCCCTATTCACTTGATCTAAAGGATACTATGAATGGATTGTAAAAATCATGATCACACTCTGTATAAATTTTCATAACCAAATCACACCTAAATAATCCTTAACACCTCAAACTCTCCACACTAGCTTTTAGGGCTATGACTGTGTAGGATTTTGACTTGACTGAGTTTGTGGTTCAAGACCTAGTCTTTACTCTATTTTATGCCTCTAAGAATCATATGAAATGTGATGTTATCATTGTGGAAGTGATCTCCATTTATTCATCCCATATTTTATCTCTATCAAGCCTCTAAACCTGCATTCCATTAGCATGAATAGTATGAGTTGAGAATACAAACTATAGGTGTGCAATTTAGGAATATAAGGGATTATTATAGGTGAAGATATTTACTTGGGGATTATGATTCACTCTTTTAGTTTTCCTTTGAGGTAAATATCTCCATATCACACTTGAATGAACTCATCTTATGCCGTGGACCCATGCTCTCATCTCTTATCACTAATGCACCAGTTGTTAGTTTCAAGGTTGTATTACCATAGGTTCCTTTGGTACTATAGTTCACTAAGTATCTAAAGTGTAAACTTGACTGAATTGTAATCTCACTCAACCATCCTTTATCTCAAAAAAATAACCTCATTTCATGTTTAAATATTATCTTTAGGCCTAGGATGCAAGAATGAATCCATTTAGGCTTACTCAGACCTCCTAAACATTTACCACAACTACTACTATGTAAGGCAAAATCCTCTTTTAGAGAGATTAAGGTAAATGTTCCCATTTACAACTTTATAACTTTGTGAATCATGGATCTAAGTCTAATTATATGCAATAGACTCATCACTATCACTGTTATACTCTCTTGATCTACGAATTGGTTTTAGAATACCAAAATGAACTCAAATACTTCCAACATGCTTTGGTCCCTCTTTTAGGTTTGAACATGACTAGTTTCACATAGTAACCTATAAGTGTCTCTTTCATGACTATTTGACTAAGTGATCTTGAAGATGATTCTCAAAACCAACCTCCAATGTTTTTCAATGGTTCAATACTATTACTATCATCTTGAGGATCTCTTCAAAAATTTGAAACTTTAAACTCCAACAATATGATTGTTCAACATCTATTTCCAACTACTGATTATAGGTGATAGTCATAAGAAGGTCTGATTGCATTCTTAGACCTCCCTTTACTAACATTGAGCCTCTTGAGTACAAACCTTCAATGGAGAAACTAACCACCATGTCTTGAGAGGTTGAAACCAATGGATTACCTTGATATGAAGACACTCATAAGAAGATGAAACTTTGCAACTAAAAACAACTATTTTGCAGACCATAATGTTCACTTCTAGCACAATGAGGATATTTATGCCTATTACTCCATGTTCACATGTGCAAACCTATTGAATTCAATCATGAAATAAGTGTACATTCTCTAAAAGACCATAAACATTGCTTGGTTGCATTAGACCAATACAAACATGTAAGAAAACTGAGATGTTGAGGATGTGAAGGTAGCTTAGAGGTGATAACCATCTTAGTGATTGTTCATGCAACATAGATCATCAATCCATAAACCATTTACATGAAATGGAAGTACAAAGGCACCCCTAACATCCACCAAGTGCACTCACCTCATCTCTCCTCCTATCTATACTAATAAAAATTATTTGAACTTGTTGACTTTCCCAAGAGAGCAATGAGAGAGAAGAATTGATTTTTGCCTTTTTTGATCTATCAAAGCCAACTAAACCTAAAAAATAATTTTGGGGGCCTGAAGAGACCTTACTAAATCCTTCCCATGTGCCAAATGTGTTATTTAGGTCTTAAAACTACTTGTAACTACCTTGTTTGTAGTTGATCTCCTTTCTTGTACATTGGACTTGCAACATGTCAGTTTCAAAACTATTCTCTGACACTTATCTGACACATGGTATGTTAGATAACATCTTAAACATTTGTCCTTTGATGGGATTTACATACGACTTCATTTTGATGACCAAAGGTAGCATAAAATAACATAGGACAACTAGGCAAATGTAACAAAGGTTTAGAACACATTAAGTAACCTTCAAAACATTAATTAACCCCACTTAGGACCATGGTGGACATTTAAAACTTAGAAGGACCCCATGAAAGTTTGAAAATGTAGGG
Organism: Torreya grandis; assembly: GCA_037957365.1. Classification (NCBI taxonomy): domain Eukaryota; kingdom Viridiplantae; phylum Streptophyta; class Pinopsida; order Cupressales; family Taxaceae; genus Torreya; species Torreya grandis. The sequence goes on along the minus strand of JARHVA010000099.1, from coordinate 6,973,015 downwards.
GGTTGACTTAATTTGACATAGGAGTAAAATTAGTCAACATTTTGGTGATTTCCTAGGAGTAACATACTTGCTATGCTAAGGACCAGTTTCCTTATCCTATCCTTAGGCAATGGAGTCACCCATACACTAAAATTGACATTGATAATCCTTTGAAAGGACACCAAACCACACCAAACATAATAAAATATAAATACATAAAGTAAGACAAAAAACACACACTTGTTCTCTCATGAACACTTATAAAAAAACACACAACCAACTCAAGAAAAAACACTCATCTATCCTAATATGTAAAATACCTCAAAACACTTGAGGTTAAGAACAACTTCTCATTGCTTCAACTAGATTCAAAGACAATACTTCTTACATCACTACTACTCCATGAATATAAACTCTCATATGATGCATACTTGTCAATAAACATTTATTTATGCAGATAGTCAAATGACTTACCATTGTTGGATCTTCTGTTGACTGTAAGTGTGTTGGGTGAATATTTTGTCAACCAGCTAATTGGTGAGAAAAATAGGTCTCTTCAACTACATCATAGGGAGATTGGTCAGCCAGATGTGCAGGTTTACTACATCAACAGGGGACAAATCTCTCCTCTCATCAAAGGGAGGTTCCCTATGAATATGCAGGTGTTATATATATATATATATATATATATATATATATATATATATATGCAAAAAATAACACTCAGGGGTAGGATACACCATCCATCTCTCTTATTTTAGAGATGATGTTCACAAACAAAGGAGAAAATCTTGGTGAAAACACTGAAGGAACTTCTCTTCTTTCAGAAGTGGTCTTATAGGGAACAACAAGAGTTCTTTCAGGTAGGATAAGTAACTAGTAACCAAGTACAGAGTAACCAACAATCTAAGATGTAGCACAAAGTCTCCACCTTGACTGCCCAAGAGTGAAATACGAAGAACAATGGGGGCACAAAGTCATCCCAAGGTCCTTTACACAGAAAGAAACTAAAAACACACATTGAAAACAATTATGTCAGCACAAAGTCTGAAAGTAATTAGTTTCAGGACACCTTCCTTATCACTTCCACTAGCTCTGTTTGTTAAATTGCATAAACAAGAATACATTTAGGAAATAGACATAAGAACAATCTCTTAGAATGATACAAGTTATAACAACACAAAGTCTGAAAGTAACTTGCTTTCTAATTCAAACAAAGAAATATGATGAACAATCTGAGCTCAAAGTCTCATTAATGCCTTTCAATTTGGGCAGAGTTTTGCTTCTAGTAATGGGAAGATCTCCCTTTGCATAAAATGAGAGATTACAATATATAGCCACCAAGCAAGGCTTGGTGCTCTTTCCCATGGGACGGCCCACGCTACAGTCAATGCTTTCAATGCACCCTCAGTTCTGTCTGGAGGGCGATGCTAGGAACAATGCATTGCCTTAACTATGGCGTGCCCATTCATCTAATATTGTCTCTTCCTTGGTATGGACTATATGGTCCTTTTCTTGATGTATGCACAACTTTCCAATTTGCCATTACTTTATGGAAGAAAAATAGGCCGCGTACTTGATTTGGTGTGCTCAGAAGTCTACTCAATCCACTGTTTCACCTACTGGAAATAACTCTTTTGAAGATATTTTTGATCCTTTGGTCTTGTTCCTCTCTTCCCTGTAGCAATTTGAGCCTTCATGCTCTCTTTTCAGCCAGTCGCTTGGTTCTTCCTTTAAATTATGTGCTCTATTTGAATTTCAATGGATATTCCCTTACTTTAGTTTTGACGTCTGCGGGGCCGTCAATGGTAGCTAGCTGCTTAAACCATGTTGAACCTTGAACCTGTGAACCTGTGAAAGTTCATTGGTTCATCAGTTCATTCTGTCTCTTCTGGTCCATCGCTTCTCAATTCAAGCGCTTCTTTACTCTCTCGTTGAACCATCACTTTCATTGAACTTGCCTTTGGAATCATCCATGTCGCTTCTTTCTTTGCTTGAGGAGTGCTTCAAAAGGGGAACATAGATGCAAACACTTGTCATGTTCTGCTGAGTTATAACGAGACACGTGGCATGTTCCGCTTAACTTATAGAAGCTTTAGAAACCTTTGGGAGTCCTGCAGAAGGTGACACATGGCAGCTTCTGCTCTACTTTTATAAATAATGTAGAAACATTTAGGACTCATTCAGATTCATACGGATGATACCACTTGTTGCGCTCCGCTTGACCTTAGTAACTCACCTGAGGCCCACCACAGTCCTTATGAAACAAAAGGAAGAAACTGTGAATGTTGACACTTGGCACCTTCCACTTCGACTTTATGAGGGACATGTGGTAGCTTTCGCTGATCTCCTTGTCTTTTTTCATCAGGCATTTTTTCATAGACTTTTCTCTTCATCCGGGCTTTTCCTTCGGACAAAAACTCTGAAGGAATTCCTTAGGACAAAATGTCTGAAGGAAAGCTTCTTTTCCTTAGCCGTTTCAATCGTTTCAATTTCTTCAGGCTTTCTTCTTGAGTGAATTCCTTCAGACAAAATGTCTCAAGAAATTTTGCCTTGGTCATTCTCCTGTGAAAAAACCTTTTCGAAGGAATTCTTTCAGCCTCCTTCATTTGATAATTTCCTTCAGACAAAAAGTCTGAAGGAAATGAACCCTATCGGCCTTTGAACAAATCTGAAGGAATTCTATCTTTTCTGTCTTCTCTTTAACCCTTGAACCAATGTTTCCTGCTCTCCGCAAGGGCACTTGCCTCTAGTTCACTACCCTCCATAAGGGCATTTGTTCCTTCAGCCTTGGGGTAGCCCCTTGAACCGACCGATTGAACCATCCTTGGTTCAATCTTGCATTTGAAGCCATCTTTTTGTCTAAGTCTTTTTGATCTCTTTGAACCGATTGAACCCGTTGAACTCATTGAACCAAGTTGGTTCAAGGTTCAACGGTTCAATGGTTCATTCCTTGGTTTTTCACTAAGTTGTTTGATCGCTTGAACAAAACGCGTTGAACCAACCACTCGTTGAACCTTTGCCGAAGCTCTTAACTCATTGAAGCAAAATGGTTCAAGGTTCAACGGTTCAATTGTTCATTCTTTGCTTAGAAGCTTGCCGATGAACATTTTTGGTTGAACCAAGGCGTTGAACAAATCTTGAAAATGACTGTGTTAGAAACTTGTTCTTTTGATTGAACTCGCCTGCAGAAGCCTTTGAACCTAGTAGTCCCTTTACTGAAAAAGCTTGAAAAATGAGGAATTTGAAAGCTCAGAACAAATTTTGAGAAGGGATGAGATTATTTTGGTCTGTTGAACCAAAATAGTTCACATGTTGTCCCAAAAATGAGAAGTCTATTTTTGGGGACAACAAAGTGTATAACTTGGAGCTCTCATGAACACTCCATATATATATCTAATAGGTTTATTTGAACTTGTAGCCTGCTTGGACTTTGTCTTATTTTCTTGGAAGTCCTTAATATGATCATTGGGAATCATCACATCCTTCTCAACTTCAAATGCATTTGACACATAACATGCTTACTTTTATGAGTCATCAAGGTGATCCAAAAAGATCCATGTTTTACTTTGAAATAGAAGTTATCAAATTATGGAATAATCATTAGCACAACATAGAGCTCGACAAGAGCTTTCCAATTTAATTTGAACGAGTTGATTTTAAGGCCGTATGTGTAGGATATCATGTGTTGAAGATCAAATAGGGTAAAAGGTGACATAGGTAATGTGGTGTAATAGACCAATGGTGCAGTGACATGTGGTGGCAAGTTCGTACATTAAAACAAATTTGGTTTGGATGGAACATTTAGTTGGACGTCGATAAGTATCGAATGGAGAGTGGTCCACGTGGTGGGTCCTCAAGCCACCACGTGGCTTGCCACCACTATAATATCTATGGTCAAATTACCTTTTGAAAATATAATTATTCACTATGGGTTCAAAATTGGAATCCCACCAATTTCCCACAGTTTTCATAAGCCACTATAACATGCCATGTCCACAATCCAACCAAACAAACCACATACCAAGTTTGCCATGAAGGCTCCATGCCACCACTCCATGAATTCCCATGATAATGCCAAAACCAAATAACATGCCCAATGCCTATGTATAGGCATTATCTACCACAAACTTTGTGGTATTTCAATACTAAATTTACGCCCACTTTACCAATGTGGGATAAAAATATATGCATTAGCCATGAACCAAAGGCTACGGATTTGAACCTTGCATTTTTGGGTAAAAGGAGAGTGATCCCACCACTTCACCCATGGGTTTAATCACTATATAAAGTGCTCAAAGTGTTATTTAAGGCATGCTTTTCAATGTATTTCCATAGAGACAAGGCATGCATAAGGGTATTTAGAAACTTAGAGAGATTTATAAAGGCCTCAAGCTATATATTTTGGTTTGAGAGTAATTCTTCGATAGAGTTAAGCCCGCAAAGATGATTTGAGAGACTTCTAAATAAATTGTAAAGCTATTTTGCAACAATTTAATGGAGTGATCCTCACTTTGAGTAGATCTAAAGATGTAGGCCATTGTGCCAAACTTCGTTATCAAATCGGTTCAGAATTTATGTCAATTTGTCTCATTTATTATTATTGCACTCTTTAAATTCAGTATATTATGGATATTTAAAATCCGTTGTTAAATTCCATAATCATTTAAGACATCAATTTTTATCAAATCATGAATATAAGGTTTCGATCCATTATTCAAGTGTGTTTTCCATTGTTATGACACTTGATTTTTATCGATTACAAATCACAAGGACATCTTATTTATGTTCATCAAATACTTAATGGTATGCCACAATTGTTTCTTGCTTGGTAGAGATACCAAGTTCTTATTTGTGCTCATAAAACACATGGTTGATCTCAACATTAGGTCTGCATTCTTTTTGAGGAGTGGAAGACCTGGTTACCTCCTCAAATTATTGCACAATGGCATTGAATTATTGCCACATGTCATCTACTTCTTCATGATGTTCATGTTTATGAGTGTTCTCTTCTTTGGCAGGAAGAAATGAATACTCACTAGGATTGTCATATTTTGACACAACTAGGGTGCTAACATCACTATCCACGTGCAAAAGGTAATTTACCCATGCCACTTGTTATAGAGTACCATCAGAATATGCCTCAAGAGTTCCATCACATTCTTCATGGGATATGCAAGTACCAAGGCTAGTTTCTTCACATCCATATTATTTAGCTCTCCACTCATCAAAATTCAAGTTAGATATGCAATCAAGAAGTGTTAGAGGTTCTTGATCACTAGGATGATCTTCTTCCTCAATGACGCTGAAATTCATATTATATGTATAAGGCACATATGGTTCTACATGCAAACTAGAGAGAGGTTTAGATTTGATTGTCACTTTTGCACCATACCTAGTCTTAAATCCTATAAGACCAGTTTGAAGTCAAATAATCTACAATTTCAGTAGTGAACTCTCTTGACAAACAAATTAAAAAATGGGGTATCACATCTACAACCACAACATCTTGAGGAATGGTGAAAGTGGGGTAATCATGGAGAATAAGTTGAAAACCTTTGATTATGCCAGTGGTCTTAGTATTTGTCCCATCCAATTGTAGCACTCCATTGGCATGAGGCTCATATTTTAAGTTTAATTTATCAGCTACTTGCTTGGGCATAAAACAAGTACTAACTCCACTATTAATAAGATAGTTATATATCAAAGAATCTCTAATGATGATAGACAAATAGAATGGAGGAGGTTTATCTACCTTCTTAACTTTTTTTGATTGTCCCTCATTAGGCCTCAATGCTTTTGTCAATGCTGTTTCATTCCCACTAGGTTGTTTAGTTGTCAAGCTGAGTTTGGATAGCTCCTCTTGAAGTAGGTCTTCTTATCTAGGTATTTCTAATGTATACCACATTGATACATTCACATGAGACCTCTTCATCTACTCTACAATGTTAGTGAAAGATCCACTAACTTTAGCATGTCCACTAGTAGGAATGGTAATTCCTACTACCATTATGATCTCTTTGAGCCACTTGTACATTTAGAACTATATTAGATATAACTACCCTTTGGTATGATTGAACACTTATTGATGAAACATTATCATCCCCTTGAACCTATTCAATTACCTTCCTCTTTTCCCTTGTGTTTGTAGTTATAGGACTCGAGTCTTTGGATGGCCATCCTTGATAATTTATGGCACGTGTCATCTTAATACCAATTAACCAATGTAAACCCTAATTGATCACTCTTCCCATTGGCCTCTCCTCAATTTGGTACCTTATCTTAATTCATAAATGGCATATTTCTCAAACTTTCCATGAATGCTTGATTAAAGGACTCATTGACATAGGAATATGGATCATAAGGTTGATCCATGAAGGCTAACCATCATGCTCTTGGGCAAGGTTATTTTGAGTAGGCACTAATGCCCTTGTGGTGGAAGGAGAATTTGGGTTATAACCATTATAGGATTTTGATTTAATTAGTTGTCCTTGACCTTGGGAATGACCTTGGAAAGGTGGTCTATTGCCTTAATAGTTAGGGTAGGATTGATTAGGTTTATAGTGGCTTTGGAAAGGCCTTAATTTCTACTATTGAATAATCCTCTTTAGACCTAAGATATCTTGCTCCATAGCTCTCATTTTTTTTCCTCATTAGACTTACTTGGTTGACTAGGGGAAGCAGGCTTGTGTTTAGGTATATGAATGGGAACAACAATAGGTGTATGGGTTTGCAAATCAGGGAGTAGAGGCAAGGGGATAATCTTCCCAGCCTGAATCAAACAATTTTGTACCCTTATGGACACTTCATAGGCATTAGGCAATGTGATCCCTCCCATAGATTCTATCATCATAGTAATCTCATTATCAAAAGCTTTAAGATAGTAAAGGAAACCATGGTGAGATGTGGGTTTTACAAAGATTGGAATCCTATCTCATGTATTCTAAAATCTTATGTTATAGTTGCTTAGTCAATGACAAGTTGTCACTCTTGCCTTCAAATCTTCTCTTCAAAGCATCTCCCAACTCATCCCATGTGGTGATTGATTCATGTGCCAATATACCATACTAGTTAAGAGATTTAACCTTGAAAGTGACAACTAAAAATATAATTTCTAAGTTCTCCTCAATGATGTGATGGATATTGCAAAAGTTAGTAATGTTTCCAATATGCTCAATAGGGGTAATGGCAGTTTCACTGGTGTATGAGGGAACACTTTTGAGGGCAGATATGGGGATGTCATCATAGTGTGAAATTATTAAAGGACTATATCCATTAAAGGAAATAAAAGGTAAGATCATTTCCATGATAGTTTTAGGACTTTACAAGAATGGGGTAATCAAGAATTTTCTTATGGGTTTATGAGGAAGGTATGACTTATTTGGGTAAGGATGCGTGTTAGCAAATATGCTTGCTCTATATGAATAATGAAGAATTTCTTGAAATTCAAATGGAATGCCTTTGATAAGAGACCTTGTGTTTACATTAGGAATGAAAGAGTGCACTAGTTTGCAACCAAGATTCAAATGTTGGAGTCACTAGATGCTGCAAGAAGTAGACTATTACAACCTCCTTATTGTCAAAGCCAACATCCACCTTGAACAACCGTATTGGACTTCATGTCCCACCAGGCATACCAAAATTATTAAAAACCAAATTTTCACCCTAGATAAATAAAATATACCTTATTAAGTTTGGGATAACATGGAACTATATCTGAAAAATAGGAAAGCTACTATAAGAGATAGATCTCTAGATTTGAAAGGGCTATATCCCTTGATCTATCTTTTAGGCTCACACACTATACTAGGACAATCACTATTGGGGGTGAAAAGGGAAGAAGGAAACATAACTTAACCTATAATAATGAAGGTGATACATCGAATATAACTCCACAGAACATACTTGCATTTGCACTAATAAAAAAGGCTTCTAAAACTGACCTCAACTCAATGTTCTTCTAGCATAAGTGTTTCTACATGGACATAGATTTATATGCATATTTAGAGGTGGGTGAAAAGGAGGTATGATATTAGACACTAATAGTATCTCTCTCACTTAAAAACACATACACTTCATGAAACTTATTAGAAGATATGCTACTACTCACACAATGCATACAAGAGTAGAATAGAGGGAAAAGACATTCATCACTTATCATCCAAATACACTACTTGACATACTTAGGAAAGATTTATATAAACAAAACAAACTTTATCACTTTATTCAAAGACAAATCAAGATGTTAAAATATCAAGGCTTCACCATACCAATTGTGTATATCTTATAATACCAAAATGGTTTGCATATATAGAGCATAGGAGAGGAGAGAGAAGTAGTGAATTTGGATAGTCATAAGGCTAATTTTCAAGAGTTGTAAACTAGTTAAAATGTAAGAAAATGAAGTGGAAAATAGGATATGAAGTTATCATAGAAAAGTGTCCATCAGAACTACATCATTATCATGATGTTAGCGTAGAGACCTTTATATCCTTCATGAAACTGCCTTTCTCAATGAAGAGTCACTTGACAGTTCAAAACTACCTTTGAAAGTTGTTGACACATGTTTTATAACTTGATAATTTGGAAACAAGATAGTGAAAGTATTTATACCTTTCATAAATGATAACCTCCCCTTTATCACTTGTCATTCACTCTCTATCAGTCACTTATTAGCCTTCTAGGCCTCAAAGCTTACCCTTGTCACTTAGATGTCCTATGCATGTTAAAGGAGAATAATTGTAGAGGTTTAAAATAACTCATTGAGACCTATTTTTATTTTGGTCTATCAAATAGACCTCCATGAAACTCAAAAACACATTTCTCATCTTAAACTTAGGCAGTCACTTCACTCCTCACCGTGCTGTTCAAGACTGCCTAAAATGACTAATTTGAAAAAGGGGTTTATAGGCATGATAAAGGTGATAATTTAGTTTGATGAGTTATATTACATCACCACACACCTTCCATAATGTCCTTCATTCATCAGTCCCCTTTTGCACTTGTAAAACAACTCAAATCCTATAAGAAACATTGAATTAGGCCTGCCCATATAAGTGACATTACAAAATAACTAGATGGTGAGGAGCCTAGGATAATAAAAAACAAGTAAAAATCATGTTATAGGCCATTTGACCACTTTTGGATGCATCTCCCTTCATATATTCTTCATCAAGTTTTTGAGAGGGTTTTAGGTCATTTAGATTTAAATTATGATTCATAAAAGATAGATGCTTAAACCTCAAAGAAATTCCATTGAGTTTGAGTTTAGGATCCTCCTCAACTATCCTTATCTACTTGAGGCACCATGAATGTGGTTCGTATAGATATGAGTGAAAGAAGTTGGCGTCTTGATCTCTTTCTTATATTTTGGATAGGTCTGAGACCAAATTAGGCCAAAATGATCAATTTGAGCTATTTATTTACAAACCAATGGGTCTTATTAGTCCTCCAATTTCCCTTGAAGGTTATCAAATTTATTGGGAAGATCATATGGTCATGATATTTAAGTTGGAAGTCATGAGGGTTTAGGTCTAGTTCTAGGCCTAATAAGCCTAGACTATGTACATATATGTATGTCCACTTATGACTGTTGACAATGATTGTGGGGGATATTATATAATTAACCACCTTCAATTCAACCCTATTCATTATCCTACAATCATTCAAGACTCTCACTTTCATCCTTTCCTCCTTCAAATATTATGTCTATAGGTTGTCTTACTTGGTAGAGTGTCCCCTATCTGAGACAAAATAGAGGAAACTTCCCCTATTAACTTAACATAAAGGATATTATGGATAGATTGTAAAACTCGTGAGCAAAATATGCACAAATCTTCATAACTAGATCACACCTGAAGGATCCTTAACACCTCAAACTCTCCACACTAGATTTTAGGACTGTGACTATGTAGGGTTTTGACTTGATTGAGTTTGAGGTTCAAGACCCAGTCTTTACTCTATTTTATGCCTCTAATAATATAATGAAATGTGATGTTATCATTATGGAAGTAATCTCCATGTAGTCATTCCATATTTTACCTCTGTCAAGCATCTAAGCCTAAATTCCATTAGCATGAGATAGTCTAAGTTGAGAATCCAAATAGTAGGTGTGTAACTTAGGAATATAAGGTATTCTTATAGGTGAAGATATTTTATTGAGCACTATGCTTTACTCTTTAAATTTTCCTCTAAGGTCAAGGGGTCCATCTCACACTTGAATGAACTCATCTTATGTCTTGGATCCATGCTCTCATCTCTTATCACCAATGCACTAGTTGTTAATTGTAAGATTGTATTGCCACAAGTTCCTTTGATATTGTAGTTCACTAAGGATCTCAAGTGTAAACTTGACTGAATTGTAATCTCACTCAACCATCATTTATCTCAACCAAATAACCTCCTTTCATGTTCAAATACTATCTCTATGCATAGGATGCAAGAATGAATCCATTTAGGCTTACTCAGACCTCTTACACATTTACCACAAGATACTATTGTGTAAGACAAAATCCTCTTTTAGAGAGATTAAGGTAAATGTTCCTATTTACAACTTTCTAACTCTATGAGTCATGGATCTAAGTCTAACTATATGAAATAGTCTCATCACTATCACTATGATAATATCCTAATCCATGAATTGTTTTTGGGATACCAAAATGAGCTCAAATGCTTCTAACATGCATTGGTCCCTCTTTTAGGTTTAAACATGACTAGTTTCACATAACAACCTATAAGTGTCTGTTTCAGGACTATTTGACTGAGTTGATCTTGAAGATGATTCTCACAACCAACCTTCATCCTTATTTAATGGTTCATTCCTATTACTATCATCTTGAGGATCTCTTTAAAACTCTAAACTCCATCAATATGACTATTCAAAGCCTATTTCTAACTATTGATTGTAGGTGATAGTCATAATAAGTTTTGATTGCATTCTTAGACCTCCCCTTACCAAAACTAAGCCTATTGAATAAAAAAATTCAATGGATAAACTAAACACCATTCTTTGAGAGGTTGAAACTAGTGCATTACTTTGATATGAAGCCACTTATAGGAAGATGAAACTTTTCAACTGAAAACAACTATTTTGTAGACCATAATGCTCACTTCTAGCATAATGAGGATATTTATGCCTATCCCTCCATGTTCACACATGAAACATAATTTAATTCAATCATGAAATGAGTGGACATTCTCTAAATACCATATGCATTGCTTGGTTACATCAGACCAATGTAAATAGGTAAGAAAATTGAGGTGTTGGGGATGTGTAGGCAATTTGGAAGTGATAACAATCTTAATGATTATTCATAAAACATATACCATCAATCCATAAATTTTTTCCATGAAATATAATTAAAAAAGGACCCATAACATCCACCAAGTTCACTCAACTCAACTCTTCTCCTCTTGTTTGTACCAACAAAAAATTGTTTTACCTTGTTGACTTGCCCAAGAGAGAGATGAGAGAGAATAATTGGTTTTTACCATTTTTTGATCTATCGAACCCATATAAAGTTGTAAAATAATTTTGAGTACCTGAAGATACCTTTATGAATCCTTCCCATGTGCCAAATATGTCATTCAGGTCATACAACTACCTAAAATTTCCTTGTTTGCAGTTGATATCCTTTATTGTATGTTGGACTTGCAACATGTCAGTTTCAAAACTATTCTTTGGCACTTATCTGACACATGATAGGTTAGATAAACTCTTGAACATTTGTAATTTTATGGGATTTACGTACAACTACATTTTGATGACCAAAGGTAGCATAACATGACATAGGACAACTAGGCAATTGTAACAAAGGTTTAGAACACATTAAGTGACCTTCAAAACATGACTTAACCCTACTTAGGACCATGGTGGAAATTTAAAACTTAGAAGGACCCTATGAAAGTTTGAAAATGTAAGGGGGTTGACTTAATTTTACTTAGGGGTAAAATTATTCAACAATTACATTAACCCTTAATTTTTTACAGTATTTTTGATGGTCTCCCAAACGTACCATATCATATTTTCAATCTCATCCACTCTTGGCTTAAAGTCCATAATTCACTTTTTCAAATAAGACTTTAAAATCTATTTTTTTTGTATTTAGGGATTCATTTTATTCCTAAAAAGCAATTTTGACATCATTGGCCTTCTTCAACTTGTTTTCTATTTTATTTTATTCCTTATGCAAATAACTCACTTTGGGATGAGTAGATGCTAGGCCTTAGGGCACACATGGGGGCTTATAGTAAATTTTATAATTTTATCTACAAGTTGAAATTATTTTAGTGCTAAGGATATAATTCTCAATTTATCATATCATCCATAGCCTTTTATATTCTTTCTTACATTTCATCTTTTATGAACATGGATCTTCTTAGCTCCAATTTTCTTCTCTCAATTTATGGGTTTTAAAAAAAAGTTCCAAGTAGTGGGGCTTAAGTTGTCTCACATTCAAATAGTTTTAACTAGCATAGTCAACTTAGTAGGTTCAACTATATGATTCAATTTTGTGTTGGGATTTGGACACTGAAGTATGCAAAGGCTTTGTCTGTGTGCTCTAAGATTATCAACATTTCTATTACAAGGCCATGTATTTTTATTTGGTTCAAAACTTGGGACATATCACATCAATGATAACAAAGAATTGGAGTATCTAAGGGTAAGGAGATATCATTAGTGCTAGGTGTATAAGGGTTTAACATTTGATTTATAGACTGAACCTTTTCTTGGGTTTGTTGTGAACATTCTTGGGAAGGACTGTAGGGTACTTTGTTTCAATAATTTATTTATACATCTTTGGTTCAAGGAAAACACTAGTGATAATAAGCATTTTGAATTTAAGCTTAGGTGTCACATCCTACCTTTTGAGATAATTAAATGATTATTAAATGTTTAAATATACTGAAGAACCTTGTAATACATTGGTTCTTATGGTAATCTAGACACAAAGGAACTATTTGATGATAATGGGACTGTTGTGTGATCTTGATATAACTATTGATGTTAAATAAATAGTTGAATAATACAATTATTCTATATTATGATTTATGTTTATTATCATACTTGAATATGATACAATTATCCTTCTTTATACATTGATCATGATAAATGAATTTATTGTCCTTTATTGATGAATAATGCAATATGTAGTGCTAATGGATTTTGGTGTCATTTTACAAGGTGTCGTACCATGAATTAATAAGAGAGAAAATGAGCAAGATAACAATAACAAATCATGAAATTAAAAAATCACTTGTTGTATATAGATCATGTGGTTGTTTCGTTACTTTGTTTGCTTGATATTGTTTGTGTGTGTTATTTTAGTTGTGTGATGTTGTTGTAATTATTGGATAGTGTGTTGTTTTTACTAGTCATTTTATATTATAAATAGGCTACTTTAGAAAACAACTTTAGTGAGTGAAATAAATGAAAAAAAATAAAAAAATAAAAAATAAAAAAAAAAAAAAGAAGAGAAAGAAAAAAAGATAAAAGAGAAAAAATGAAAAAAAAAAACAAGTGTCTCATTGCATGCAACATGTGGCAAATGGGCATGAAAAATAAACATGTTATGGGGGGATGCACTCCTATGGTATGCCATTATATATTTTATTTGCAAATAAACTATGCCAAAACATTTGTGGAAAGAAGAAAATAAAGAAAGTGAATGAGAGAGGAAGCTGGAGAAGAAAGGCTTGCTAATAAGAGAGATATTCAAGGAGAACAAAGAAAATTTATATCTTTGATTTTTATAAGTTAATATTTAAATAAAAAATTAATATTTGTTTTGAATATTTGTGAGGAAAATATACATTTAATTATTAGAGTTTGATTAATAAGTGAAAAAATCTTCTTTTTCTTGCATAAAATTCACAAATACATTTTTTTGTTGTTAAAGAGGAAAAAATGCAAAATATTTTTAGGAATAGGAAGAGGGTAGAGGGATGCCATATGCATGCATTTAAATATAGATTTTTATTTCATTATTTCATAATATTTAATGTCTTAGATGCATAAGTTTCAAGCATTAGAAAGTGAGGATTTTTTATTATTAAAAATATGGGTTTGTGAATGATTATATAGAGAAAAATTAGGAAAATGTTGTAGTTATAATTTTACCTCTATATATAGTTGTTTTTATCATTTATTTGTTATTTTTGGTTAAGAATGGTTTGCTCGGTGTGAGAAAAATTATAAAGAATTTAGAAATTAAATCCTAGGGTTTCTATTTTAAATCTAGTTTTTTTTTTGGTTTTGCTCCAAAGATAAAAAGAAATAATAAGCAGATTTCAGATCTGATATATAAGTAGATTTTATGAATTTATTTTAGTTTTTTGGCTATATATGATTCACTCCACTTTTAGGATTTTTTCATTAACAATTATGGATGCATTTTTATGAGTTGCATGTATATATTTGAGTCTAGTTTTATTTTGTGATCCTAATGTGATAAGAAACATAGGAAAAACTCAGATTTGTTGTAGGGACTAATTTTATGGGTTAAAATAAGATCTAAGGTAAAAAATTAATTTACTCTATAGGATGAAAATAGATACTTAATTTTTGAGTTGTTTCTATGCATGTCTAAATAATTCTAGATGATGGGTATTGCTTATATCTCGCACCTACACTTGATTTTAAATACAAAGTATAACATTAACCTTCAAAAATTTTGGGTGGTATGTCGAACTTGATTTTATTCCTAGGGTTTGAAAATCTAGGTGGGATGTCTCCATGCGAATGTCAAAATTTGAAAATATAGAGACAAAATGGTTATGGAATGTCGCAATAATTACATTAGAATATTGATATAAATTTTATGATCATTTTAGAAAATGATAGATGACTTAAAATAGAAGTTTTAGGACTATTTTTCAGATTTATGATACACCTCTTGTGTATAAAAACAATTATTTCATTCAATGCATTTTTTTTTTGTTTTGACTTGTTTGAATGGAAAAATGGTTCTTTTTAATTAGCAAATTAAATGTTTTTCTTCATGTATTTATTATTGTTTTATTTTGAGGAAACCCTCCTATTATTTCACTCAGGAGATGCCCTTAGAAAATTAAATGTAATTAAAACAAAAATCACCCTTATTGAATTAATTTTTAGTTCTTTGTGTCAAGGTCAACACTTATCTAGACTCGAAATCATTAAAAAATGGATCAATTGATAAGGTTGAGATATGAACATGGTTTTAAGATTTGTCTTACTTAAGAGAACTAATTTATAGGCCATGTGGCATCATGGAAACAATGTTAGAAAACAATGAAAGTGGCCATCTTTTAATAAACACTTAATATCTAGTAGACTAAAGTTTGACACTCAATAGACTAAAGTTTGACACTTGAAAACATTAAATACAAACTTAAACCAACCTTAACAAGAATTTGTTTCCTTTTTGAATATGTTTTAATTAGTGCCAAAAAATACTTGTAAATAAATCCTTTATGATAAAATTGAGTTAAGAACTGATAGAGTAGTTATCCATAAGATTCTTCGCTCTAGTGTCTAGGGCATTGATATGACCCACAAGGTTTATTGACATTCACATCCTTGAAGGATTAATCAAGATCATCAGAGGCATAGGTTAAACTGATAATACATAACTGATTGGAACCTAATATTTCTTTAGTGTAAACCAAATATGTAAGGCATACAACCATGAATTAACATATATGCATACCTGAATTCCTAGCAACAAGTAAGACTATTTATTTAGCATTTAGGTAATAGTGTTTTATGTTTGTACTTAGATGCTTGTATGTTTCAAAATAATAATAATTCCAAGATTATCTATGTAATTATTATAACTAAATTGACAATAAATAACTTATATAAACTTATTAATTTTAACATCACATATATAATACATCTCAACACATTTGAAAACCTTAAATACAAACTTAAATCAACCTTAACAAGACTTTGTTGCCTTTGTGAATATGTTTGATCAGTGTCAAAACAAGACTTGTAAATAAATCCTTTATGATAAACTTGAGTTGAGAACTACTATAGTACTTATACATAAGATACTAGGCTCTAGTGTTTAGGACATTGACATGACCCACACAATTTATTAACATTCACATCCTTGAAGGACTAAGCAATAACATTGGAGACATAGGTTGAACTGATAACTGATTGGAACCTACTCTTTCCTTTATGTAAACCAATTATGTAAGGCCTATGACCATGAATTAACATATTTTCATATCTAAATTCCCAATGATAGGTAAGACAATATATTTAGCATTTAGGGAATATTGCTTTGTGTTTGTACCGAGATGCTTGTATGTTGCAAAACAATAGTAATATAATTTCTAGGTAGATTCCATAGATTGGCTGAGTTAGCTACTTTGATGACATGAGGTCAATGATACTTATAGCTAATGAATGTAATGGGTCCAACAACCAACAATCATGCCCTAGAGATATAAACTAGAGAGTATAACTAGAGTAATTATATGGTAATACTACATAAGATCAATTATCTGTATGGGTGGGTTACATGATCCACATGTTAGGGGTAAACATGGAATTATTATGGAATGATTCTTCAAGTTTTATCATTATGTCATTATAATTGTCAACTATGTGTATAATAAGTGCAAAATGGAAGACATGGAACATTACTAAATTTGAAAATTTTCTTGTATGGGTAGGATCAATAGCCATAATGTTAAGGGTAAAAATGCTAACTTTGGAGTAAGAGAAGTGGCATGATGTCATGTCAACTATCAAAATTAGAATATCCTATCACTATCATGTCAACTCTACATATTGATGTATTTCCTAATGAAAAATAACTTATCACCATCATGATAGTTTCATATTGATGTTAAGGCAATAAACTTGGTCAGTCACATTAAAACAAAGATCTAAAAGTGACATTGACTAGTTGGTTAACTTAGTTATCTCTAATATCTTGAGCAGTATGTTGAAACTAAGAATCAAGAAAAATAGTAGACTATCACTTTTAAGTTTAAGATTGTTTATGATTTGGTAATAAATTAAGGATTGAATATAGCTTGATATCCTAGTAATAACACATGACATTTTTTGTGAAAAAAAGATTAGTAATGCTATTGGTCATGATAGTTGATCTTTAAGTAAATTGTATTTCCTATTTATAATGGGTTATTAATGATTCACTTGTGTGTCTAAAATCATTCAATTCACTTATTTTGTGAATGAATAAATATTTTAATGTAATTTTTGGTAAATGAAAATGTGATTGTGATATTGTTAATGTCACCTTGATTATAGTTGGATTTATGTGTTATATGAGATTGATTGTCTAATATGTGTACTAAAAACCTTGTAATTACTTTATGTGAATGTTATATGTTCTTGTGTAATTATGTTGTATGTGTTTGGTGATGCATTTCATCACATAATCCCTTGAAACACAAAGTACTCTTGACTTATAAAACTATTGTTAATGATTTGGGCTGAGTAGGGATCCACTATTTTCCATTTGGTTGGGACCATCTTGTCCCACTCCCTCTTCTTTATAATAAGAATATGTGGATACATGTTAAAGATGATGGAATGAAAACTTATATCTTATCTCCCACTCCTCATGATTTCTACAAATGCATAATTATAATTTGTACATGAAAATAATGCAATATACTAGTATAAAACTCTAAGAGCCAACTTATGATTTGAGTATCATAGTTATATTTTGCATCGATATATTTATGGACTATAACTTTATGGTGTTGATGAATATAATTGAGTAACTTGTTATACATGGTAACTTGGTTAGATAATTGAACACATAATAATTAATTAATTAATATTTTTATAGTATTAATTTTTGGCTTGCGTGTGACATTAATCACATACCTTCTTGGATTGACATTTATTTGTGGGGACATACCCTTTCAACAAGGAAACTATCCTTTGAAGTTGCATAGAATATTGTTTGATCGAATGGTACTTTTATAGCAATAGGGAAAACCTTAGGGTTTGTTTTTGTTGGAGTACTAACCTTAGGATTAGAGGATTTATCCTTCTTATCTACTGTAGGTTATTTACTCCTTAATTTTTAATCACTCTTAACCAAGACCACAAAAAAATATGTCAAGGCTTGGATAACTTCATTTGAAAGTATTTTTCCCTTATACTTATTAATCATTTTTTATAATATATGTAAGATCATGATCAAGGACTTGGTAAGCATATGTCATGTTGATAAACTATTATTAAAATTCTAACATGTAAAATAACTTTCTATCATCCATCTCATCCTCCTCTGCCTCATCCTCACTATATTCCACTACAACAACTATTGCACATTGATTGTGAAGCATGAAAAAACATCACACCATTTTAACTCATGTTGTTTACTAATTTATTACACATTGGGAGTTAAAAATATCATAAGTTTCCTTTTCTATATGTTTATGATCTTGTTTCCTTTCACTAAATAGTGGTCTCTTACATTTATCTTGTCCTTGACCTTTGTCTTGGGCATATCTCCTCTCTTGGTCATACACTTTATCTTGATTTTTTGGCTTGTTATAGACAATAGGGAATCCATTTTAATTTCTTGCCACTCTATAGATCAAATATTTGAGTGCACTCATCATCTTATTCTTTTTTAATCTATACTTTGAGGATTTGAAGAAGATAAATTCTTAGGAGCAACTAAGTTTATATCACCCCCTTTGAAGTGATTTTTAGTGGCCTTAATGTTATTTTATATATTCATGGCTATGGTATAAGCTTATCTCAAGTTGGATGGGTTTTAATTTCTTATATAGAATCCAAACTTTAATTCAAAAGCATCCAAATAAATCACCCAACACATAGATTCATTAGGCTTTAAACTTTTATTCACTCACAACATAACCTTTACAAATATATTGTTTAAATCCTGCACACTCTCATTGGCATGGTTCCTTATGTTAGTGGGGTATGTATACACTCGATAGTTTTTATCTTTACCACTAAAATGATGGTTTTACTTGTAGGGGCTTATTAACAACTCAATCTCCTTGAGTGCATGTCTTAAGGAGTACACCAATAATGGGGTGGGATTGACTTGTGGTAATTTATCATACCTTCATTACTATCAATATAACCTCCTCTAAGTCTCTATGTATCTTACTTATCTATCTAATTTTCATTTAATTTTTATAACCAAGCTATATTCATATCGTATCAACAATACCAATATAATTTATTTCTTAAATAGAAGAGATCTGAAAAGGCTTTGGTATCTACTACAATAAATGTCAAATACCAAGAATTTTCTGACCCAAGGTTTCTTCCCTCTATTTGAACAATTAAGACTATCAAATTATTCTAATGTTATATTCCCTTCAATAAATCCTTGAATTATTACATTTGAATGGTTTATTTTAGGGATAAATAAATTATTTTTAGAAAAATATTTAGTAAGGGAATTTGGAATATTACCTCGATATCTAATGGGCTACCAAATTAGATGACTTCTACATTTGATTGTTGATTCCAGTTAAGAAATTTGTGATGCAACCTATTTATTAGATTTATTTTGAAGGATGAGTGGAGGCCCTCTAGCTCAACATTGTAGATACTATAATTTGGTATTAATTACTTGAAAATGATAAACTTGACATACATTTACCATGTATGACTTATGTGCACAAATATGGTTCGAACCCACCACTCTTTCACACCTACATACTACATTATGAGTTTCATACTTCTATTATATTATCACACACATAAAAATGACTATCTATTCCAAACCTACTTACTATCCTACACATACATATGTAGACCTTTAGTTCAATTCTCATGTACATGTGCCAGTAATGTCAGACTAGGTTGATACTGAATTGAGTCTGATGATATCGACCCTCTCCCAACAATGACTTGTTTTTAAAAATAAATATTTATTTAAGATTGACCCATCTTCCTATCATGTCAATGGCATGATAAATTACCCAATTAGACTCACACACACACACACACACACACACACACACACACACACACACACACACACACACACACACACACACACACACACACACACACACAATAAGGCCTCACTTGATATGGGACTTAGCACTTATCTAGTACATATCCATCTAATACTGCACATTGAGAAAATATGTCCAATTCTTCCCAAATTATGAATCAGTCATAAGGAATGTTTGAAGCATACTAAATCCATGTCAAATCAAGCATCATTAAGTATCAAATATAAATCATTAGTTACATTCATATAGTGAATGAGCACAATTACATAATCAAACTAGGTGGGAGGACTATGTGTGGCTTGATTTCCTTCCTTGGAACATTAGATATGTAGGCAATGGTCAATCATCAATGGGGGTGATTGAGGTCAGCTTATCCCATTACACTTTTATGTTTTTGTAGGCTTATATCCCTCACAATCACACCTAGGGTTTCAAGGTGAAGGAGACTATTCTAAAGTTGTATATATATTTAGGGTTTGAAAACACACATATAAAGCTTTTATAGATAAGCAAAGGTGATTGTCAAGTCATAGACCCATTTTTTGGCACATGCCAATACTGAACACTATAAAGTGTTATCACATTATAAATTAACCCAAATTTGATGGAATCAACACTACACAAACAAAAACACAATTACTGAACCAAACAAATCACATTGTTACTTCAATTATTTTCCACATTAAAAAAATAGTCATAGTCATATAATCAACTAGAAAAGCTAAGTACTCATCCCTTTTTTGTACTTACTTTATTTAACATATGCCACTTGTTAAATAATTGTAATCCAATTCAATATTTTACATTTGAACTCATTCTTAAATGTCATATCTAATAATCTAAGCAATTATATTAATTTATATCATATTAGAGTTTCTAAAACTGAATTAAGGTGAAACATATTTGTGAACTTGTATAGTGATCGGACCATGCCAAACTCTAGGTCTCTATTAGGGTTTCATCCTTCTAGGGTTTTAGATTTCAACCTTAGGATTTCATTTTCATATTTGATTTTTGATTACTCCCTCATAATACACATTACCTATGGCTATAATAAATTAACATAATTTATCAATGAAATTCATGAAGTCAATATATTTATATTGTTCCACTTGGATATGTTACATTTTTATCAATTATATAATCTAATAGATCAAATATAAGAATATCAATGAGCCTAAAATTAATAATTAACAATATTAAGCCTTCCTCAAATCATATTGTGGTAACATCCAATCTAAGTTACCTCTTGTTACAACCTATTCAGAAAAGAGCATGCATGGCCTCCTTTGCTCTTCCTACTCCCTATAAGTATTATGCAGTAAATATTACACATACTATTGATGAACTTAACTTGAATGTTGAGACTGATAATACTCATGTAATGTCTATTACAAATCAAATTGATGTCATTTATGACTAAAAATTCACTAAATATATTAACTTGAATCCAAATTAGATTGATGCAATTTTAAATATGACAAGAGATGAACATAAAAATTTGGTTCAAACTACTATATTTGTGGAACAATATGACCCCTTTTGTGGTATCAACTTATCTTTTCAAGCTAGTACTTCCACTTTAGGTATTCATACCTCTAATAATAGTACTATCTTTACGTCAACACCTATAGTGACATATGTGACATCCACCCAAGATGTGGGGGCAACACAAAGTTTATAGAAATTTACATACATATTCCTACACAAGAAAACTTTACCAATCCTATGATGACTATGCATGTTACATTTCCAACCTCACCTATTGCATATTACCTTGAGCACACTATTATAACTTTGCATGCTAATGTGTTGTAGTTATATCAAGGTTTATCTAGAGCTAGCCATCCATGGATTCATGTGCCTTTTTTCATAACCCCTTATCCTCTAGGATAACAACTTATCCTTTTATAATACGTTTTGTAACTCTTAAGATTCTAATATATGAACGTAAAGGTGATCTAGAATAAAACATTCAATCATTACATGTAACATGCTTGGATTAAACGTACAATGACAAATTATTAACCAATAAATTCCCAATAAGTCTCAAGGATTATTATTTTTGATGGTTATATGACCTTCCCCTTTGATTAGTTATAACATTCAACCCTTTGGTAGATCAATTTCTAACAATTTCACTATCAACATTGATGAGAAACTATCTTATGCGTAAATCATTAAAATTGAGTAAGATTCCAACAAGAAAATAAGTGATTATGTATTTTGGTATAATACTATGCTAGATATGATGGATAACATTATGGAAACTGATGAATTACAAGACATATTCAATCAATATTTCTTGAACCACTCAATAGTCAATTATATTCAATAAATTCAGATCCTTTAATGAGCTATGCCACACAATATGAGACAAAAAAGTTATACTCATAAATTTTAGAAAACTCAAGTATACATCTACTCTAACTAATTTAACAAAAAAAATTCAAGGTAAATCAAGCTATAAGGTTAAAAAAGAATGTAAAATACTATAATTGACTTGATAATTGGATTTTATATTTATGGAAAATATAACAAAGGATAATAGATCAAGATACTAAGATTATTTGTTTGATTTATTGACAGTGACTATGTTTAGATAGTGGAAATAGATTGGAAGCAATCATGTGATTTTTATGGATATATAAATGTGACTTGTGCATGAACTAATGTCAATACCAACAGGTGATTAGGAGTGATGTGCAATTTTTTTGCTTAATATGTTTATTTATGTGTAATATTTGACCCTTGACTATGTGGCCAACTCCATAAGTCAACTTCCTTATCCTTGAAACCCTAAGTCCACTTGTGAAGGATAAGAACCAATAAAATGTGATGAGGTTTAATTTGGATGAGCTGACCCAAATCACCCCATTTATGATTGACCACTTATTATGTATCTAATACTCTAAAGAGGAAATTCAAGCCACACATAGTTCATCTCCTCAATGTGATTGTGTTATTTCATTATATGAATTCACCTATAAATTTGGATTTGATATTTATAATATTGAATCTTGACCTATCTTGGTGTGTTGTATACTTATATGACAATTTATTCTAGAGATTGATTTATAATTTAGAAAGATTAGGGAATATTTTTTTAGTGTGCAGTATTATATTTGATAATTACTTTAGAATATCAAATGAGTAATATGTTTGACCTTGATTTGTATTTATATACACTCAATAAGGTAATTTTCTATTCTAGTAACATGTTAGGTGAATAGGTTGACCTATAAGAATGAACTAATTTTGAAAAATAACCATTTTTAGGTGAAGGATGACAACATCTGGCTTAAGATAGTTTTATCAACATATCTATTTGATCTTAACATTACTGTCTTATAGGAGATAAGAATGTAAATGTGGTGATTTGGAAATGTCTAATAATATATTTAATTGATTTAACATAAACTAAGAGGTTCATGTAGGTGATTGATAAAAAATTATAATGAATTAGGCTTATATCTAGTATTCAAGTGTGTGGAAATGGTGAATAAGTACTATCTAGAGATACACAAGTCATGTAGGATAAGTGTACTATCTAGAGATTCACACTTCAAGTGTCAAGTACCATATTTTAATATCTAAAAATGTCCTCCCTTTATTCTTGTATTATAATGTAATAAAAATACTATATTAAAAGGATAAAAATATGCTTGAGTGTGTAAAACACACTTTGTCTTTGAGAGAAGGATGTAAACATGCAAGATAATTCAAGAAAATGATCCAATGAAAATGTAGTAATAAATACTCATCGAATGAAATCTGAAATCTAAACTATAATTGAAACTTGAAATTTGAAAGAGCAAGGATTATGCATGTATGTGAGTAAACCACATTTCCCTATAAATTTATGGAGATGATTCCTTATCGAAGCATTGGATAACTATACTTTCTCATTAGAGCACTTGGAGAACATGGAAAAATTAATGTGATTAATCCCCAATTTTAAATTTAACTAAGATAAGGGCCATGGATTGGAATAAAAATTCCACCAACCCACATGTAACTAATCCAAAACTAATATAATAACCCCAAATATGAAAGGAAGGATCCACATAATGGGTTCATGATGTAATGTACAAGACATTGAGAAATGTAGTAATGTAACCATATTAATCATTTAAACATGAATCAATAATTATAGATGGGCTTATCGATTCAAGTTTTATACACACTTGAAAATAATTGATAACCAATAGAAAATGTGTCAATGAACATGAACCAACAACATCCCCCACTAAATAAGTGCCAACTGTAAATTTTCATATTATTCTTAAACCAATATCTTCCTAATTGAAATATGAAATGGTGTATATGTGCATGAGTCAATATCATTCCAAACTAAATATTTTTAAAAATTTGGAGTACATATGCTATGTACATGCCCTTAGATATATACAAATATGTATCAACCTATAGATTGTAAAATGGAGTACATATGCATAAGCCCAAAAAATATGTCTAAAAACTACAAATAATTATCCCAATTTGATATCTGAATCAGATATGAACTCTAAAATCTATATATTTTACTCAAATATGCTCATGGAGGCTTTAATTTCTATGAAAAATCCCAATAATATGCCCCTTTTTTGAGGTGAGGGGCAGATCCTGTAAGTCATTCATCTCAAAATAGAAGTGAATTGCATTATGCCATGTATAAAGATGATATCATGCAAATTCATGTCAACATGTGGAGGCTATGTCATCATAGTAACACATATAACATGAAGGTATGTACGTAACATATAAAATGCAAGGGCATATAAGTGATATGTAAAGATAGATGTATCTATGAAGCAAATAATAGTAACTATCATTAAATAAGATTATGTAGTAATGTAGTGCATGATATAAATCATGACAAAAAACAAAAAGGTGAGGTGTGTGATATCACGATACCCAAAGACATATAACGTACACAAGCTCAACAATATCAACATGCAATCTCACATAATATCATAGAATGTAACACATGAGGGAAAGAGGCTACATACAAGGAGCATAAAGATATCTTTATAAAATAAGGCTAAAGATCCAAAAAAGGGAAACAAGTGTCATTAAAAAATAAGGATAAGGAGCCAAAATAAGGTCAAGGAGCCACACATAATGGACCCCAAGTGTTGAAACAAACATGGCTAAGAATGCACAAAAGCGGGGCACAAATGCTACAAAAAATAATGTTAGGGGGCCACAAATATGGTCAAGGACACACAAAATAAAAAATAATAATTAGAATATCATAAAAACTTAACGACATTGATGAATCATTTAATAAGTAAAAACTAGACTACACCATCCATATATATCAGTATCACATCATAGTAAAATAATATATCTAATCTAGCATTATGTAAGAAATAAGTATCTATCAAGGCATGTTTAATATATATATGTAGTTGGACATGGTAAAGAGGTAATATAAATATATAACATGTGAAAATTTAACTTATGGAATTAGAATCCCCTAACATTTGTTGGGTCTAGCATGCCCCATACTCTAATTTTCTTACGGGGACCCTCTTGCTTTAACATAGATGTATTCTTTTCAGATTCTTGCATACTAGTGTGAATTAATTTATGAATGCCATTAAAATTTCTAAGGGTTATATTTCAATCTCTAATTCATGATCCAAATCTATTTTGATGATGTTGACACAACTGTATTTGATCATTTATTCATAATGACTAGATAATCCTTGTTGAAAGTTAGAACAATGAAGACTAAAATTTGAAATTTTATGAAGTGATTTAGGTTCTTGTGCATCATAAAGATATATAATTATTGTAATTTCAAATGTTAAGTAAAATGTGATCTCTTAGAAGATTAATTTATGGTTGATTGGCCTAGCCTAGAAGTATTTGCTTTAAATTCATTATTGTTTTACCTTGATTCATTGTATATTCAAAGTCTTATTCTAAAACATCTATATTATCATCTATTAAAATTGAGAAGCTTTGATTTCCTTGGGAATTCATTTGAAAAGGTCTATTTCGACTATATTATGATCTTTATTTGTGCATGTATAGTGGAATTTTAAATTTAAATGGTTGATTTATCCTAAAAATTTTCATTTTGGCCTTCATTGTAGTCTTTTCTTATTCAAAATGTCTTTACTTGGACAAATTTGTATTTTGATCAGGATTTATTTACATTTTTGAGCTTTACTTATAGAAAATTTCATGTCTGATCAAATCTAGTTTTACTTTTCACATGGCTAAGACTGAATCATTACATGCTTGGTTTAGGTTTCTTTAATCATCCTTAGACATTTTGCTTTCGATTAACCTACTAGTGGTTTCTTGAGTCTCCATTTTTAATTAGTTTTAAAACTTAAGTATTTAATTAATCAAGTCTTTGGTCTTTTAAAATTCAAAATATAGTTTGACACTCTTGATTTCCCAAAGAGCTATAAGGATCAATCTCATGCACTCATGATTTAATAGTTACAACTATAGTTCACTAAGTTCTCCACCAATTTGACCTCTTGATTCATGATAAGTGTCATAATCATGGGTAGTCAGGCCCTAAAAGAAGTCACATGTTCATTAAAAAATGCTTTGTGAGCCTAAATGTTTGTGATACCACCACGTGTCAACATCACATAAGCTCAGGCTTAGTAAAGACATAGTCCATAGTCAATGAGAAATAATCTCTTAGAGTCTTGAGATCATGCCACTTGTCATAATCTCAAGGACTTGGTCTTTGGGATATATATATATATATATATATATATATATATATATAAAGCTTTGTTAAAATAGCTTAGACCTTCACAGTCTATGAGACAAGTACAGTCAAACCAACAAGTGGCAAACAATCAAGGTGCCACATGGCAAGATTAATATGAAAAGTCATGGTTTAGAAGATGTCCCATGCATTTGGAGTCTGGGAAGATATTTGCATAGTTCAATGTCTTGAGCTTTTGACTTCCATGATTTTGACATGTGATCACATTATGAGTAGTTAAAGCTTCCATAGCCCTAAGTAGTTTTGGGAGGATCAAATCCAAGTCCCAAAGGCCCCAAATGTCACCACATGGTTATATCCCATGCCTTTACATCCCAAATGAATTGATGTAAAATGTAACATTCACCTTTGATAAAGAATGAATGAATGACAAGTGGAAAGATCCATAGAGTGATAGGAAATAGAGTAGAACCTAAGTGAATGGTAGATGATGTCAACAAAAAAAAGCCCAAATTTGATAGCTAGGGTGAATACTAAGAGATGGTCAAGTGGTAGTTTTGAGATCAACTATGAAGGAAAATGTTTGAGAAAAAAGGAGACATAAATATGTAGGTCATGAAGTGTCAAAACACGAACTTGAAGATCTTAAGCAGTAACCACAACCTAGAATCCATTGGAATAACTTAAAATGAAGTTTTTGGGTGGTAATAATGGCTAATAAAAAGGGAAATGACCAATGAATGCCAAATGAGTGAAGGGATTAAGTGGGATTAAAGTTAAATTTACTCATGATGCATGAATTGATCTTATAAAGTAGAATAAAAAGGTATATTAGACATTTACAAGATGTTGATTGTGTACCACCGATAGAGGTGTGTTATATATAGTTAGAAGAGATCATGCCAAATTTTCTCCTTAGTATCAAGGGAAAAATAAAACATGAGCCAAAGGCATGTTAGAATAGATCTATAAAAGTGTTCGTAACAAGGGTGAATTTATTTATATAATTGGAATAATGCGTTATTCCAATATTGTCATGTCATCAACATTTAATAGGAAATGACACATATGGAAGATATTGTGTTATCATGGGGATAAGCACATGCAATTTGGAATGATCCAATAAGACATGTACCAAAATACATCATTGGGAAATGCCAATATTATGTTTATATTGCTTTTTGGACCACTAATCAACTAGAGGGGAGGTGTCAAGTTAGTAAGGCTAATATGGGATCTCACAGTGTATTGGAGACTATAATCCTTTCATCCATGAGGTTGTTATACTAGGGAAGTTGTGCCATGACTAGATTAACCTTATATTCTTGATTATTTATGTGTTATCACCAAAGATTGAGCTCTAATAAATTATTCATTTAATGTTTGTATCAAGAGTAGTTAAGATGGGTTGTCCATCATAGTAAATTAACACACTAACATTGTCTATATAAGCAACATTGCTTGCCCATTGTAAAGATCAACACATTTGAATACCAAAACTTTATTGAGATTGAGCTAGGATTTCACCTACCTTTCCTCCCTTTTTTATCTTGGTTATCTACCGAATTTTCTTAATTTGAGAAGTAATCTATGCAAATAAGTTTTTGATGTTGTTGGTTTGTAAGTGGATATACAATTAGATTGTGCAAAAACTAATTTAATTGGATTTGAGAGCTTATTTTAATTATTTTGAGGCTTACATTATTTATGGCATGAAAATATATATATTCTTATGTAATGGATTCATTTTAGATAGAGTTATATATTTCATCTTCACATAATTTTCCTTTGAATCTTGCTCATTGTGGTGTTCTAGTTTGTGTAGTAGCTAGACTTGATGCCCAATGATTTGATTTTAGCGAACACTTATCTAAATTTTGAGCATTGAAAGACTTATATCAATCAAGGATTTTACCTCTTTTATTTCATACTTTCTCTCTCCCTTTTATATTTTTTATGAAGAACTTATTACTAGTTACATTGTAAATAACCAATTTATAGAAGAAATCAACAACGAAACCCTAAATATATTTTGGAAGACCATCTAAAAATTTGGTGGAAATAATCACAACCTACACATGATATATAATTTAGAATTTATTATCCCTTGGATCACCATCAAATCCTAAAAAAAGGGGACTTTTTGTCCTATGTGCTATAAGCTGATCTTATCCACTCATAACAATTAATTTAGTAATTATCTCTTAGTGGGTCACAATTTCAGCCTAATAGAAATTGGCATTAGAAGGAGGGTCACACCATATATCCTATATTGTGGTATTTTTAAGCTTAAAATATTTTAATACTCTATGCCTATTCATGAATGAAGACTAGTAGTTCATTCTCATACATAGGCTTTTCCCATTTGTTGTGTGCTTAAAATCCATATTAACATAGATTAGTGTTTGTCACTCTAGAGTTTTCTTCAAGGATCATAGGATATAGAGTCATATTGGGCCTTAGGATATTAATGATTTTTCCTCTTTAAGTTCATATATGTCTTAGATATGATATAGGTAGACCCATGAGACTAGTTTACCCAACCACACCATCCCCACAAGCTTTCACTAGTAGACCAGTCTAAATGGATGTAACGTGGCTAGCTATATCAAATATAAATGTTCTAGGTGATGTGCATGATTTACCTAGAATCACTAAGCATTATCTTCTAAAGTTCACTCTAAACACTAGAATGACTACAAAAGAACATGTTACATCTAAAAAAACATCTCTCAAGTTGCTAAATGTTGAACATTAAGATGTAGCCTATAGTTACCCCCCCTTCACTTTAATTTATTAGACTTATGACTGGTTCCTTAACCTTCTTAAAAATTCAATCATAGGATGGAATAAATTGAATAAATATTTTTATCCCAGTTTGGTTTGGTAATCAATCCAAGCATATTATATCAATAATTTTCTTGCATTGGAAGGGAATCCAATGAGCAATACACAATTTCAATGCATTTTTTTCAAAATATGTATGGTAGGGTAACATATTTATATATACCAAATGCCCAACTAGCCTTAAAAATATTCAATAATGATTTAGGTCCATGGACTACATTTTCATAAGGAGAGTTCCAATCATACTAACTTGCCTCTTACATAAATAGAAGCAATAAAAGTGAACATGTAACTTAATACATAGGGTCAAATGTCTTCTCCCATTCCCAACATTTGAGGAAGATCCCACACATGACATAATTAAAATTAATCCCTCTTTTAAATCAAAATATTCCATTACCATAACCTCTTCCAATTACAAATAAATTACCATTAACACATGCTACCACTAATCAAAACTTAGGATTTATAAATCCAGTGAGTAATGAAGCAATACCTCAGTCTTATAACCAAGCTTTAGTTCCTATAGAAACCAAGAATATGCAGAATTATCCTCAAGATATAGCCATGATTGATTTATATGCAGTCCAAAGAATGATCCAAAGGTTGAGAAATGATTTTATGAACTTGAAAAAATAAGTAGGTAGATCAAGTAGTGTAAATGCTATCCAAAATTTCACTTATCAACACAATTATAGGCCCTTCAATAGAGATGGTAAGTAAGTTGAGTCTTCATCCAACAAAGTTATTGAGATCAACATCATGGATATTGCCTTGTCCAATTGGTGTTGTGTGCATAACATTACCCAACATAGATAACTTGACCATGTTGAGTTTTATCTAGATTTTGACATTATGAAGAAAGAAGTTGATGAATATGTGGTCGTCCCAAATGATCAAAATGTTTCAAATAGTTCTGATACTCCTAATTCATCAAAATCCCCTAATAAAACTATGGTCTTATAAACTTTAGACTTATCTAATGTATAATATAATGATCTTGCAGAGAATACTAAATATATTAAGGCTTTCCAACAATACCAAAGAGGAAACCATACTCTTAGGATTATAACACATCAACCTTTGACTACCTCAACTCCACTAGACAATTCTACCACACTTCTTGATCCTAAGGCTAGAAATGACTCACCTCCACAAAAATCAGGTGACAATCAGCCCTCTACTAGCAAAAAACGTTATAACATTGTGGAAGATATTAAGAGGATTAAAACTAACATAACCCTCCATGAATTAGCACAAATCACTAAATTGTGGGATTTTCTTCTTATGTATCTTATAGATAAGAGTTGTTAGCCCAAGTAAAAGAACCCTGCCAATACCAATGTTGTAATTCATAAGACTAACACTGAAGTTACACTATTCTTGCTTACAATAATTTTTTTTAGTAAGAATATCCATAATTATTTTGTAAAATCTAGTGATTTAGATAATTTTATGCCTACACGTATTTTAAATAAATTAGGACTGGTTCTCGTGAAATCAAACAAAGTTTTAGTTTAGTTAGACAAGTCTGAAGTCAAGGTTATATGAGAGTTGCTAAATGCCCATATGTAATTACAAGTTGAACCAAGAGTGTAATAATTCATAGACATTCAAGTAGTTTAGATACTAGAAGCAAATGCCATGCTACTAAGCAGAGATTGGTCAAGATCACTCCATGGCTATATGGCAATAAATTTTTCCCATTGTGGTTGCCATGGAGAGGAGTGGCAAATCAAATAAAAATTGACATAGATCCATACATGAAGTTGATAGTCATAGAGTATAACTCAATAAATAAGTAAGTTAAATTTAGTTATATATAAGAATCAATCACTTTTAATTCACACTAGTGGTCTTAGGAATATCTAAAATTTAATATGTCACATATTGAGGCTGAATTTAGTGCTTTCATCTTTCTAGTTTTATTTGAAGGATTTATTTGTGGTTTGGTGTTTCTTATTGGGTTTGATGATTTTTAGTCTAGGTTTTAAATGATTAACAACATTATTTTAGAATAAGTCACCATTTTTTGGGTCTAACATACCCCATACTCTAATGTTCATATGGGGATCCTCTTGCTTTAACATAATTGTATTCTTTTCAGATTCTTGCATACTAGTACGACCTAATTTATGAATGCCATTAAAATTTATGAGTAATGGTTCTATTTTAGTCTCTAATTTATGATCCAAATCTATTTGGGTGATGTTAAAATAGATACATTTGATCATTCGTTCATAATGACTAGACAACCCTTATCAAAAGTTATAACAATGAAGATTGACCTTTGAAATTTTCTAAAGGATTTAGGTTCCTATGTATCACCAAGATATATAATTTATATAATTTTAAATGTCAAGTAAAATGTGAAATATTAGAAGATCAATTTATGGTCTATTGGCCTGGCCTATAATAAATTACACTAAATTCATTATTACTTTGCCTTGATTCATTATATTTTCAAGTCTTATTCTAAAACATCTGTAATATGATCTATTGAAATTGAAAAGCTTTGATTTCCTTGGGAGTTCATTTGAAAATGTCTATTTAGACTATATTTTTATCTTTATTTATCCATGTATAATCTAATTTATAATTTATATGTTTGAATTATCATAATGAACTTCATTGTGGCCTTTATTATCATCTTTTCTTATTCAAAATGTCCTTACTTGGCCAAATTTGTATGTTGATCAGGATTTATTTATGTTTTTGAGATTTACTTATAACAATTTTCATGTATGATAAAATTTGGTTTTGTTTTCACTTGGTTAGGACTGAATCATTACATGCTTGGTTTCGGTTTCTTTATTCATCCTTACATAGATTTTGATTTCAAATAACTTACTAACAATTTCCTAAGTCTCCATTTTGTCTTAATTTTATAGCTCAAGTCCTCAGTGAATCATTTATTTGGACTTTGTAAATTCATAATAAAGTTTGATATTCTAGATCTCCCAAAGAGCCATATTTAATCCACATGGATCAATTTTGTGCACTCGAGATTCAACAATTTTAATTTTGGTTCACCAAGTTTTTCACCGAATCAACCTCTTGATTTGTGATAAGTGTCACAATCACAGGTAGTCAAGGCCTGGAAGAAGTCATAGGTCCATGAAAAATATATCCATGAGCCCTAAGTTACATGATGCCACCACATGATGACATCAAATAAGATTAGGATCGATAAAGACATAGTTTATAATAAATGAGTGATAATATCCCAAAATCCCAAGATCATTCTAGTTGGTACAATCTCAAGGACTTGGTATTTGAGATATATGTATAAATATTCATTCAAATAACTCAGGCCTTCACAATTAATGGGATAAATGGTATTCAAATTAAAAGGTGTAAAAAAATCAAGGTGCCACATAACAAGGTTAATATGACAAGTAGTGGTCAACAATACATCTCGTACATCTAGAGTCTGGGAAGTTAGTTGAACAATTCAATGTACTGAGCTTTTAACTATTGTAATTACATCATGTGGTCAC